>CM065593.1:224974189-224997952 GCA_033119425.1 Bufotes viridis
GCAGAAACAGTAAGATTCTTAAACAGGGGGCCCAGCCAAGGGAGTGCATGAGGAGAGAGGAACACCCAGTTCTCTGCCCTAAAGTATAGTGAGCAGTGCACAATGCAGAGCAAACAAAAAAACCACCCCAGAGGGGAACTCACGGCAGGCGGCGCGGCAGGGGGCTCCCCAGGTGAGCGAGGCTCGGTCGACATGTTGCGCACACAGGACGCTGTGTCGGCACTTCCAGCGCTTAGTGCCGATGTAGCGCCCCTTTATGACGAAACCGGAAGTGACGCGCCGCCTCCAGAGTATCGACACGCAGCCGGCAGACCGCGATAGTTCTGGCGGGATCTCGCGTCTGGGAGCAGGCTTGCCGATCAACGGAGCGAGTCCTCCCTTCCTCCCTCTGCCCAGCGTTAGTACGAAGACCGCGGGAGGGCAGAGGGGCACCCCGGAATAGGATGCAGCAGGTTCTCAGGTACCGCAATCTTCGTCTCCCCGAAGAGAGACCTCTCTCTGCCCCTGTCCTCTGTAGGGACAGGAAACACTGAGGCTGGTGGTGGGTGGGGGGGAATTTAACCTCTCTCTGTTCCTGCCTCTACAGAGGTCAGGGGTCAATCTCATGTGGCCGTCATGGTGACGAAGTGGAAAATAAGGGTGAAATTTCAAAATTTCACTTTTTGAGTAGATTTTTTATGTTAATTAGGGATGAGCGAATCGACTTCGGATGAAACATCTGAAGTCGATTCGCATAAAACTTTGTTTCAATACTGTACAGAGCGATGGTTTAGTGTGTGTCACATGAAATTTTCGGTTGCTCCATGTTCAGTCATAATTAGTTATATTTTTTAAATTTGCAGATCACTGTACCAGAGCGGGGGTCTCACTGTGTCCTGGTAATGAATATGGGAAACAGCTCAAGGTGATGACTCTACCACAAGTCAGCGACATGGTGGCCACCATGTCAGGATCAGATGACCTGCGCTTCAGCAAGAGGCAGATTCCGAGCTCGGCATCTGCACTCATCCACTGGACTTTCTGCAGTCAGACTGTCATGGACACTGCCGTGACAGGTGCCAGGAGATCAGAGAGATTGGCAACACGTGGGTTAATCTGACTGGTTCCTTGTGGATGATTTGTGTCTGTGTTGTTTTTGGTAATGACCTACACTCCCTGGATTCTATGTGGCTGTCATGTCACATAACAGGTAGGAGTTAGTGTTAGGAACCAGTCTAATCGAGATTGTCTTGACGTTTGGTAGACGGGCTCAAATAATCTTGCACAAAATAATTTGCCAAGCATCTCATTTGCAAAACTAGTGTAGCATTAGCATCAGAATGTTTTCTATGGCATTGTTGTACATTATTTGTGTTTGCAGAGTGCTGCTGCATAACCCTCTTTTTTTCCTGTATGTTTCAAGCCATGGCTGCGTGCACCTGTGCATAGGGATGTGCTGACTGACCGCCTTTTTCTTTGCAGTTTTGGTAATGACCACACCCCTTGCAGGTGTTGTTGGTATGGTCATTTAGAGAAATGTGTTTTTGCTGTACACGAGGTCTAGTTTTTGGGTTACCTGCTGTAATCTTCGGGTTTTCGAATGGATCCAGAGAAAGTTTGTGATGTATTGGACTGGGATCGACCCGAAAATCTGAAGGCTCTTATGTGGTTTTTAGGGTTCACCATTACTGAAAATTTATTCAGGGATGGCAGAAATGCCACTAGGCCAAGATGCCAGGAAAAGGGGGCAGGTCACCTCCTGATGCATCCCTAACACCATTCCTGACCTCCTGAAAGTATGAGTCAACGCTGATGGTGGGAGGGCTCATAAACTGGGCTCATCAACTTCATCCAAGTCACGGGTGAACCGGAGTCTCCCACAGGCCAAACAATAGGGAAGGATAAGACAGTAAGCAAACAGCATAATGGCAGGCAAGAGCCCAGTGCAAACAACACACACTGGCACAACCAACACCTACCTGCCAAAACGACAGAACAACAACCGCTTGCTGTCTTTGGTTCCCCCTTGGATAAACCAGGGACCCCCTTGCGGAGGTGCAGACAAACAGGGGGATGTCTAGCATCCATGCTGGAACCATACATCAAACATACCAGACATGGAACACAACACTAGACATGACAACAAATCCCCAAATCAAACCCACACCAAACATACAGACAAGTAATATAGGGAATAAAGAGGGAAACATGAGGGAAGCATTACCAAAGTAATTATCAAATTACCTTGATGTCCCACAAGAAGGCCCTCACGGACAGGTGTCGCATTCACCAAGGAGCAGAGCTTCTACACCAACAAAGGCAAACATACAACTGACCTCCGGCTCAACAACTCCAGAATAAGAAGCGCCAAGAGGCCACACCCAGCTCCACCCTGCACACACCAACATCCACCCCAGCCAGATAATTAACCCCTCCGGCACCAGAGAGGAGAGTACCCAGGGGAAAGGAGGAGCCACCTGCATGCTGCAACAACAAGGTGCCGCTGGCAACCGCATGCACGGCAACCATGTCACAGCACACACAGAGGCCATGTGCAACTCTGTGTGCGGGGGTGGGAGTGCAGAATCTGTGTCAGCACGACCCTCAAAACTGCCGCCAGTACGCCAGGACCATCAACAAGGCCCCTGACAGCTAGCTACCAAACAGTCAGAAGGAATTGTACTAAACACAGAGTCCCTCTCAGACACAGTTCACACTCAGGACCGCTGTCAGCAAGCATTCCCCAAACAGGAGACTGCCAGTACACCAAAGGAATGCAGCCTGCACAGGGCACAAGAGAAAGAACCACTGAGAAAGGATGAGAGGATGCACCAACACAGGTAACGGTTCACAACCATGGCAACCACCAGTTACCAAGAACCGCACCATTAACGGTAACTCCCCTTTCGCCCTCCCTCTGGAGGACAAGCATGAATGCCCAAAACGTGAGGTGGTCCATGCTGCACTCATTTCCGCAGAAAAGAAACACCTAGGGAGCCACTGTGGAACATACTGTCACGATGGGGAGTGCGGGAACCTCCCCACTGTACAATATATAGGAAGACAGAAATTCCACTAGGCCAAAATGCCAGGAAAGGGGATCAGGTCACCCCCTGATGCATCCCTAACACCATCCCTGACCTCCTGACAGTATGAGTCAACCCTAATGGTGGGAGGGCTCATACACTGGAACCTTGAACGTTACAAACACCCTAAGCATCCCTGATGGTAATGTCAGGAGTAAGAGACGACCGGTTCATCCAAGTCACGGGGGAACCGGAGTCTCCCACAGGCCAAACAACAGGGAAGGATAAGACAGTAAGCAAACAGCATAATGACAGGCAAAAGCCCAGTGCAAACAACACAAACTGGCACAACCAGCACCTACCTGCCAAAACGACGGAACAACCGCTTGCTGTCTTTTATTTCCCCCCCCAGAAACCAGGGACCCCCTCGCGGATGTGCAGACAAACAGAGGGATGTCTAGCATCCATGCTGGAACCATACACCAAACATACCAGACATGGAACACAACACTAGACATGACAACAAATCCCCAAATCAAACCCACATCAAACATACAGACAAGTAAGGTAGGGAACAAGAAGGAAACATGAGGGAAGCATTACCAAAGACCTTGATGTTCCACAAGGAGGCCCTCACAGACAGGTGTCACATTCAGCAAGGAGCAGAGCTCCTACACCAACAAAGGCAAACATAAAACTGACCTCTGGCTCAACAACTCCGAATAAGAAGAGCTAAGAGGCCACACCGAGCTCCACCTTGCAGACACAAACATCCACCCCAGCCAGATGATTAACCCCCTCGGCACCAGACAGGGAAGTGCGAAGGGGAAAGGAGGAGCCACCTACATGCTGCAACAAGTTGCCACTGGCAACCGCATGCATGGCAACCGTGTCACGGCGCACACAGAGGTAGTGACAGGTTCTTACGGGACACCCTGGAAGCAGATCCACTGCCGACCTCATATCTCATACATTTTGGTGGCCGGGGTGGCTAAGTGTGTTAAGTGTCTATGTGACTATGTGTCAGCTTGTACCACCTGTGCACGTGCTAAGGTGACATATACTAGGCCTTCCGGATCTTTACTTCCGTTTCCTATCCCGTCCAGACGATGGACTCATGTATCCATGGAATTTATGAACTGATCTACCTAACTCTTCAGGAAAGACAGTTATTCTGGTGGTAGTTGGTAGCTTTAGTAAAATGGTGCACTTTATTGCTTTACCGGGCCTTCCTAATGCTAAAACACTTGCACAAATATTTGTTGACAACATTGTGAAACTCCATGGCATTCCCTCTGACGTGGTCTCAGATCATGGGACTCAGTTTGTTTCCTGATTCTGGAGAGCGTTCTGTACTCGACTGGAGATACAACTGTCCTTTTCTTCGGCTTTTCATCCTCAGTCGAACAGACAGACGGAGCGCACTAATCAGAGTCTGGAGACTTACTTGAGATGTTTTTATCTGAGAACCAAGAGGAGTGGTTTTTTCTTTTTGTCTTTGGCAGAGTTTGCCATAAACAATCGTAGTCAGGAGTCCACTGGTGAGTCGCTGTTTTTTGGGGCATATGGGTTTCACCCACAGTTTGGCATATTTTCTGGTTCTAATACTTCTGGTCCCCTGAGGAAGAACGTTTTTCGTCATCATTGTCATCGATATGGCAAAAAATTCTAAATAATTTAAAGAATATGGACAACAAGTATAAATGGGTGGCTCACAGGAAACGTATGAATGGTCCGGACCTTGTTGTGGGTAATTCTGTGTAGCTGTCCACAAGAAACATTAAGTTGAAGGTACCTTCTTGGAAGTTGGGTCCAAGATTTATTTGTCCATATAAGATCACTGCCATCATTAATCCCGTAGTTTTAATTCTGCCATCATTAATCCCGTAGCTGAAAATTCATAATGTGTTTCACAAATCTTTGTTGAAGAGATATGTTGAACCTTTGGAGCTGTCTTCCTTGCCACCCGCTTCTGTCATGGTGGACGGCAGTTTGGAATTTCAGATCGCCAAGATAATCGACTCACAAGTTCTCCGTAGATCTCTTCAGTATCTTGTCCACCGTAGGTCACCCGTAGAAGGGGGGTTACTGTCACTGACACTCCCGTGACAGGTGCCAGGAGATCAGAGAGACTGTCAACACGTGGATTAATCTGACTGGTTCCTTGTGGATCATTTGAGTCTGTGTTGTTTTGGTAATCACCACACCCCTTGCAGGTGTTGTCGGTATGGTCATTTAACCTCCCCTATTTATTACTGCTTACCCCTTCTGGGAGTGTGGTATACAGCTTCAATTTCTGGACTAGCTGGTTGTTGGATCTCGGTTGAGCTCCTGGCGCTACCTTTGATCCACATGAAGTTAAGTGTTCTCTTCCCTATTTGTATTTTTTCTGTTGTATTTCCCTGTCTTTTGTTTGTAGGCCTGAGGGAGACTCCTGTTCTTCCTTCTGGTGGAGGAATAGGTTGTCTCAAGTCCTATCACTATAACAGGGCGCTACAGGGTGTGTTAGGGCTCTAGGTTCCTGTGTATGAACTTTGCTACCATCGAGGTCAGTTCATACTGACAGTTAGCCAGGACTTGGATTAGGGTTGTTCTTGGAGGTGACCTTCTCCTTTACACTAGTTTCCAGGCCAAGTTCCTGTCCCCTTTACTCCTGTACTCGGTGTGGAGTTTACCACCCACACCGCATCCGTGACACAGACATATTCACTAAAGAAGTGACTTTCCTGCAGCATCAAAGGCAGATTCCAGGCTTGGTCTCTGCAATAACCACTGGACTTGACATTCGCTGGACTTTCCGCAGACAGAAGTATTCACCAAAGAAGAGAGTTTTCTGCTGCATTAAGAGGCAGATTACAGGCTCAGTCTCTGCATTTACTACTAGACTTGTCATTCATCGGACTTTCCGCAGTCAGATGTATTCACCGAAGAAGTGAGCTTCCTGCTGCCTCAAAAGGCAGATTTCAGGCTTGGTCTCTGCAGAAGTCAGCACACTTGACATTCACCATTGATTTAAGGAAATATCTAACGTCCTTGTCATGTGCCATCGTTTCACTCCACCGCCTAGAGGAAGGGCAGTGCATCAGCCATAGAGGTTTCCTCCAATGGGAGTTTTTCCTCTCCTGAGTGCTGAAGGCCCGACTCTAAATAAGTCAAAGGCTCATCATCAACAGGGCCACATTTAAGACCAGTGCCCTGACTTGTAATAAGAACACCTACTGTACATTTTATACCTTGCAGTTGATAAAGAAGTCAGTGTATATTAAGTAGTGGTGTGTCCAAGCCTCTTTATGAATCTTCATAGTCAACTGGATGGGGGTGCAGAGTGTTGGACCCTTGCTGATCAGATAATGATCGCCTATCTTGGTTTTACAACTTAGCTTATTTTTTTATCCTCTACCTACAGGATAGGGGATAAGTATCTGATCAGCGGGGACTGATCATGAGAATGGGGATCCTGTGTCCCCAAAGAAATGGAATGGAAGGTCAACCATGTTCTCTTCTGCTTCATTCAATGTCTATGGAAATAGCTAAACATTTTACTCGGCTTTCTCCATAAGTCCCATAGAGAGTGAACAGAGTAGCTATATGCACACTTGACCTGCCACTTCATTCATAAGGGGATACAGGATCCAAATCTCGTGATCAGTGGTGGACCCATATATTCTGTGGACAGGGGAAAGTTTTGTATTGACAGAAACTCTGGAACACATACACATTAAAGTCAATGGGTCCGCAAAAAATGTAGATGAAAAAATGACAAAAATAAAAATTAAGAGGTATAGTCAGTGGTGGACCACTCAGCTGCTATGGGGCCTCTGGAGAAAGGGGGCCCGGTCTTGGACAAAAGGCCCCACCTTCTAATTACACTTAATTCTCGCTCCTGTCTTGAGTCCCTGTCCGGGGCTCAGGCTCTGCTTTAAAGCTCCCTGCCGCCTCTGTCTTGTCCTCAGGGCCCCCTTTTACTCAGTACATCATCAGTGGCTAGCACTGCACCCTCTGGAGTCCCGACTAGAGCTCTATGTTGTCTCGCTGCTGGGCGCTGGACTGGCCAATCAGAATTAGCAGTGCTTGCAGAGCCTGCTGCTAATTGGCTTGCCTAGCGCCCAGCAGAAAAACTTTAGTGTCCTGTGCCACAGGAGTCTGGATTTCATTCCTCTGCAAGCAACTTGCAAGTGACAGTGTAGAGCAGGGGTACTCAAGTACTTTTTGTAAAGGTCCACATACCTGAGTCTGCTGTAGGATGAAGGTCCGAGCTGCAAGACAAAAAAATATATAAGGAGGGACAACACCATTGGCGTGTAGCGCTGCATTATTATTTTTTTCACAATAATCCACACCTCCAAGCCCACCAAATCTCCTTTCTGCTGACCAAACAGTAAGAATGTCCTCTCAGTGCCCCCTAACAATAATGATGCCTCTTTAATGCTCCTCAGACAGTATGATACCCCTTTAGTGCTCCACAGAGTATGATACCCATAAGTGGGTGATTCCTTGGTGCCCCCATACATTATGATGCTCCTTAGTGCCCCTGACACTTCGCTATGCCTCCTTAGTCCCTCCCCACAGAGTATGAATACCCTAAGTGCCCCTTTACAGTAGTAATCCCCTCTCTGTGCCCCTTTCACAGTAGTAATGGCCTCTTTGTGCCCCCTTCACATTAATAATCCCTATTGTGCCCCCTTCCAGTAATAATCCCAAATGTGCCCCCTTCATAGTAATAATCCCCATTGTGCCCCCTTCATAGTAATAATCCCCATGGTGCCTCCTTCACAGTAATAATGCCCATTAATATAGGTAATGCCCATGGTACCCCCTTCAAAGTAATAATGCCCATTGTGCCCCCTTAATAGTAATAATGCCCATTGTGCCCCCTTCACAGTAATAATGCCCATTGTGCCCCCTTCACAGTAATAATGCCCATTGTGCTCCCTCCATAGTAGAAATCCCCATTATGCCGCCTTAATAGTAGTAATGCTCATTGTGCCCCCTTCACAGTAATAATGGCCTCTATGCACTGCCCCTTCAGAGTAGTAATGCCCTCTGTGCACTGTGCCCCCTCCATAGTAGAAATACCCATTGTGCCGCCTTCATATTGGCAATGCCCATTGTGCCCCCTCCAGAGTAGAAATTTTAATTGTGCCCCCTCGAGTAAAAAAGCCCATTGTGCCCCCTCCATATTAGAAATGCCCATTGTGCCCCCTTCACATGAGCAATGCCCATTGTGCCTAGAGCTGCAGTAAATGATTATTTTAGAAATCGAGTATTCTATCGATTATTTTGTGCCTAGAGCTGCAGTAAACCATTATTTTAGAAATCGAGTATTCTATCGATTATTTTTTACGATTCAGTAATCTAATAATAAAAAATGAATTAATAGACTGTTTTCCTGTTTTCCCAGTGCCACCAGCTTGCCCCCCAGTGCCACCAACTACCCCCAGTGCCACCATGTCCCCAACTACAGTACTTACCTTTCCTATAGGGGCGTCGCTCCACAGCTCCTCCATCTTATTCTCTGCGCGCTGCACTGTCGTCCTGATGTCACACAGCGTCAGGTCATAGTACGCGCTTACGTGCACTACGATCTGACGATGTGTGAGGAAGAAAGTGCAACGTGGGTGACCACGGAGCGGTAAATAATAGCAAGCGCTTCACTCCCACTCTGTGGTCACATGACACAAACAAATCCTCAACGACAAAAAATTGCATCAAGGATTTTTTTGTGTCAAATTACTTGATAATCGTTTCAGCACTAATTGTGCCTCCTCCAGAGTAGAAATGCCCATTGTGCCCCCTTCACATTAGCAATGCCCATTGTGCCTCCTTCACATTAGCAATGCCCATTGTGCCCCCTCCAGAGTAGAAATGCCCATTGTGCCCCCTCTGTGTTAAAAAAACAAAACAAACCACAGTACCTACTCACCTTGTCCCATTCCTGAAGCTCACAGTCCTCTCTGCAGCTAGGGGTGGGAGATATAAACAATATACAATATTATCGCCATAAATTCGGGCAACGATATAGATTTTAGCTATGTCGCCATATCGCGATAGATGACCAAGGAGCGGCAGTGAATTAAAGAAGCTTTTCACTCACTGCTCCGTGACCTCCCGTCTCTGCACCGCTCTGCAGGGCCTTGCACTCCACTGGCTGGCGCTGCGTGTGACGTCAGGTCCCTCCCAGTGCATGCTGGGAAGAAGACGCGGTCCGTCTTCTGCGGACTCCAGACAGCCGCGCACCTTGCAGGAAAGGTAAGTATATTAGGTTAGTATATTATTCCATACCTGGCCTCTATGACTGCTTGAATACAAACGTAGCCTGCGTGTGTCGGACCATATCCCATACCCGGGCTCAAGACTGTGCGCTGCGATCTGCCGCAATTAACCCGCAGTCATAGAGGCGGGGTATGGGATATGGCAGGCACACGCAGGCTACGTTTGTATTCAAGAATTAACTATATTCATTGGTGGCGCAATATCGGCCATATCGCCCAGCCCTATCTGCAGCACTGTGTGGGCAGGGCTTATGCAGATTTTTGGGCTGCAGGCTCCTCCCACACAGGCCGGCAGCGCGATCTGTGCCTGCAGGCTGAATGGTGGAGCAGGAGAAGTCTTTATGCTTCACCATTCAGAGCCCCGCCGGCCTGAAGGAGAAGAGGAGCGCGGGGAGCTGAGCGGTGAGTGACAGGACATCAGCTCCCTGCGCTCCAGCAATGAGCGCTTCCATCTGTATTGATGGAAGCGCTCATTGCTTCTGGCACTTGGGGCGGTCCGCCCCCCACTTAGCACACCACTGCAGGGGTCTGGACAGCTCGCAACCGTGGTGTAGAGGATGATGAGAGTGAATCCTACAAAAACTATGACTTTAGGTGAGAAGTGACTGTGCGCTCAGTAATATGTGTTTTGGGTGTGAAGTGAACCCCTCATTTCCAGTGCTGACCCCCCAGTTTTGATGCAGAGTTCTACTCTCTCTCAGCGCCGCAGATGAACCTGAATTTTCACCCTTTCAGTCACCGACACAGTGTAACGCCGCCATGCCCTGTGCACTCACTGTCTCTGTGTCAGCTTCATGCACTGCTTTGTCCTGCTTTACACTGCAGCTTAGCTCCATAAGGGCATTACTAGCCCAACCCACAAATCTCAGCACACCTAATATTCTTGTCCCTAATACCGATGATAAAAGCCCTCCTTATTGCTGGGAGTGCAAAGTATAGAATACACATGAAGGCTATCCTAACATGACCGTGTGCATGAGACCTGAAAGTTGTCACCTGGAGAATAACATCACTAGCTGCATCAGGAAGCTGCACTGTTAGAGGGTTAGTGGTTCACTCCCTCCTGTCAGTCAGGAGGCCGCATCATACGCCTCCTCAATGTAACCTCAGCAAGCTGACGTCACCCAGCTGTCCGTCCTAACAGCCCCGCCAATCACAGCAGGCGTAACACGTAGTGGAAGGGTCAGCTGCTAAAACGAGCGCGGTGATTGGCGGGTCGGCTGTGTGGTGGGCGGGACCAGACAGTAGGGAAGTGTATTGCTTCCGGTAGTGGCCGTCACAAGACTGAGCTGCGATAGAGCTGGGTATGATGGCTTCTTGTCTCCGTTGTGGTGGCGCTCGGGGCTGACCCGCTGCGGTTTGGGGAAGTGTGGGCTTTGTGCCCAGAATTCCGTACACGTTCATAGTGGTTGTCCCGGCCCCCATTAGCGGGGCAGCTCTGTCTTAGGGGCTAGTGTGGGGCATGACGGAGAGTGCCACATTCATGCCTGCCATTCATTCCCACCATTGTAACATGTACTCAGTGCAGCCCCCAGACACTGATTACCCCCCAGTGTCTTTACATAGGCAGCTATCCCCTGCCCTTGGTCTGTAGATCCTGCATGGGTGATGTAACTCAGGGTACAGTAGGGTCAACAGGTTTTATGTATTCTGGTTTGTGCCCGTGTATTATAATACTGGAGTGATGTTAAAGGGCTTGTCTGCGAGGACTTCTAGAAGTAGTAGGTGCACACAGTACTTACCCCCTCCTCCAGCGCTGAGTCCCCTGCTGGGGTTTGTTTACATATGGGGAGTAGTGCCCTGCTGTATACCCGCATGTGGGCACGAGCAAAGACTGGCACAGGAGAGGTGCGTGATTTACCAAGAGATTTATCAAGACTGGTGGAAAGGAAAACTGGCCTCGTTGCCCATAGCAACCAATCAGATTACCAATGAAAGGTGGCATCTGATTGGTTTCTGTGCCCAAGTAAGCCCGTTTGTTTTGAGAAATCTCCCCCCTGTTTTTGTTCAGTTTCACCTGTCGGACTTGCTGCTAACCGATCATTGTTAGGGCATCCCTGCTGTGAACAACCCCTTTAAGAGAAGTGTGGGTGTCCTTTAGGGCTCATGCACAGATCCCGGCCGTGTGCATGCTGTCGTTTTCTTTTTCAGTTCAATAGAAATGTCCCCAAACGGACAAGAATAGGACATGTTCTATCTATTTTGCGAGGTCATGGACACAGACTGCACATGGTTTGCTGTCCACATCTTTTGCGTCCCCGTTGAAATGATTGGGTCCTAATCCGATTCGCAAAAACTGCGGATCGGATGCAGATCAAACATACAGTCATGTATGGAGAATGAAATTAGAGAATAAATAGTGCAGCATATCTGCCTCTGGCTGTAGGGAAATGCTGGGTATGTGGTGCACACCGGCATGTTGCTGGGGTACAGGTCGCGTGGACCTGTCGCCTTTTCTGACATGGCTAGTTTAGTAATGACCTGCATTCCCAATGTAAGAACAGTTCTGGAGAAACTATTCTTCTAACTCTGTCATTCCTACTAGGCGTTTATGAATGTATTGCCATAGTCAATAATGGTCCACCTGGGTGCTACCATTTGGACATTATCCAGAAACTCCCTCCCAACTGGTAACATCCCTTTACTGCAGAATGCTGGCACTTCATTCATAAACTTCTAGTAGGAACAGTAGAGGAATAGCACAGCGAAGAGTTATATGATGCTCCAGTATTATTCTTACATGGGGAATATAAGTAGTTGGTAAACCAGACTTGTCAGGAGAGGCGACGGGGCCTGTGCAAACTGTGTATATATTGCATCATTTTAATATGTGACCTTTGTCTTCATTTTCCTATAAGCTCAGCATGGAGGAGCCAGACAGAGAGGCAGTGGCCACTGCTGTGCAGCGCGTGGCAGGGATGCTGCAACGGCCAGATCAGCTGGATAAAGTGGAGCAGTATCGGAGAAGAGAGGCCCGGAAGAAAGCTTCTGTGGAGGCCAGGCTAAAGGCAAGCTTTTATGTAGTTTATTTTTTACCACCACCTCCTTGGTTCAGTTCAGCCTTATTCACACGTGCATGATGAAATCCGTGATAAGGGGGTCAGTGACCCATCCGTGAAGATTTCTGTGAAGAATCTGTTTGGTCCGTGTGTCATCCATGTTCCACGGACACTACATAGTTTAAAATTAATTTTCAGAGCATCTTCTATAGATGGTCCATGAAACACGGATGGTGTCCAAGTATTTTACGGATCTATAGACTGTAATGGGTGTGATGGGTCCGTAAAAAAGGACAAAAATAGGGTATGCTTCCGTGCTAAAACACGGCTGTGCAAATAAACAATTTTAAAATGAATAGATACGTGTGCTGTCCGTGTAAAACAAGTACAGCCCACGTCCATAATTCACTGATGTGTGCCTATGGCCTTAGGATAGTTTCTCACTAGCGGCATGACGGGTGAACAGCCTGTCGGATCCTTCCTGCCGCTAGTGTGAAAGTAGCCTTAGACTGGCAGTGCAGCACACAACATTCCCCAGCAGAACCAAATATCACAGTGCAACACAAAATACTGCCCCAGCACAACCAAATATCACAGTGCAGCATGCAACGCTGCCCCAGCACAACCAAATATCACAGTGCAGCATGCAACGCTGCCCCAGCACAACCAAATATCACAGTGCAGCAAGCAACGCTGCCGCAGCACAACCAAATATCACAGTGCAGCACAAAACACTGCCCCAGCAGAACCAAATATCACAGTGCAGCACGCAACATTCCCCAGCAGAACCATATATCACAGTGCAGCACAAAAAACTTCCCAGCAGAACCAAATATCACAGTGCAACACAAAATACTGCCCTAGCAGAACCATATATCACAGTGCACCACAAAATACTGCCCTAGCAGAACCATATATCACAGTGCAGCACAAAAAACTTCCCAGCAGAACCAAATATCACAGTGCAACACAAAATACTGCCCTAGCAGAACCATATATCACAGTGCAGCACAAAAAACTTCCCAGCAGAACCAAATATCACAGTGCAACACAAAATACTGCCCTAGCAGAACCATATATCACAGTGCAGCACAAAAAACTTCCCAGCAGAACCAAATATCACAGTGCAGCACACAACATTCCCCAGCAGAACCAAATATCACAGTGCAACACACAACATTCCTCAGCAGAACCAAATATCACAGTGCAACACACAACATTCCCCAGCAGAACCAAATATCACAGTGCAACACACAACATTCCTCAGCAGAACCAAATATCACAGTGCAACACACAACATTCCCCAGCAGAACCAAATATCACAGTGCAACACACAACATTCCCCAGCAGAACCAAATATCACAGTGCAGCACAAAACGCTGCCCCAGCACAACCAAATATCACAATGCAACACACAACATTCCCCAGCACAACCAAATATCACAGTGCAACACGCAACATTCCCCAGCAGAACCAAATATCACAGTGCAGCACGCAACATTCCCCAGCAGAACCAAATATCACAGTG
This sequence comes from Bufotes viridis, assembly GCA_033119425.1. Classification (NCBI taxonomy): domain Eukaryota; kingdom Metazoa; phylum Chordata; class Amphibia; order Anura; family Bufonidae; genus Bufotes; species Bufotes viridis. The sequence continues at coordinate 224,987,994 of CM065593.1, forward strand.
CAACACACAACATTCCCCAGCAGAACCATATATCACAGTGCAGCACAAAATACTGCCCTAGCAGAACCATATATCACAGTGCACCACAAAATACTGCCCTAGCAGAACCATATATCACAGTGCAGCACAAAAAACTTCCCAGCAGAACCAAATATCACAGTGCAGCACAAAAAACTTCCCAGCAGAACCAAATATCACAGTGCAGCACACAACATTCCCCAGCAGAACCAAATATCACAGTGCAACACACAACATTCCTCAGCAGAACCAAATATCACAGTGCAACACACAACATTCCCCAGCAGAACCAAATATCACAGTGCAACACACAACATTCCTCAGCAGAACCAAATATCACAGTGCAACACACAACATTCCCCAGCAGAACCAAATATCACAGTGCAACACACAACATTCCCCAGCAGAACCAAATATCACAGTGCAACACACAACATTCCCCAGCAGAACCAAATATCACAGTGCAGCACAAAACGCTGCCCCAGCACAACCAAATATCACAATGCAACACACAACATTCCCCAGCACAACCAAATATCACAGTGCAACACACAACATTCCCCAGCAGAACCAAATATCACAGTGCAACACACAACATTCCCCAGCAGAACCATATATCACAGTGCAGCACAAAACGCTGCCCCAGCACAACCAAATATCACAGTGCAGCACAAAATACTGTCCCAGCAGAACCAATATCCAAGTGTAGCATAATATATTGCCGCCCCTACAGCAGTTTTCAACTGTATCACCATGATGAGGACATTTACAGCCACGTCCATAAATATTGGGACATCACCAAACTTTTTGGCTTTATACACCACCACAATGGATTTGAAATGAAACGAACAATATGTGCTTTAACTGCAGACTGTCAGCTTTAATTTGAGGGTATTTACACCCAAATCAGGTGAACGGTGTAGGAATTACAACAGTTTGCATATGTGCCTCCCACTTGTTAAGGGACCAAAAGTAATGGGGCAATTGGATTCTCAGCTGTTCAATGGCCCAGTGTGTGTCCCAATTACAATGAGTAGATAAAGGCTTCTGAGTTCATTTTAAGTGTGCTATTTGTATTTGGAATCTGTTGCTGTCAACTCTCAAGATAAGCGCCAAAGAGCTGTCGCTACTAGTGAAGCAAGCCATTATTAGGCTGAAAAAACAAAACAAACCCATCAGAGAGATAGCAAAAACATTAGGCATGGCCAAAACAACTGTTCGAAACATTCTTAAAAAGAAGGAACGCACCGGTGAGCTCAGCAACACCAAAAGACCCGGTAGGCCACGGAAAACAACTGTGGTGGATGACCGAAGAATTCTTTCCCTGGTGAAGAAAACACCCTTCACAACAGTTGGCCAGATCAAGAACACTCTCCGGGAGGTAGGTGTATCAAAGTCAACAATCAAGAGAAGACTTCATCAGAATGAATACAGAGGGTTCACCACAAGATGTAAACCATTGGTGAGCCTCAAAAACAGGATTTTACATCTAAAAAAGCCTTCACAGTTCTGGAACAACATCCTATGGACAGCTGAGACCAAGATCAACTTGTACCAGAGTGATGGGAAGAGAAGAGTATGGGGAAGGAAAGGAACTGCTCATGATCCTAAGCATACCACCTCATCAGTGAAGCATGGTGGTGGTAGTGTCATGGCGTGGACATGTATGGCTGCCAATGGAACTGGTTCTCTTGTATTTATTGATGATGTGACTGCTGACAAAAGCAGCAGGATGAATTCTGAAGTGTTTCGGGCAATATTATCTGCTCATATTCAGCCAAATGCTTCATAACTCATTGGACGGCGCTTCACAGTGCAGATGGACAATGACCCAAAGCATACTGCAAAAGCAATGAAAGAGTTTTTTAAGGGAAAGAAGTGGAGTGTTATGCAATGGCCAAGTCAATCACCTGACCTGAATCTGATTGAGCATGCATTTCACTTGCTGAAGACAAAACTGAAGGGAAAATGCCCTAAGAACAAGCAGGAACTGAAGAAAGTTGCAGTAGAGGCCTGGCAGAGCATCACCAGGGATGAAACCCGAGTCTGGTGATGTCTATGCATTCCAGACTTCAGGCTGTAATTGACTGCAAAGGATTTGCAACCAAGTATTAAAAAGTGAAAGTTTGATTTATGATTATTATTCCGTCCTATTACTTTTGGCCCCTTAACAAGTGGGAGGCACATATGCAAACTGGTGAATTACTACACTGTTCACCTGATTTGGATGTAAATACCCTCAAATTAAAGCTGACAGTCTGTAGTTAAAGCACATCTTGTTAATTTATACCAATATTCTGTGCATTTTCATTTTAGAAAAAAAAAAATTCCTACACAAATCTGCTGTAAAATGAAGAGATGCCATTTTATAGCTTATATATATATATATATATATATACATACACACAGTGGAGGAAATAATTATTTGACCCCTCACTGATTTTGTAAGTTTGTCCAATGACAAAGAAATGAAAAGTCTCAGAACAGTATCATTTCAATGGTAGGTTTATTGTAACAGTGGCAGATAGCACATCAAAAGGAAAATCGAAAAAATAACTTTAAATAAAAGATAGCAACTGATTTGCATTTCATTGAGTGAAATAAGTATTTGAACCCCTACCAACCATTAAGAGTTCTGGCTCCCACAGAGTGGTTAGACACTTCTACTCAATTAGTCACCCTCATTAAGGACACCTGTCTTAACTAGTCACCTGTATAAAAGACACCTGTCCACAGAATCAATCAATCAAGCAGACTCCAAACTCTCCAACATGGGAAAGACCAAAGAGCTGTCCAAGGATGTCAGAGACAAAATTGTAGACCTGCACAAGGCTGGAATGGGCTACAAAACCATTAGCAAGAAGCTGGGAGAGAAGGTGACAACTGTTGGTGCGATTGTTCGAAAATGGAAGGAGCACAAAATGACCATCAATCCACCTCGCTCTGGGGCTCCACGCAAGATCTCACCTCGTGGGGTGTCAATGGTTCTGAGAAAGGTGAAAAAGCATCCTAGAACTACACGGGAGGAGTTAGTTAATGACCTCAAATTAGCAGGGACCACAGTCACCAAGAAAACCATTGGAAACACATTACACCGCAATGGATTAAAATCCTGCAGGGCTCGCAAGGTCCCCCTGCTCAGGAAGGCACATGTGCAGGCCCGTCTGAAGTTTGCCAATGAACACCTGAATGATTCAGAGAGTGACTGGGAGAAGGTGCTGTGGTCTGATGAGACCAAAATAGAGCTCTTTGGCATTAACTCAACTCGCTGTGTTTGGAGGAAGAAAAATGCTGCCTATGACCCCCAAAACACCGTCCCCACCGTCAAGCATGGGGGTGGAAACATTTTGCTTTGGGGGTGTTTTTCTGCTAAGGGCACAGGACAACTTATTCGCATTAACGGGAAAATGGACGGAGCCATGTATCGTGAAATCCTGAGCGACAACCTCCTTCCCTCTGCCAGGAAACTGAAAATGGGTCGTGGATGGGTGTTCCAGCACGACAATGACCCAAAACATACAGCAAAGGCAACAAAGGAGTGGCTCAAGAAGAAGCACATTAAGGTCATGGAGTGGCCTAGTCAGTCTCCGGACCTTAATCCAATCGAAAACCTATGGAGGGAGCTCAAGCTCAGAGTTGCACAGAGACAGCCTCGAAACCTTAGGGATTTAGAGATGATCTGCAAAGAGGAGTGGACCAACATTCCTCCTAAAATGTGCGCAAACTTGGTCATCAATTACAAGAAACGTTTGACCTCTGTGCTTGCAAACAAGGGTTTTTCCACCAAGTATTAAGTCTTTTTTTGTTAGAGGGTTCAAATACTTATTTCACTCAATGAAATGCAAATCAGTTGCTATCTTTTATTTAAAGTTATTTTTTCGAATTTCCTTTTGATGTGCTATCTGCCACTGTTACAATAAACCTACCATTGAAATGATACTGTTCTGAGACTTTTCATTTCTTTGTCATTGGACAAACTTACAAAATCAGTGAGGGGTCAAATAATTATTTCCTCCACTGTAGATTAAATATTTATACTTAATATTTTGGTGTTTTTTTTAACTTTTTTATTTTTATTAACCATTTCCCCCCTTAGGGGCTAGAACTTGGGATTTTTTAACCCCTTGTCCTATTCACCCTGATACAGCTCTATCAGGGTGAATAGGATCTCACCCTCTCCCTGCTGCCCTGTGCACAGTACACACAGCAGCAGGGAGCAGACCATGGCAGCCAGGACTTCAGTAGCATCCCGGCCGCCATGGTAACCTATCGGAGCCCCAGATTACACTGCTGGGGCTCCGATCAGAAGCAATAAAGGGGAGGGGAGAGGGGATCCTGTGGCCACTGCCACCAATGATTTTAATACTGGGGGGGCGGGAGGGTGCATTGCGCAACCACTGTTTTTAATACTAGGGGGTGGGGTGGAGGGCGCACTGCGCCACCAGTGTTTTTAATACTAGGGGGTGGGGTGGAGGGCGCACTGCGGCACCAGTGTTTTTAATACTAGGGGGTGGGGTGGAGGGCGCACTGCGCCACCAGTGTTTTTAATACTAGGGGGTGGGGTGGAGGGCGCACTGCGCCACCAGTGTTTTTAATACTAGGGGGTGGGGTGGAAGGCGCACTGCGCCACCAGTGTTTTTAATACTCGGGGGTGGGGTGGAGGGCGCACTGCGCCACCAGTGTTTTTAATACTCGGGGGTGGGGTGGAGGGCGCACTGCGCCACCAGTGTTTTTAATACTAGGGGGTGGGGTGGAGGGCGCATTGCACAGCCAATGTTTTTAATACTGGGTGGTAGGAGGGAAGGTGCACTGCTCCACCAATGTTTTTAATACTGGGGGGTGGGGCTGGTTGGGGGGGGGAGGGCGCACTTGCGCCACCAATGAAGATAACTCGCCCATTAATTCAAATACAGCCTCTCGGGTGCGGCAGCGGTTAACTGCCGCGGATCGCAGCTACCTCTCATAGAGGTCAGGTGCGGCTATATGATTCACCCGCCTCCTGTTGAATTTGAATGAATGAGTGAGTTAACATCATTGGTGGCGCAGTGGCACAGGGGGGAGGGAGACACTGCTTCCCTCTCCCCTGTGCTGCTGTGCGAACATGGATAGCGCTGACAGCAGCACGATCCATGTTCGCGATATGTTATCGGCATATTGGCAAGGTTAGATGCCGATACCGATAACTTTGAAAATCCTCAATATCGGTAAATCCGATAATCGGTCGATCCCTAGTTATCGGTATTAAATCCCAGAAAACCACTTTAAATGGGTTGTCTTCAGCGTAAAGTCAAACTGTCAGCAGAATATGTAATAAAACAAAACGTGTTACTCACCTGTTAAATTTTCCACTGCAAAAGCGGAGATGCTTCCATGATCCTCCGCTGTATTTGTCTATATGCCACAAGTGATGGCCTGCTATACTGGCATGTGGCAAATGACTGGCATCAGTGTTCATGTGCCGCTTTTACTGGCATCACCTCTGCAGCCAGTCTTTGGTGGGGGGGAGGGGGGGGCGAACAGAGATTTAACAGCTGAGTAATGTTTTTTTTATTAGTTTTCTTTTGGCAGCCTTTTTTTAACTCTTGGCAAGTGACTTATGGAAATGCTCTTTTCTTACAGGCTGCCATCCAGTCACAACTCGATGGCGTGAGAACAGGCTTGAACCAGCTTCACAATGCTCTGAATGATGTAAAAGACATCCAGCAGTCTTTAGGAAACCTCAGCAGAGACTGGCGGCAGAGTATAAATACCATTGAGAGCCTGAAAGATGTGAAGGACGCCGTCGTACAGCACAGCCAACTCGCAGCAGCAGTGGAGAACCTCAAGAACATTTTCTCTGGTACATCACAAAGAAATGTCTATTATATCATTTTGTTTTACCTGCAACAACCATTGCATCCCAGTACGTAATATACCAACCATATCTAACTGGGGGCACTCGGAGCACTAGGACCCCCTGAACTAATGGGGAACAGTGCAGAACAGAGTGCATTGGCCCCTTCAGATTGTTCACTGAAAGGGGGCGTCCAGCCGTTTCTCTTTATTTTTTATTTTTTTTAAGAAGGGGCAGAATTGCATTTAAAGAAGATCACAAATTATATTCACAGATCCTCTCCGCTCCTATTCTGATGCTTTGGGACCTGGGAAGCTGCAGAACAGGAGTGGCAGGGATCAATGAGCATTGCCTAATTCAATAGAGCTGTGATGAAATGCTGCACAGCCTGGGTGCTATGATCCTTTTATTCTAGATATCGGTTAGGATTCCCGTATTTGGAGCCCCAAACGTATGTATTTTGCAGTCTGCAAAACATGGATCGCAAAAAATACAGACATCCGTATTGCATCCATTTTTTTGGAGGATCCATTGTAGCAATGCCTATCCTTGTTCGCAAAACGGACAAGAATAGGACATACGGAAACAGAATGCACTCGGAGTCACTTCAATTTGTTTTTGCGGACCCATTGAAGTGAATGGCTCCGCATACAGGCCGCAAAAAAAACCGGAACGAACACGGAAACAAAATATGCTCGAGTGTATGAGCCCTAAGAGAGGGGGAGATATAGGAACTTTCCTTCATGTTACCGGTAAGAGAGGGTTTGTCCTCTCTGATTCATATTTGACGGGGTCTTTTAATACTGATGACATATCTACTGGATAGGTCATCAGTATCTGATCGGTGGGTGTCCGACACCTGGGACCTCTGACGATCAGCTATTTGAGAACAGCCGCTATACAATGGTAAGCACGGTAAAGGCTGTGGCATTCACAGAAGTGTCAGTGCTTTCCCAAACAGCTGATCGGCGGGGGTCCCGGGTGTTGGACCCCCACCAATCTGATACGGATTACCTATTTTGAGGATAGGTCATCAGTATTAAAGTCTTGGAAAAGGGCAGTTGTACATGTGATCTCCCTGTCAGCCACTGAAATGCTGCGATTGCTATTGATCAGGGCATCTAAGGGGTTTAAACTGTCAGGATTGGTGTATTATAGCCAAGCTTGCATCTCAATCTGATGAGGGCATTGGGCCGTGCCCATGAGATCATTATCATGGATATGTCTTTCACGATGTGGGAGCTAGCACGCACTCATAAAGGATATAACCATCATTCATTTATTAAGGGTTAGGAAAGATCTTATTTTATTGTTTAACCTTAGGCTACCGGCAATAAGGCCCCTTTCACACAAGCGAGTTTTCCGCGCGGGTGCAATGCGTGACATGAACGCATAGCACCCGCACTGTATCCTGACCCATTAATTTCAATGAAAAACGCAGCATGTTCTATTTTCTGAGTTTTTCACGCAGCCGTGGCCCCATAGAAGTGAATAGGGCTTCAGTGAAAAACTCATTGCATCCGGAAGCAAGTGCGGATGCAATGCGTTTTTCACTGGTGGTTGCTAAGAGATGTTGCTTGGGAAAAAACTGAACAACTGAACGCAATTGCAGACAAAACTAACTGAACTTGCTTGCAAAGTGGTGCGAGTTTCACTGACTACACCCTGAACGTATCCGGACCTAATCCGTCACGCTCGTGTAAGAGGTCCAATGCCGATCAAGTGTGACCACGGCATCTGCCGGTCTCATTCTAATACGCTGAGTCTCTCTGAAGAGACTCGACGTATTAGAGTTGCAGTTCCTGTGTTGCCCAGTAGGTGGCAGGCCAACATACGATATCTGCAAAATTAACTTATAATGTCATTAAAAGGGTAATACAGTATAAGTAGTCATCAAACTGAGTACTCTATTTTGTAGTCTCCTAGAGGGGCTGTAAAAAAGTTAAAAAAAAAAAAAAAGTAAAAAACAAAGTTAAAAATATAGAAATAAAAAATATGAAAATTTAACTCGCCCCCATTCTCTACAATAACAAAAATAAATACATAAATAATAATAAAAAATGAACATCACCGCGTCTGAAGATGCCTGTACTATTAACATATAAATATTTATCCCATACGGTGAATGGCGTAATGGAAAAAAGTATCAAAATGGCCATTTCACCATTTTTTCATTGTTTCTCTTACCCCAAAAATGTAATAAAATGTGATCAAAAAGTCACACGCTCCAAAATCGTATCAATAAAACCTACATATTGTCCTGCAAAAAATGAGCCCCCACACAGCTCAGTAGACATAACTATAATAAAGGTATGGTCAGAATATGGCGATGTAAAAAACAAAACATTTTTTTCAAAGTTTATTATTTTTTCCGTATTAAAGAAAAAACAACTTACACCTATGTGGTATTGTAATCATACTGACCCAGGGAATGAGGGGCACAGGTCAGTTTTTCCACATAGAGAACACTGTAGGGACAAAACCCATAAAACTGTGGCTTAATTGAGTATTTTTTCCAATCTCACTCCATTTGGAATTTTTTTTCCTGTTTCCCCACTACAATGTAAGCCATATTAAGGCCCCTTTCACACGGGCGAGTTTTCCGCGTGGGTGCAATGCGTGAGGAGGACGCGTTGCACCCGCACTGAATCCGGACCCATTCATTTCTATGGGGCTGTGCACATGAGCGGTGATTTTCACGCATCACTTCTGCGTTGCGTGAAAATCGCAGCATGCTCTATATTGTGCGTTTTTCACGCAACGCAGGCCCCATAGAAGTGAATGGGGCTGCGGGAAAATCGCAAGCATCCGCAAGCAAGTGCGATTTTCCCGCATGGTTGCTTAGCAACGGGACCCGATCTTTATTATTTTCCCTTATAACATGGTTATAAGGGGAAATAATAGCATTCTTAATAAAGAATGCTTTGTATAATGAGGATGAAGGGGTTAAAAATAATAAAAGTTAACTTACCTTAGCCACTTGATCTTGTAGTCGCGATCTGTCTTCTGTTTCCCAGCATCAGCTAAGAACTAAAGGACCTGTGATGATGTCACATCACATGGTCCAATCACATAGTCCATCACCATGGTAAGATGGACCATGTGATTGGACCATGTGATGTGACGTCATCACAGGTCCTGTAGATCTTAGAAGATGCAGGGAAAGAGAGGACAGATCGCGACTACGCGATCAAGTGGCAAAGGTAAGTTAACTTTTATTATTTTTAACCCCTTCCACTTCATTTTACTATGCATTCTTTATTAAGAATGCTATTATTTTCACTTATAACCATGTTATAAGGGAAAATAATCAATTCTCCAGAATACTCAACCCGAAACCGGACTTCAGTGATGAAGTCCGGCTTCGGGTCTGGGTACCAAACATGGCGATTTTTCTCACTCGCGTGCAAAACGCATTACAAACGTTTGCACCCGCGCGGAAAAATCACGCATATTCCCGCAACGCACCCGCCTCTTATCCGGGCGTCAAACATGACGCCCGTGTGAAAGAGGCCTTAACTGGTGGCATTAAAAAGTACAATGTATCCTGCAAAGAAACAGCATGTGAACGGAAAAGTGAAAAAGCTATGGCTCTGGGAAAATGGAAGAAAAATGAAAAACCTCTGGTATCCAAGAGGTTAAAACATATCATGTTGTCATTTTGTGTCGTCTAGGAAGCTATTCCCAACAATGCTGCTAGAACCAGGAAAAAACAATAATATGTATAGTGTATATAGTATTTTAAACTACTTGTAAATTTATGGACTATTGCCAATATACGCTCCCATTTTACAAGTAGAGATTTTTGCTCCTATGACCTGTAATCGCTTTATTATAATGTTCCTCTGGGTTATATTTCGATGATTCAGAATAATTGGTGTAAAGTTGTCCTAGAGCAGTGGTTCTCTTCTTGTTCACTCCATATACCCCATAATGACAAGAAGTGCAAGCCAAGTACCCCCCAAGGAAGCGACAGTGATAAATGTTAATAAAATAAGGCCATTCTCATGGCGCGGTCATGCTCTGTTCTAGGCCTCTGACAGCAGTTCCTTCAGATTTGACATAAAGAATAGCGCAGCATGCAGCACTAATCTTTCAGTCAAAGTGG
>CM065593.1:224997963-225031164 GCA_033119425.1 Bufotes viridis
TCAGCCTAATCCTATTTTGTAGCTCAGTTTCTGGCTGCTCAAGTCTCCTATATTGCCTTTTGTATGTTTAAGGGGTGACACAATCCATTTGTCTAGTCTGGGATCTGTGGTGCCACAGTGCACTATGTGTATACAATGCTCTAAACCGTATATTCCATTTCAGCTATAAAATAGTGCATCAGTGTATTTTAGAAGAAAAAAATTGGTCATCCTGATCAGCCAAGCCTATTTTACACCGCCCAAATATATATTTGACATTTTGCGGTGAAATAGAGAATCTGTGTAATTTTAGGCAAAAAACGTATTCCTTGTCCACAAAACAGTTCTGCATAGACCGTCCAACGACATATTTTATATTTCTGCAGTGAAATAGTGCTTCTTTGTTTTTATAGAAAAAAACATTGTTCAAGGTCCACCAAACAGTCTGAAATACCCATTCAAACCACCTATTTTACATTGCTGCTGTGAAATACAGCATAAGTGTATTTTTTGACAAAAAGTGGAAGTCTTGATCCACAGAGAATCTTAAAATACACCGCTGAAATACCGATTTCACATTAGAGATGAGAAATAGTGCAATAATCATGCTTCACAAAGCAGTTGTACATACACGGTATAAATATCAAATTTAAATTTACAGCAGTAAAGAACTGCATTTTGGGGTTTTATTGAAAAAAGCTGTGTTTTAGGCCGTAAAAAACAGTTGTGCATCCGTCTTTTAAATAAGTATTTCCAATTTATAGCAGTCAAATATTACATTTGTGAATTTTGGTGACCAAATCCGGGTTCTGGGTCCCCAAATCTGGTGTCCATACATGGTAAATATATATCTACTTTTAATGTACAGCAGTTAAAAACTGCATTTTGTGGTTTTATTGAAAAAAAGCTGTGTTTTAGACGAAAAAACTCTTGTGCATCCGGCATATAAATAATTCATTTCAATTTACAGCAGTGAAATACAAATTTTCTGTATTTTATTACAAAAATACTTGTTCTTGTTCCGCAAACCACTTGTGCATACAGCGTACCAATTGTTTTTTACATTTCCACATAGAAATTGAGAATCAGTGTATTTTCGGCCCAATAAACATTATTCTGGGTCCACATAGAATTTTTATGACACGGGCACTGCCTTAGCGAACGTAATTGTCGACTAGTGGCAGGTAAATTGACACCGGAAAGAGACCAATCTTTAAACTTGGTGGGTAAATGCAAATAATGAGGAGAACATCAAATAAGGGACGTGGGCATGGTCGTGGTGGTGTTGGTGGAGCTCCTTTGCTGGGAGAGGATGTGGCCGTTCAACTCCAACTACCGCTCCAAGTCAAATACCTTCCTCTGGTGCGAGTAGGCGACAGAATCTACAGCGTTATTTGTTAGGACCAAATGCCGCTCTACAGATGGTGAAGCCAGAACATGTACAGGTGATTGTAGATTTTGTGGCTGACAGTGCCTCCAGTTCCTTCACAGTATCTAACACCCAGTCCTCACTCCTCTGCAGAAAGCTCAGAGTTGGCATCTGCAGCCCATGCCCATCAGTCTCTGATGATGATGAAACACAGGTGCCAACTGCTGTGCCTTTCTGCAATGTGCAGACCGACGAGGAGGGCAGGAGTCATGAATGGGTGGAAGATGATGTGGAGGATGATGAAGTCCTAGACCCAGACTGGACTGAAGGTCGTGCTAGTGAGGCGTGCAGTTCTGAAGGAAGAGGCGGTGGTCACACAGAGGCAACAGCACAGCAAAGAGGGAGCAGGGTGCAAAAGTGCAGCGGCTGTTCCAGAGACAGTACGTCTGGTGCTGTCCACCGCACCTAGGCACAGAGCACACCAAGGCCTGCTCCAAGGAGTTCATTGGCGTGACAGTTCTTCACACAATGTCCTGACGACAAGACATGAGTGGTTTTCATGTTGTGCTATCAGAGCCTGAAGCGAGGCAAAAACGTTCTTAACCTGAGCACAACCTGCATGACCAGGTATCTACATGCAAAGCATAAACTGCAGTGGAGTAAACACCTTAAAAACAAGGAACTCTCTCATGCTCCTCCTGCTCCCTCTTCGTCTGCTGACTCGGCCTCTCCCTTCACCTCTGGCGCCACCGTGGCACTTGCCGACCAGCAAAGGGAGGATGTTTCACCAACACCACCACATACCGACACTATCACCCAAGCATCTCCACCATGTCACATGGCAGCATTCAGCTGTCCATCTCCCAAACATTGGAGAGAAGGAGGAAACACCCACCTACCCACCCTCAAGCCCTGGCCCTGAATGCCTGCATTTCAAAATTACTGGCCTTTGAAATGCTGTCATTCTGTCTGGTGGTGACGGACTGTTTCAAACAGATGATGGCGGTGGCTGTCCCCCAGTACGTTGTTCCCAGTCGCCACTACTTTTCCAGGCGAGCCATCCCTTCCCTGCTCAGCCAAGTGGAGGATAAAATCAAATGTGCGCTGCGCAACGCCATCTGTGGCAAGGTCCACATAACCATAGGTACATGAACCAGTAAGCATGGCTAGGGTCGCTATATCTCCCTAACTGCACACTGGGTAAACGAAGTGGTGACTGGGCCCGAGGAGGATAGCGGTTTGGCACATGTCCTTCCACCACCGCGGATCACAGGGCATTATTTGTTGTCTCCTGTTGCTTCCCCCTCCTACTCCGCATCATCCTCCTACTCCTCTTCTACCATCCCCACATCCGATCATCGAAAGAACCTCACCCCCAACCTCAGCACAGCCTGCGGTAAAGGTCAGCAGGCGATTTTAAAACTCATGTGTTTGGGTGACAAACCCCACACCGCACAGGAGCTTTCGAGGGCATAGAACAGCAGACTGATGACTGGTTGCTGCCCGTGAGCCTCAAGCCCGGCCTGGTGGTGTGCGATATTGGGCAAAATCTTGTTGCAGCCCTGGGACTAGCCGATTTGATGCACATCCCTTGCCTGTCGCATGTGCTGAATCTGGTGGTGCAGAAGTTTCTTAAAAACTACCCAAACATGTCAGAGCTGCTGCTGAAAATACGGTCCATATGTGCGCGCGTTCGAGCGTTCTCACCCTGCTGCTGCTCGCCTGTCTGCGCTGCAACGTAACTTTGGCCTTCCTGCTCACCGCCTCATATGCGACATGCCCACTAGGTGGAACTCCACCTTACATATGCTGGAGAGACTGTACTAGCAGCAGCTGGCGATAGTGGAGTTTCAGATGCAGTATGCACAGGTCAGTCGCTCTGCAGATCAGCACCACTTCTCCACCAGTGACTGGGCCTGCATGCAAGATCTGTATACCTTGTTGCGGTATTTAGAGTACTTAACCACCATGGCCAGTGCTGATGACGCAGTTTTTAGCATTACAATACACCTTCTATGTCTCCTTGAACAAAATATTACGGCGATGATGGAAGAGGATGCGGAAGACGGGGCAGGTTTCAGGCAGGTCATACAAAAGTGGCTCAGAGGGTGGGTTCCTGCACCAGCAGAGGCCAGGTACACATGTGGATAGCCAGGGCACACTTTTGGAGGACGAGGAGGAGGAGGTTGAGGTAGAGGAGGAGGAACAGGTTTCACTGCAGGGTCATCGCAGCTCAGGGCCATCACTGGAGCGTGGCTGGCGGGATAGTGAGGACACAGAGGATACACAACCTACAGAGGACAGCTTATCGTTACCTCTGGGCAGCCTGGCACACATGAGTGACTACATGCTGCAGTGCCTGCGCAACGACAGCAGAGTTGCCCACATTTTAACTTGTGCTGACTACTGGGTTGCCACCCTGCTGGATCCCTGGTACAAGGACAACGTGACTACCTTAATTCCCGCACTGGAGCATGATAGGTAGATGCTTGCGACTACTAGCGCACGCAGGTAGAGCGCGCTCCTGAAGGCATTCCCAATGGATACGGGGGATAAGTGGAAGCACAAGGCGAAGGCAGAGGCAGAGGAGGAGGAGGAAGAGGTTGCCAACGAAGCTGTGTCACGGCCAGCTCCTCAAACAGCAGGGTTAGCATGGCCGAGCTGCGGAAAAGTTTTGTCACCGCGCCACAGCAAAATGCACCACCAGCTGATAGGGAACGTTTTAGCAGGAGGCAGCATTTCAACAACATGGTGGAACAGTACATGTCCACACGCCTACACGTACTGACTGATGGTTCTGCCCCATTCAACTTCTGGATCTTCAAATTGTCCACATGACCAGAGCTTCCCCTTTATGCCTTGGGGGCCAGTGTATTGTCTGAACGTGTATTTAGCATGGCAGGGGCGTCATTACAGACAAAAGCAGCCGCCTGTCCACAGCCAACGTGGACAAGCTCACATTCATTAAAATGAACCAGGCATGGATGCAACAGGACTTCTCAATACCTAGTGCAGAATAGACATTTATAACTGCCTCGCCCTCAACCATACATTCTTGTACTCCAGGGCATTTTTTTATTGAATCCTCTTTTTTTAATTGTACCATTAGTTTGGGGGCAACCCCAAGTTGAATGAACCTCTCCTCTGTCTCGGTTCCAGGGATCTACATTTCAGCTAATCTCCTGCTGCTTTGGTGCATGACATTAACCTTTTTTTTACTGTCAAATGACTTCTCCTCTGCCTGGGTGTCAGGGGCCTATATTTCATTTAATCGACTGTCGTACTGGTGGTAAACATTAACCTCTTTTTGCTGACAAATGACCTCTCTTCTGTCTGGGTGTCAGTGACTGCATAAATGATAATGGCCTGTTTCTTTGCAGGTTGACCTGAGGCCTGTGTTGCTGTTATAGGACCTCTCTCCTCTGTCTGGGTGTTAGGGGCCTACATTAATGATAATCGCCTGCTGCATTGGTGGGTGACACGATGCCTGTTTTGCTGTTATTAGAGATTAGAGATGGCCCGAACTATTCGCCGGCGAACAGTTCCCGGTGAACATTGCTTGTTCGCGTCCGCCGCGGCGGGCGAACATATTCGACCCTGTACCTCACAGTCAGCAGACACATTCCAGCCAATCAGCATATCCTCCCTCCAAGACCCTCCCACCTCCTATCTAAACGAATGGACAGCATCCATCTTAGATTCCTTCTGAAGCTGCAGTGTTAGTAATTGTAAATCGCAATGCGATTAATATAAACCTGTATTATTCAGTATGCGATTACAACTTAGATCTGAGTTCTAATGGTTGTATTGCTAGAATATAACGAAGATTGAGAATTTAGCATTTTATTCTCAATCTTCGTTATATTCTAGCAATACAACAACCATTAGAACTCAGCTCTAAGTTAGTAATCGCAATGCGAATAATACTTACAATTATTAATCGCTTGCGAATCCATTTGATGCCTCTATTTGATTATATATGACGGTTGACTATGACTACCACCAACGTTCTGCTGCCTCCAAGGCAAGATATCTGAACCCCCAGGGGCCATTTGGGCGTTTTTGATAGAAAAAGCATCAAAAACGCATCAAAAAACTCATCTGCGTTTTTATCATTTTTTTATTTTTTTATTTTTTTGTGTATTTTGCCACATTTGGTTGCATATTTACATTTGGTATAGGCAAATATGGTAGTCTAGAATTCAGTGTTTCCCAACCAGTGTGCTTCCAGCTTTTGCAAAACTCCAACTCCAAGCATGCCCGGACAGCCTTTGGCATACTGGTTGGAAAACACAGGTCTAGATCATTACTCTGCCCAAATCTATATTCAGCTACATGGCTTAGAAAATATGCTGTCAAACAATGATCCTAGTTTTTGGTATAGACACATGATCTAGACTACCATATTTTCCTATACCAAATGTAAATATGCAACCAAATGTGGCATGGTGGCACTCCTGGGTCCCGCCGTCTGCTGCCGGTGCGGTGCTGGGGCGGCGGTGGTCACCGCGCCGGCTGCGCCATTTATAGGTTAGAGTAGTTTCCCACTTATAGAGGCTTCCCTTGTCGCGGTAAGTGGGCCTATGCTCTTTGATCAAACTGTATACTAATGCCTCTTTTGCACAACATACAATGTATTACAAATTGGGCGGATATGCCACGTAATTATGCTGAGACAGTCGTTATATCAAAAGCATAGTGTTGAGGATGTGCGATCCAGATTCACTCTCCAGTATATATTGCTATATTCTCAATCTTCATTATATTCTAGCAATACAACCATTAGGAACCCAGCTCTAAGTTGAATTCGCAAATAAGATGTCCCAAACTATTCACCGGCGGACAGTTCCTGGCAAACATAGCTTGTGCGCGTTCGTGGCGGCAGGCGAACATATGCGATGTTCGGTCCACCCCTTATCATTGAGTAAACTTTGACCCTGTACCTCAGTCAGCAGACACATTCCAGCCAATCAGCATACCCTCCTTCCCAGACCCTCCCATCTCCTGGACAGCATCCATTTTAGATTCATTCACAAACTGCAGTCTAAGTGAGATGAGGGACAGTGTAGCTGCTGCTGATTTAATAGGAAAATCGATAGCTAGGCTAGTGTATTCAGTGTCCACTCCAGTCCTGAAAGACTCATCTGATCTCTGCTGTAAGGACAGCATCCTGACAGCACCACAAAAGCCCTTTTAGGGCTAGTACATCAGTCTCCCTCCCAGACCCTCCCACCTCCTATCAAAACGCAAGGACGGCATCCATCTTAGATTCATTCTGAAGTTGCAGTGTTAGTAGTTGTAATCGCAATGCGATTAATACAAGTTATATTAATCGCATTGCGAATTCAACTTAGAGCTGGGTTCCTAATGGTTGTATTGCTAGAATATAACGAAGATTGAGAATATAGCGCTATATTCTCAATCTTCGTCATATTCTATCAATACAACCATTAGGAACCCAGTTCTAAGTTGAATTCGCAATGCGATTAATGCAGGTTATATTAATCGCATTGCGAATTCAACTTACCACACTCTGCGTCAACTACGTAATTTTCCATGGGAGTTTTGCCATGGATCCCCCTCCGGCGTGCCACAGTCCAGGTGTTAGCCCCCTTGAAACCTTTTTTCCATCACTATTGTGGCCAGAAAGAGTCCCTGTGGGTTTTAAAATTCACCTGTCTATTGAAGTCTATGGCGGTTCGCCCTGTTCGCATGTTCGCGAACATTTGTGGAAGTTCGAGTTCGCCGTTCGCGAACGGAAAAATTTATGTTCGCAACATCACTATTAGAGATGTCCCGAACTATTCGCCGGCGAACAGTTCCCGGCGAACATCGCATGTTCACGTTCGCCGCGGAAGGCGAACATATGCGATGTTCGATTCGCCCCCTTTACGTTATCATTGAGCAAACTTTGACCCATAGAGATGCATATTCTTGTCCGCAGGCTGTGGACAAGAATAGGACAAGATTTATCTTTGCGCAGCCGTGGTCGGATGTTTCGGGGCCGAAACCCGGAAGTTTGGGGCCACAGCTCCGCAAATGCTGAAGCGGAGAGCACATAGTGTGCTCTCCGCATCACGTCCGGCCCCATTAACACTGAATGGGTCCGCATCCATTCCGCAGAATTGCGGAATGAATGCAGACAAAAATTGCGGATGTGTGAATGGGGCCTTAATTCCGGATGCGTTGCTGATGCATTCAGTGAAAACTGTGCGATTTCACAGGCAAAGCCATTCAGTTTGCCTGCAATTGCGCTCAGTTGTTCAGTTTTTCCGTGCGGGTGCAATGCGTTTTGATGCGTTTTTCACACACGTGATAAAAACGGAAGGTTTACAAACAACATCTCCTAGCAACCATTAGTCAAAATGCAACGCACCTCGCACTTGCTAGCGCATGCAATGCGTTTTCACGCAGCCCCATTCACTTCTATGGGGCTAGGGCTGCTTAAAAACGCAGAATGTAGAACATGCTGCGATTTTCACGCAACGCACAAGTGATGCGTTAAAAAAATGCTCATGTACACAGACCCATTGAAATGAATGGGTCAGAATTCAGTGCGGATGCTATGCGTTCACGTCACGCATTGCACCCGCGGAAAACCCGCTCACGTGAAAGGGGCCATCTACTGCCAGGGAAGACCGGCACTTCACTCTTGAACAAAATAGCAGTTTATTCACGCATCAGGAGAACAAACACAAAGCGACTCGTGCTGCTCGAACCCGAAACTTTCTCAAGCAATATGTTTGAGAAAGGTTTGGGTTCGAGCCGAAATACGTGCCGCTTTGTGTTTGATCTCATGATGCGTGAATAAACTACTATTTTGTTGAAGAGTGAAGTGCCGGTCTTCCTTTGGCGATTTATGTGGGTCTTCCTGCCCTGAACGCGAGCACCACGACTTCAGTGAGAGGGAGTGCCGACTGTTTGGATTTTGTGTAACCAAGGGGCCATCTACTGTAAGGACAGCGTCCTGACAGCACCCCAAAAGCCCTTTTAGGGCTGGTATATCAGTCTGCTTTTATTTATTTTTTCTATATATATATATATATATATATATAGCAGTTGCCTGCCAGTGTGTGAGAGGCCAAAGGCCCACAGACTGTACTAGTGTGCACACCACTCATATAGAGTGGCACAGTACCTTGCAGATAAAAAGTCATTACATTTTTACCCTTTAATATAATTGCAGTTGCCTGCCAGTGAGTGTCAGGCCCACAGACTGTACTGTGCCCACTGCCAGTGCCCACCACTCATATTGGGTGGCACAGTACCTTGCAGATAAAAAAGTCATTTAATTTTTACCCTTTAATATAATTGCAGCTGCCTGCCAGTGTGTGACAGGCCCACAGACTGTACTGTGCCCACTGCCCACCACTCATATAGGCTGTCACAGTACATTGCACAACGCAGGCGCAGTGACCTAAAAATTCAAACAAAGCGCACAGAGCATGGGTCTTTTTCCATCTCCCGGTTCCTAAAATCTATTCCATACACCAGCCCCTGATAGGGGACAAAACAGAGATTAAACAGGTAAGAACAGATTTTTTTATTAAAAAAAGAGGACAGCCTCTGCATGAGCTGGGTATTTTTGGTCGCGTTACTGAACGCTCATGCACAATGGTTGTAGGCTCATGTGTCCTTTTGCGGAGGTGACAAACCTGGTCAGTCAAACCTAAGGCAACATCATCGACCTCATCCCATATTCTGGAACGTGCCCTGTGAAGAGTGCTGGATCAGGCCATAGATGAGCATGAAGAGGAAGAGTTGTGGTCACCATCACCACCAGAAGCAGCCTTGTCGTCATCGATTGCTGGACCTGCGGCAACGCAGAGAGAGGAGTCTGAAGAAGAGGAGTCAGAGGAGGAAGGTGGCTTTGAGGAGGTGGAAGACCAACCACAGCAGGCGTCCCAGGGGGCTTGTTGTCACCTTCGGGATCCTTGGTGTTGTACGTGGCTGGGTGGAGGAAGAGACCTTCAATGACGTCAGTGAGGACAAGGAACGGGACATGGCTAGCTTGGTATCCAACTTTGAGCAAATGGGGACTTTGCAGTTGTGCAAATGGACTGTTTGCGGTTGTTTGCAGTGCGTTAAGCAGGGAGTTTGGTCAGTCAGAGTTTGGTCTGTCACTGTGAAGCGGGCGTAACCCCTTACAATACCTGATCGATACAACATCATACCTGATCGTATACACACACTGGATGTTTTAAAGCACGTTATTCCAAAACAATTTGGGAATGTTAGGTGATTTATGCCCTTTATGGATAAAAAGCTGACTCTTCGTCGACTGACGTAATTTTCCATGGGAGTTTTGCCATGGATCCCCTCCGGCATGCCACAGTCCAGGTGTTAGTCTCCTTGAAACAACTTTTCCATCACTATTGCGGCCAGAAAGAGTCCCTGTGGGTTGTAAAATTTGCCTGCCTATTGTGGTCTATGGCGGTTTGCCCGTTCGCGAACATTTGCCGAAGTCCGTGTTCGCCGTTCGCGAACGGAAAATTTTATGTTCACGACATCTCTAGCTGTTATGAGACATCTCTCCTCTGTCTGGGTGCTAGGGCCTAAATTGCTAAAAGTGGCATGTTGCATTGGTGTGTGACATGATGCCTGCTTTGCTGTTATGGGACCTCTCCCCTCTGTCTGGGTGCTAGGGCCTAAATTGCTGAAAGTGGCCTGTTCCATTGCTGGGTAACATGATGCCTATTTTGCTGTTATGGGACCTCTCTCCTCTGTCTTTGTGCTAGGGCCTAAATTGCTGAAAGTGGCCTGTTCCATTGCTGGGTAACATGATGCCTGTTTTGCTGTTATGGGATCTCTCTCCTCTGTCTTTGTGCTAGGGCCTAAATTGCTGAAAGTGGCCTGTTCCATTGCTGGGTAACATGATGCCTGTTTTGCTTTTATGGGACCTCTCCTTTGTCTGGGTGCTAGGCCTAAATTTCTGAAAATGGCCTGTTCCAATGCTGGGTGACATGATGCCTGTTTTGCTGTCATGGGACCTCTCTCCTCTGTCTGGGTGCCAGAGGCCTACATTAATGATAATCGCCTGCTGCATTTGTGGGTAATATGATGCCTGTTTTGCTGTTTTGGGAATTCTCTCCTCTGTCTGGGTGCTAGGGCACAAATTACTGAAAGTGGCCTGTTGCATTGGTGGGTGACATGAAGCCTGTTTTGCTGTTATGGGACCTATCTCCTCTGTCTGGGTGTCAGGGCCTACATAAATGATAATGGCCTGTTCCTTTGCAGGTTGATCTGAGGCCTGTGTTGCTGTTATGGGACCTCTCTCCTCTGTCTGGGTACCAGGGGCCTACATTAATGATAATCGCCTGCTGCATTGGTGGGTGACATGATGCCTGTTTTTCTGTTATGGGACCTCTCCTCTGTCTGGGTGCTAGGGCCTAAATTGCTGAAAGTGGCCTATTCCATTGGTGTGTGACATGATGCCTGTTTTGCTGTTATGGGACCTTTCTCCTCTGTCGGGTTGCCAGGGGCCTACAATAATGATAATCTCCTGCTGCATTGTGGGTGTCATGATGCCTGTTTTGCTGTTGTGGGACCTCCTCCTCTGTATGGGTGCCAGGGGCCTACATTAATGATAATCGCCTGCTGCATTGCTGGGTAACATGATGCCTGTTTTGCTTTTATGGGACCGCTCACCTCTTTTCTAGGGCCTACGTGAAATGATAATGGCCTGTTCTATTGCAGGTTGACTTGAGGCCTGTCTTGCTGTTATGGCACCACTCTCCTCTTTGTGTGAGCTATGGGCCTGAATGAGTGATTGTTGCCTGTGGCACTGCTGGGTGAAATCAGTACTGTCTTGGCATGATTTTAACTCTTCTCTTTGCGGGTCCCGTGGGCCTGAATGTTTGAATAAGGCCTGTGGCCCTGAAGGCACACATGATTCCTTCTTGGCTGTGATGAACACTGTGTGGTTGCCATTGGCTTAAGTCTGTGCATGAGGCCTTTGACACTGCAGGCATGCATGAATCCTTTTTGGCTGTGATGACAACTTCTCCATCTCCCATGTTTGGTTGTCTTTGGCCTGAATCTGTGAATGTGGCCTGTGGCACTGCTGGCAGACATGAATCCTTTTTGTCTGAGATGAGAACTTCTCCAACTCCCATGTATGGTTGTGATGGGCCTGAAGCTGTGAATGAGGCTTGTGGCGCTGCAGGTAGACATGAATCCTTTATGGTTGTGAAGAGAACTTCAACTACCATAGCATTCCCACTTGACGCCACCCCAAACTCCTATTCCCCCTCCTCCTCCAAGTTGCCAATTAATATTGGTTAATTTTTATTTATTTTAAGTCATATCTCTATCCACATTTGTTTGTAGGTGATTTACCTACATTTTGCTGCCTTTTGCAGCCCTCTAGCCCTTTCCAGGGCTATTTTACAGCTATTAGTAGTGCCCAAAAGTTTGGTTCTTTATTGACTTTAATGGGGTTCCGGTTTGGGGTTAAGTTCGGGTCAGGTTCAGGTCCCGAACCCAAACATTTTCGTGAAGTTCGGCCTAACTTCTCAAACCCGAACATGCAGGTGTCCGCTCAACTCTAATCTAAACTAAATGTATTAAGCAAACACCTTCAATTGCTTTTCAATGGCTTTTGTTTCAAGATAACACGATGAGTTAAGAAATTTGAGTTAAAAGTTTGTGTGTTAATCCTGCTACATCTTTACAACGGAATGGTTTAGCTCAAAGCACATCCATGTGTTAGAATGGCCCAGTGAAAGTTCAGACCTAACTCCCATTGAGCTTAAAGCTTAAAAATTACTGTTCACAGATGCTTTCTTTCGAATCTGACTGAGCTAGAGCTATTTTGCAAAGAAAAATGAGCAAACATTTTCAAATCTTTATGTGCAAAGTTGGTAGAGACATACCCCAAAAGACTTGTAGCTTTAATTGCTGGGAAAAGTGGTCCTACAAAGCATTGAATCAGGGGGGCTCGATACAAATGCATGCCACACTTTCCAGATTTTTATTTATTAAAACTTTTGAAAACCATATATGATTTTCTTTTCACTTCATACATAATTGCTACTGTGTTGTTATGTTTGTCTATCATGTAAAATCCCAATAAAATAAATGTAAGTTTGTGGGTGTAATGGGAAAAAATGTGGAAACGTTCAAGAAGTATGAATACTTTTTTTTCAAGTCACTGTAGTAATTATATTATTTTCAGCTATTAAAGGGGTTGTCCGCTTTTTACTATTGATGACTTATCCTCAGGATAGGTCATCAATATCAGATTGATGGCGGTCCGACTCCCAGCATCACCGCCGATCAGCTGTTTAAAGAAAAGGCAGCACTCATACATGCGCTGCCTTCTCTGTTCTGTTTACCTGCTCAACGCAGTAAGTACAGTGGTGAGCAGCTGTAATTACAAGTATGGATTCCTAATTCACTTCTATAGGACGACTCTGTAACATTCACTTGAACAGACAGAGCCATCCCATACAAGTAAATGGGGACGTCATCCTTTAATTCCACCTGCTCACCACTACAATTGCTGCAGCAAGCAGTTAAACAGAGCAGAGAATGCAGTGCTTGTGTGAGTGCTGCCTTTCTGCAAACAGTTTATTGGAGGGGGTGCCGAGAGTCCGACTCCACCAATCTAATATTGATAATCCTAAGGTTAAATCATCAATATAAATAAAGTGGACAAACCATTTAACTATCATGTTCTAAGGAATTAATATATATATATAATGTTACTTCCCTTGTATGTTTACATTTCATTGTATTCTTGAAATAAATAAAAAAAATTTCAGCCAGATCCAAAAGTAATCGTGCTAGGGTGCACCATAATAATAGTGCCCGCACAGGGTCACTACTAGTAATAATACATGACTGGAATGTCTCTATTATTAACAGTTTCTACCCTAGTGCCTCCATTAGTAATAATGCTCCTCAAGAGTGCCCTCATTAGTAATCATACTCTTCTATAGCATTCCTAAAATTAAAAAAAAATATAGGGGAAAGATCCAGTGCTCACTTGGCTCCTGTCCTGTTCCATATTGCCTTCAGCAGTGCAGTGCAGGACAAAGGCTTCTTCCAGCCTGTTACCTGAGTAGCCTGCAGCCCAGTACACAGGAGCATTATAGTGTCATGATACCTACCCTATAGATCATCCCTCTCATGGGCTATAGACCTAAATTGGCCTGAGGGAGTGAAAAGTGGTGCAGTGAACTTAGGCTCCAGTACCCTGCCACATTTTTGAATTGTACCTTGTCCTGAGGGCACAGATGTAGTTGGTTGTGGTTAGAGAAAGAATTTCTTGAATATTCGATTAGGCTGATTCACTGAATTTCACAAAAATATTTGCTTTGTGACAAATTACTTCGCCACGAAGCGCATTTTTTTGTAAGTAACGGGTGCAATGACAGGAGCTGTGATAGCGCTGCCCCTCGTCATTGTACCCTCAGATGGCATGTTCATACATCATTTCGGCATCTTAGTGTACAAACAGTGGGAAATTAACATTAAAAACAACATTGCATCAAACTTACCACGTCCATTTGCTCGTGAGAGGCCAGCCGTCGAAATCAGTTCCTGTGACTGTTCTATGTGGCACATCTGAACACGGATTATAAAAATCCACATAACTGCTGCAGAAGCGGACCTATTCAGACACATGAATCAGATTTTCGTAGAAACATATTTGCCACATGTGAACATACCCTTGGTCATGTTCACATGCAGTAGGCATTATCACTGCAAAAAGGTTAACACATTGGTAATGGCAGCAAATGCTACAAATTGCGAAATCCACAAAAAAAATTAAAATCCAGAATACTTATGCAACAGAAGAAAATGTTTCAGATTGGAAAACTTTTAGAATATCATTAAAGGGAATCTGTCACTTGCAACAAGCCCCTATGTAAGGGGTTTTACTCTGGATAGGTCATCAGTGTCTGATTGGTGGGTTCTGACACCCAGGATCCCCTCCCAATCAGCTGTTTGAGAAGGCATCGGCACTCGCAGTAGCTCTGTGGCCTTCTCGCAACTTGGCTTAGACCATGTGATTAGGCATGAGCGAACCCGAACTGTATAGTTCGGGTTCGTACAGAATTGTGGGGTGTTCGGGACATTGACCCAGATCAGAACATTTTCAAAAAGTTCGGGTTCGGGTCCGTTGTTTAGCGATTTCTTCCCGCTTTCTAAAGGGCTGCACAGCAGCCAATCAGCTAGCGTTTACTTCTTGCCCTAAGAAGCTATCACAGCCATGCCTACTAATGTCATGGCTTATCAATTCGAAAGAAATGGACGGCACTGTGCGTTATCGAAGTCCGGGTGCACGGTCAGCAGGTCGGACCCCATACGAATATGAATAAATAGACCGGCACTCTGTAATCTTGTGTAGAAGATTTCTTTATTCGTCACCCATATGTGACGCTGCTTCGACACAAACATGTGCCTTTGTCAAACAATGAGTGATAGTTGCTCAATCCCACAAGAAAAAAACACATTTAACTAACCGGCCCCCTAATCACATAACCATGACATCATGTTGATAAGTAACACAAATACACACTTAAATACAGACAAATCGTGGCAGAGTTACACGTATAAACATATAAATATCTCTAAAGAGCCAGAGTAGTGATCTACTAGAAAGACCTAGTATACAATGTATATAAATACAGATGTTATGACACTATACATTCATACCTTTGGACAGAGAATAGCTTTGATAGTAAAGTATCATCCGTGGATGGATCCAGTAAAAGCAGTGGTTAATAAACATTGGAATATCCTTCAGCGGGCCTATCCCACAATTCAGGAGTTAAAGCATTACCCATTATCTGTTATAAACGGAATAAGAACATTAAGGATAAGATCATCCGGGCTACACAAGATTACAGAGTGCCGGTCTATTCATTCATATTCGTATGGGTTCCCGACCTGCTGACCGTGCACCGAACTTCGATAACGCACAGTGCCGTCCATTTCTTTCGAATTGATACGCCTGTGTTTTTGGTACGAGCACGTGCAATTGAGCTCAACGAGAAGCGCACAGATGAGTACTTACAGCTATGATGATGAGGAAGCCCGTGCAATAGTGGCACGCACGATTCATCAGCAGAGTTTCTGAGAATACCGCCAGGTGAGTGGAGAAGTCGTGATCTAGAGAGGACCTCTAAACACCTGGCTTCTCTGCAATTACACGCAACGACACTAGCTGAATACCACCGTTCTAAACGTATTCCACGGGGACTACGGGTGAATCTGCGACCAACTTTCTTTCGAGATAGTGTGGATTATTGCACCCGCTTTGCTAGTATTCTTAATAAATGCTCGCTGGATATAATAACCTTGTCAATTGAACATCTGACTAAAGCGATCACGGACTGCCAAGAGAATATCTCTACTATTGAATCTCAATTGAAAGAATTTTTAAAGAAAGAAGACTTTGATACATTGAATGAAAAAATCAACAAACAATGTACTGAACTTCAAAGTTCTATACAAGTGACAAAGAGATCAAAATACGTTTGAGATATGGAGGATTATCAAAGGAATCAAGTCTACAGATAGCAGGACAAATCCGGCACTGCTACATCACCACCACGACGACCTGGCCGCAGAGCAGGTACGGCGTCATCCGATTCTGGAAGCGACTCTATCACTGGCCCACGGACAACTTTTTTAGGAACACGCAGACGCCCAAGAAGGCCAACACCAGGCAGGCAAGCTGACACCATCATCGGGGACGCAGAGGCTCGCGTCTAACTCGGTCACAGGTACCCAGCATACCTTAGTGTTAAATCTATCCTCCAAGAATCTTTCTCCACTCCAAATTGGACTCCTTGAAAAAGGACTATCTTTCAGTCCTACGGCTAGCCTGGACACATTTGGATTGGACAAATCATTAATATCTACTAATCTCTTATATATATAAATATGAGTTTCTGTCTGTCTGTTATTTATGGACATATTATTCCTGAGATATTCCCCCAAAAATGACCTGCATTAGCCAAAACAAGCCCCCAACTGCCATACACATGGCCACATGTCAGTTATCAGCCAATAGAAGCTAGCCTGTCCTACTCCCGGTTGCCATAACAAGTGATCACAGGTTTTAATAGTTTGCAGGTCCTTAAATATTCATTCATATGATGTATGATGACAAAACTACACTGCTACATGCATGGGTGGCAGGGGCCACTATTAAAGGGGTGGGCATTGTGGAGTTCACTGTCATTAACCCCTTAACGCAAAACGCTGTGCATGTACGCCGGGGGAATTTGTGCCAGAACGCATTCCGCCATACATGCATGGCAAAATGATCGGGCGGGTGCAGGAGCTGCGCCCGACAAATCACTGCAGGGGTACGGCAGTCCCTAATAGCCAGGCCTCTGAGCGGATTAACCGCTTCTATGTTGCGGTCAGCGCTGACCGCGACATAGAAGTGGTTTGCTTTAGTGAATGAGCACATCGGGTCCCCGTGCTGCTGTGACGGGGACCTGATGTGTGAGAAAGCAGACTGATGCCGTGCAGAGGCTGCCCAATGCCTTGCACGGCATCGGTACCTGCCTTCTACGGGTGCCCAGGGGATCCTGATGCCGGAAATCAGTTGCCGATGGCAATCAACAGCAAAAAATGCATACAGTGGAAGATGCCAGCCAGTCTTTGTTATTGTTAAGTTTTTTGATTGTTCTCCACATCCACATAATTGTTACCTTATGTAGGATGGTTATTGTAGTACTTGTAGTCCATTGCTGGCATCTTCCATTGTATGCATTTTTTGCTGTTGATTGCCATCAGCAACGGACTACAAGTGCAGGATATGCTCCCCTATATATATGCACAACCGCATGTGGGTTCGAGCATATCCTGCCTGTTTAACACCACACTACGTTTTCTAATGGTTCAAAAAAAAATGGATAGCAGACAAATCTATATATGATTCACATTGCACATCTAATCTTCTGTCTCACACAATATACCCACACTATATACCCACCACTACATACCACCAGACCCCCCCCTCAAACCCACACCACCTCTGACCACCCCCCCACCCCCAACACACACACACATACACAGTCTATAGCAGGCATTCTCAAACTGCGGCCCTCCAGCTGGTAAAACTACAACTCCCATGATGCCCCTCTATAGGATGATAGCTGTAGGCTGTCATGGAGTGATGCAATTTTTAGTTTAGAAACAGCTGGAGGGCCGCAGTTTGCTGGAGGGCCGTAGTTTGAGGATGCCTAGTATATAGATTCTAATAAGTGTCCTGCTGGCCAGGAGAAGTAATGTTTGACATTTAGTATTTGCTGGTTCTTTTAGCGTTACCCAGGGTGCACCACGTGGATGCGAACCAGCCTTACACCCCATACCGTACCGTCACTTCAATAGACATGTACATCTCTCCTCAGATGGCCAATATCCAATATCTCATACTACACACACATACAATTTCAACACAATCCCAAATAAAAAAATAAATAAGATTAGGCAACTTTAACATTAGCAGCAGGGGAGTATGTCTGACTATTCCAGGAAGATGAACAGCCTGTCGGATCCGTACTGCCGCTAGTTCACCTACACCCCTAGAATGATGCTTTGTCCCTATTGACTATAATGGGGGTTACGGCAGCAGCAAGGCAGCGCACAACGAGAGACAGTCTAACTGAAAGCTCTGCATGTCGTAGTTTAAGCCCGGGAACCTCTCGCCGTGCGCTGCCTTAGCCATAGTCACCAACATTTATTCATCATCTCAACCACCAAACCAAAAATTATTAGTGTTTGAAAGTGAAATATTAGATTTAAAGTTACCGTTATAAAATCTGATTATATGCTTTTTTATACTGCAGCGCATGTTGGAGCAAGGATACGATGAGACCCGCTCCCATGCTGAAAAAAATAAAATAGTCTGCAGGATCGGCTATGAGCTGTGGCAGGACTATGAAGGCAAACACAAACATCTGGCCATTTTAATAAAAATGGGCGGACCTGAAGAGGAGGCATGAGGGAAGAATCCGCGAGATCCAGGACGAAAAATGTCCAGGTATAATGATTACTGTGTTGGAATGGTGATACAAAAGTAATGTAAAGCATATGTACATTTTTGTTTTTAGATTTATTTTTTCTAAAAGTAGTAAAATTTGTTATTGTTCCTTTACCTGCAGTCAGGCGCAGGCCTCCCAGACAGCAGTTGTGGGAGGTCTCGGCATCAGAGGAGGAGGAGGCCGGACCCTCAGGGCAACAACATGCCCCTAGCCCCCCAGAGGAGTCAGTGGCAGGAATGGAGGGTGGACCTTCACCCCAACCTGCCTCACCCCCTCAAGTGGCTGATGACGGGGGCGAGGAGGACGAGGAAGAGGAGAAGGAGCTCATCACCACCCCCCACAAGGAGTGTAAGTATGTGCTGTGGCTGTTTTCACTCATTCACTGTTCACACACACACACACAAACACGTGTCAGTTTAGTCTTCACCATAGACATACTTTTTTGGAGCAAACAATAAGCATGTTAAAGCTTTACTAATAATCTTTATTCAGCCCACACATATTGGAGAACCTATAGTCCCACACTTACAGTTCCGCATAAGCGGGATATCAAAAAGTACTATCTCAACACTCTTTACAGTCTTCCAGAGGTCTGGTTCCCTCTATGATTGTTCTACGTTCCAATCACCTATCCACACTGTATTTTTACAGCCTTTTAACCACAATGTTATGTAAACCCCAAGATGTAGTACGGGTGTGCCCTGTCCCACCCAATGTCTCTGACTATTAAAACCCAGGCCCAAAATAATTTCTAAAGAAAACCTCCCTGAAACCTATAGTTACAGGTGTACTGATTCACCGAGGCATACATTCCCACATTCCCATTGAGACATAACGAGCAGCCATGATTATTCCCCAAACTCGGACCAGATATTGTTGGTGTCAACCCGAATAAACGGGTATATTTGGGTGGGGGACACCCCAAAGTGGGCGGAGATACCATTGGCCAATGAAAATTTAGCAATTTTCTATACGCTACTCCTCCCACAGTTATAGGAGTACAATTACCAATTTTGCTTGTGCTTTGTTAACCGATCCCACCCTCCGGGCCCCTGGAGCGGCCCCCCGGAGACCCCATTTTGTCCCATAAACTTTCATTGGAAAACTATTACGTTTTGTCACTCGCACAGCTTTCAAGTTAAAGTCACCAAACTTGGGTCACTTAGTCATGGGGTCACCCTGAAAATTTGTGTCAAATTTTGGGGACGTTAAAAAGTGGGCAGAGCTACAAACAACCAATCAAATTTTCACTGTTGACTTCAGTGTGAAACTTGAAAAAGTTGTCATTCTCACAGTATTTAAGCCAGGGTCCCCAAACTTGGCACCATGGGTTAGTAGGTGACTGGGATTAAAATTTATTTTAAAAAGTGGGCGTCTAAAATTTTAAGTTTTCGGTATAATTGTTAAACATTTTTTTTAAGTAAAGGCCCCTAGAGTCCATTCCCAAACTCATCAGTATCCTGACATACAGCATCCACAGGTATATAGAAATTAGGTAGTATGTGGCCTACACATAACTCAAATGGATCATGATAATAGTAGTCATTGGTAATGGTTGTGTATTAAATATTAAGTACAAAGCAAAGCATTCTAATAGTCCAGAGTTACATTTAAAATAAACTTTTGGGTTAGTCTTCGTAGTAACTAAATTATTTTATGTACTAACATAAATTTCTAATTATCGTAAATAATAAATGTATTTTTCATCAAACAATTAACTATTAAAATACAAAACTTGAACAGAGTAATAATAACTACAAAAACCTTGTTTGATTTATCAAATTAGCAAAATTATTAACTTTACAAATTCCAAAAATGTATTTATAATAAAATCTTATTATCAGTAATATAAAACAAAAAAAGGAACAATGTTGGAACAATAAAATGGTAGGGTTAAGAACTAACCAGCATAGATCTTCGATAGCGCCCAATTTTTTATACTTTGCATGTTGTAGCATTGCTTTCACCGTACGGATAGAAACATGTGATTGATTACATGACTATGATTATATGAATTCTCTAACCGGTGACATGGCTCCAAGAACATCATATAGTACACAGTTTATACTTAAAATCTTAAAGCAGTGGTTATATATAATTAGCATGTGCAAATCCTTATTACATAATTGCCAATAAGTAACATAAACAAGAAAAGTACCTATACATATTTACATGTTGCTACACGGCTTCATTCACAAAACTGGATTTCCACACGGATGAATATAACGCCAGTCACACCCAACCATGTAGAGAGGTCAACACGGAAGTCAGCCATCCCTCCCAGAATGAAAGACAACACCGTGTTAGATCCTAAATCCGTGTGACAAAAAAAAAAAAAAAAAAATAAATATATATATAAATTTTAGTAGGTTCATCAATCAGTCCTGTACAATGCCAACTGCACAAGACCTTTTGACAAGGGAAGACCACATACGGTCCACACCGTGCTACAGCATGAACCACAACATAGCTGCCCCAAACCACACTTAATTTAAAATAAAAAATAATAAAATAAAGTAAAATCATTTCATTTTGTGAATGAAGCCAAACAACGCTAGATAAAATGTCTTTTTAAAAAGATTATTTTAATAAATTTTTGAATGTCTAAATATTGACAATACATAAATTAGCTAAGCACATGCGAGAATGCGAAACATGCAAACCAGGTTAAGAGAATTCATAATTCTATACTTAAAGTGCAAAAGAGAAAATCAGGTCCATGATGGTTGTCTACGCATGATCAGGACATACAGCATCTAGAGTTAACACAGTACTAGAATGCTGACTCATAAGTTACCATTTGTAACTTGGCAGAATAACGGCAGGCATTTGCAGGTAAGTACACTTCCAGTTTATAATAAAAAATAAAATAACCCAATCAAAATTTTACTTAAAAAAGTGTGAAGGTCTGGACTCTATGATTGTTCCCTGTGCGAACATGATGTCTCATGCTCCTGGAACCACAAATGCACAATGTGAGCACAATGCAGGCTGGCAGTGTAATCTAGAAAAATGCATTTATATATTCACAAACTGGTCACTAGATCGGTTCAACTACTCTTTGGAATGAATTATTGGAGAACATACTGTTGCTGAACATAAACCTGACCTGACCAACTGCAGCAACCCCAGATCATTGTAATGTCCCCACAGGCTTGTACAGTGGGCTCTAGGCATGATGGGTGCATCTCTTCATCTGCCTCTCTTCTTCTCCTGATGCGCCTTTTACTCTTGATCAGGGTAAATCAGGACTCATCTGATCACACAACATTCTTCCATTGCTCCAGAGTCCGATCTTATGCTAACTATTAAATTGAGGTTTTTATTTTGGTTTTACTTCACTAGTATGTGTTTTTCTGACGTCGACCAAACTGTTCAGTCACAATACCTTGAGTCCTATTTGCATTGCGTTTTAGAAAAGGAACTAACTTAAACTAATAAACATAGCCCTGAGTCGGACTGTTGTTTTTATAAGATTGTATTTTAAAAAACATTGAATTTTGACCACACCGTACATTCACGTATATATTTTCAGCCCTCTCTACTATTCATCTTTGTTTTCATGTGCACTTTATTCTTACACTTGTTAATAATGTATTTGACATTTCATACCCGAATATTAGGACTCTCGGCCATCTATTTAGGTGTTTTGTCTTAGCTTGGTGCTTGAAAATGATTTGAACCTTCTAAAACTGACTAACCAATTTGGTACACGAGCAAAAGATATGTCTTTCAACATGGGTGTTTAACAAATTAAAATATAATGAATACTGGATACTAAACATATGAAAGTTGGGCGAAAGGCTATGCAGTAATGCAACTGTTTAAGGTGTAAACACTACCGCCCTAACATCCTAGTATGTAGTGCAAGGCCTAAAACATTAACAACTCAACAAACCAGGTACTGTTGTTTTAAAAGCTCCTAGATAACTCAGCATGATCATGACATGCTTTAGCACCAACAGCAGTATTTCAGAAGTGGTCTTTTATCATGGCCAGTGGCCACATGTAGCTTGACCCAATTCAGCAGCACAGGCAGCAGAAGCAGCAGACGTAATGTCAAAAGGCCCAAATGTAACTCAACATGTTCAAGACATGCAGCAGCATCAACAGCAGGATTTAAGAAGTGGTGTATTATCAGGGCAACATGTAGCTTGGCCCAATTCGGCAGCACAGGCAGCAGCAGATGTTATGTTAAAAGGCCCAAATGTAACTCAACATATTCATGACACGCAGCATCAACAGCATGATTTAAGAAGTGGTGTATTATCATGGCCAAATGTAGCTTGGCCCAATTCGACAGCAACATTTTCATGACATGCAGCAGCATCGAAAGCATGATTTAAGGATTGGTGTATTATCAGGGCAACATGTAGCTTGGCCCAATTCAGCAGCACAGGCAGCAGCAGACGTTATGTTAAAAGGCCCAAATGTAACTCAACATTTTCATGACATGCAGAAGCATCAACAGCATGATTTAAGGAGTGGTGTATTATCAGGGCAACATGTAGCTTTGCCCAATTTGGCGGCACAGGCAGCAGCAGGCGTAATGTTAAAAGGCCCAAATGTAACTCAACATTTTCATGACATGCAGCAGCATCAACAGCATGATTTAAGGAGTGGTGTATTATCAGGGCAACATGTAGCTTGGCCCAATTCGGCAGCACAGGCAGCAGCAGACGTTATGTTAAAAGGCCCAAATGTAACTCAACATGTTCAAGACATGCAGCAGCATCAACAGCAGTGTGGCGAAACCAACCTGGGTGCTGGAGAAGCCTGGTTGCCAGCCTCTTGCCCTAGGATTATGGGCCCTCTCATCAGCCCATGCTAATCTTAAACCCCATGGTGATTTGACTGTGTTTGTGGCATCTGAGCGCTGTTTGGATATATTGAGCACTCAGATCCAAGCCATCTGGGGATATGTTAAATGTCTATATTTACTGTAATGGTTGGGACATTGTATATTTGTATAGTGATGTCTGTCCTATTGTCCCCACGTGTGTATTGGCGATTTCCCTTTGTCCTGAGAGATAATTGAATGACTCCTCTGTTGTCTCCAGGACAGAAGATATTGTTTAAAACTATGTATTATCCTGCCTGTGATAATTACATCAATCCATTGTGTAAGGTAATTGTATCACAGGCAGAGGGGAGGATTTTGTATGGGAATATTTAAACTGTAAAGCTGTAAAGGAATGGCTGCTAGGTCATGTCCTCAGTTCCCAACCAGTTCGACGGGGGTGGAAACCTTGTTGAAAAATGTGCATAAGTCAATGCTTGTGTGTTCAATAAAGAGTTCCTGCTTTACATTCAACATAGAGCCTCGTCTCATGTGTATGGGGATTGCTATATGCTGTATACTCCCCTGGCTATAACTAATAGCTCTTGTAAGAGCTGTTCCTGCTCTCTGGATTTAGGAGAGGTTCACCCACTGGAGCCTTGTCATAGGTCCAGTGTGGGTAGGAGACGGTAATACCTCAACCAAGCTTCGCCGGTTCGTGGGGTCTGCAGCGCTTACGATGTCAAGTGGAGTGCTTGGAGTCCTTGGGAAGCACTAGGAGCATCCATCGACGGAGATACATGGTCAGGGTGCCAGGAGATCCGTTACATGATTTATGAAGTGGTGTATTATCATGGCAACATGTAGCTTGGCCAAATTCAGCAGCACAGGCAGCAGCAGACATTATGTTAAAAGGCCCAAATGTAACTCAACATGTTCAAAACAAATTCATAATTAATTAAAAAATTTAATTAATATATACATGATAAAAACTTGACAATAAATATCGATCTAATAAATATCAATAAATAAATAATAAAATTAATTAATAAAAAGTTAAAAACAGAGGGAAAAATAAAAAAAACAACGGAGTTTAGGAGGGAGAGCAAAGGAGAGGGATGGACAAGGGACCCTTCAGTGCCCTGAACCGACAGCGGGGGCCATGAAGTCACTGCCGATCCAGGACTCATTCATCTTAATGAATGTGAGTCTGTCCACGGATTCTGTGGACAGTCTGTTCCGCTTGTCCGTGACCACCCCACCTGCCGCACTGAATGCCTGCTCAGATGGTATGCTGGAGGAGAGGCAAGATAGTAACTCCAGTGCATACTGAGCGAGCTCACGGCAGGTGTCCAGCCTGGCAACCCAGTACTCCATGGGGTCGTCGGTGGTCATGCTGTCGGAAGCACCTACCGACCCTATGTAGTCTGCCACCATGCGGGCCAGCCACTGGTGGTGACTGATGCTGCTGATGCTGCTGGTACTAGGTCGCACAGACTGGTAGAAGAGCCTCATCTCACCCAGAAGGTCACCTGCTCGGCTGGTGCTGCTGGTGCCAGCCGCCTGCTGGGTGAGATGGGCGGGGAGAACTGGAGCTTGAGGCCGAGGGTTTGCCTCTTCCAGCCGGTGGATTAGACTGCTCCAGTTTCCCCTTGCAGCGAGGGTCTAAAAAGGTGGCCAACCAAATATCATCCCTCTCCTTAAATTTCTTGATCCGGGGGTCCCTTCTGAAGCATCACAGCATATGGGCAGCCATGGGGAAGAGCACAGCCCGCTGTGACTCTTCATGACTGCCTGGGACCATGACCTCTTGGTCCTCCTGCTGCTGATGCTGCTGCTCCCGGTCGGAGATGCCCCACCCCCGTACTAACGGTGCCCCCAGCACCGGATCTCCCTCCTGACCAGGCCCAGACTCCTGGACATGCACTGATTCCTCATCCTCTTCCTCCTCCTCGTCCTGGGCCTGGTCCTGGTGGAGCATGGTTGACTCTTCATGTTCCACCAAAGCACTCTCCCCAGCCTTGAGTAGGTGATCTAGTGTCCTGTCCAGCAGGATACACTAGGGGAGCAAGTCATTCAGACCGACATGCTCCCCGCTGACCATCTTTGTCGCCTGCTCGACTGGGGACAGCACGTGGCAGACCTGCTGTATCTGCCCCCACTCCATATTGGTGATGTAGGGGAGTGGGTGTGATGGCACTGAAGTGCCTAGGTCCAGCAGGTATTCTCTCACCGCCCGTCGCTGCTCGACAACCTCTCCAGTATGTGGAGGGTGGAGTTCCACCGCGTCACACTGTCCACAATCAGCCTGTGGGGGGGCAGGCTGTTGTCCCTCTGTAGTTTGGACAGGGATGCGGCGGCAGTTGGGGAGCGTCTGAAGTGGCTGGCAATCCTACGTACCCTTTGCACAATGTCACTCAACCCTGGGAATGTTCGTAGGAATTTCTGTACGACAAGGTTGAGGACATGTGCTATGCAGGGTACATGTGTGAGACTGCCAGCATGAAGGGCGGCGAGTAGGTTGCTGCTGTTTTCACAGACAACCATACCTGCCTGGCGCCTTCGGGCTGTCAGCCACTTCTGAACCTGAGCCTGTAGTGCGGACAGAACATTAGGTCCAGTGTGTCTCCGGTCCCCTAAGCTCACAAGCTGGAGCACGGCAACGGGGATGCTTGCTGGGGGCTCAGCAGTTGTGGAGACAGTGGCTTGCGGGAGAGCAGCAGTTCTCCCTGGACACCCCAGGGCGGCACCACAAAATCAGATGCCGCCACTCCCTCTCTGGCACCTCGGAGGGACACCCAATGGGCTGTGAAGCTGATATAGCGTCCCTGCCCATGCCTGCTGGTCCAGGCATCCATTGTGAGATGCACCCTGTCGCTGACAGGGATACATTCTGCACACTGTGCTGGTGTAGGGCAGGGACGTCGGTCCTGGCAAAGTAATGGCGGCTGGGGACACGCCATCTGGGTTGGGCCTGCTCCAACATCTGCCTAAATAGATTGCTATCCACCAGATTGTAAGGCAGCAAACGTTGGGCGATAACCCTTGCCAGGAGCCCATTGAGTGAACGCACGCAACGGTCCCCGGTGCGTTCAAATGCATCTGCAATAGATGGCTGGCGCTGGACGGCCGAGGAGGGTGCAGTGGAGGCAGAGGTATGGCTGCCGGTACCAGTACCTCTATTAGAGGGAGCGGGGGAGTGGGAATGAGTTGGTGGAAGGGGTTGGGGTGGCTGAAGTACAGTGGCAGGACCTGCTGTCTCCTGCACACTGCTGCTTTGACCACCCCGCATCTGTTCCCACTCCCGCCAGTGGTTGACTCGGATGTGCTGGTTGAGGGCCGTGGTACCCAGCCGAGCCATAGATCTCCTCTCTCCTCACCCTGGCATTGCACAGCTTACAAATGCCAACTGTGACATCATCTGCTGCCAGGGTGAAGTAAGCCCAAACAGGCGACTTCCGCACCGAGCTCAGATGGGGTGGTGCTGGCTTGTGCCTGTTCGGGCTCGTTGCGCACAGGTGGAGGTGGCTGCTGCTGCCTACTCCTGCTGCCATTACCAGTGGAGCCCCTGACAATGGGCTCCCTGGTGACCTGGCGCACCATTTGCCTCGGTGTCTACCTTCATCAGTGCTGCCGTCTCCTGACAAAGGAGGTGGCACCCATTCTGGGTCACCCTCCTCTTCGCCCCCTGATATGTCAGACCCAGGGCCAACCTGTGGTGGACTGATGGGAACAGCTGACATGGAGCCCCTTACCGGGCTCCGCTGTCCTCTCGCTGACGCCTGGGTCTGAATAGGTGCAGGGGTTGTGTTGGCTAACACCACCCGCACCAGTTGGAAGGGATTTCACAGGGGGATTTATAGGCCCCTCCTCCTCCTCCTCATCCCCCATCTCTTCCAACAGGTCCTGCCCATCCTCAGGGCTGAACAGTATTTCCGCCTCCTGCACTGCCTCCTCCAAGATGTCACTCTTAGTCTCAAAGTCTCCGAACATGAGAGGGGACAATTCTTGGGAGCTGGGGGTTGGTTCTACAGGAGGCGGAGTGCTGCAGTTTATGGCATCCGGGGCAGAGGACTCCGTGGCACTAGAATCGGCCACAAGAGCAAAGACAGCCTCTGCATCCTGGGTTGCCACTTGTGAAAAAGTCACCGATCAGGTGGACGCCCCTGCCACCTGCGCCTGCCTGTCCGTGGGTTGAAGAGCGGGCCCATGCTGGGAGTGGTCCAGCGCAGGAACCAACTCCCCTGTTACCCCAACCACGTCCACAGCTGCCTGCATGGCCCGGTACATTCATGCTGCTGGGGATTAGGGAAAACTTTATTAGGGTGGGGACGATGGGTGAAAAATGATAATGACGTAAACTGTAACACACGACACTAAACACTAAACACGTAAAGCTATCAAACTTTTTTTTTTAACCTAAAACTAAACTAACAGACACAAAGAGACTAAAAAACTTTTGTTTTTTTAACGGAGGACTGACAAAACTACACTAAACACAAAACACGTAAAACTTTAAAACTTTTGATTTTTAACCTGACACAGACACTAACTGACACACAGAGACTAAAATTTTTTTTATTTTTTATGTAGGACAGGAAAAACTACACTAAACACGTAAACCTAAGCACTGTAGGAAAACAATAAAATAAAAATTGCATGGATAATATATCACTATATTCTACATATTCGAAAATTTTCGACCAAGCAAAACCTGTATGAAAATAGCTTGATGCCCCTACAAGATTACAAGAATGCAAATATTGTATTCTAAATGATTCTAATTACTGAATACTGATGTATAATTTTCCTCTTTACTGTATTTTATGTAATGCGAAAAATCAGCAATTACATATGCGTGTGAATCGGGTCGCATAAGGGCAGTATACTATTGGGTTGGCTTTCTTGGTCGAATAGACAAAGATAGAGAAAATAGTGAATATAGTGCTTTATTCACAATATTTGTCTATTCGAGTAGATCGAGACAACCCATTGAATGAACACAATATCATACTGCCCTTATGCGACCCGATTCACGCGTATATGTAATTGCATATTTTTCGCATGACATAAAATACAGTATCCTACATAAAGAGGGAAATTATACATCACAGTAACAATTCTCATTACTTATTTATAATTCTCCTCTGTATGTAAGATAGTTTGTGTCATGCGAAAAATCAGCAATTACATATGCACGTGAATCGCACCACATAAGGGCAGTATGCTATTGTGTTCATTCAATGGGTTGTCTTGGTCGACTCGGATAAGATAGAGATTGGAATATAGCACTATATTCGCTATATTCGAGATTCAACATATCTAGATTCTGTTATCTACCAAACCAACTGTTACTTACCGTTGGCTTGGAAGAATTGTTGAATATAGCGAATATCACGAATATCACTATTATTTTCAATCTTCGTTATATTCTAGCAAGCCAACCATTAGGAACTCAGCTTTAATTTGAATTCGCATTGCGATTAATATAACCTGTAATACTCGCATTGCGAATTCAACTTAGAGCTGGGTTCCTAAAGGTTGGCTTAATGGAATATTACGAATATCACAAATTCACGAATATAGCACTATATACACAATCTTCGTTATATTCCAGCAAGTAGCAAGTTCATCCAACCAACCATTAGGAGCTCAGCTCAAAGTTTAATTTGCCATACGAACACATACTTGCATCGTAAATTCAACTTTGAGCTGGGTGCCTAACGGTTGCATTGTTAAAATTGACGAAGATTGAGGATATAGCGCTATATTCTCAATCTTCTTTATATCCTAGCAACAACCATTAGGAACCCAGCTCTAAGTTTAATTCGCAATGTGAACATATACTAACATTGAGAATTAAAGTTAGAGCTGGGTTGATGGATTCCTATTGAAAATGAAAACATGATTCCTTCCTGCTTAGTTGCTTGTGGGCCAATGACTCATTGACCCACAAGAAAGAAGCAGGGACAAATCATGTTTTCACTTTTCAGATATTGAAAAATGGCGAATATTCAAGTAGCGAATATATATCATTATATTCTAAATATTCGCGAATTATCGAGTTGCGATATTCGCGATAAAAATTCGCACTCGAATATTCGTGCTCAACACTAGTTTGCACGCTGTGCCATCAGAGCCTGAAGAGAGGCATTAACGTTCTGAACCTTAGCACAACCTGCATGACCAGGCATCTACATGTGAAGCATGAACTGCAGAGTAAACACCTTAAAAACAAGGAACTCATTTAGGCTGCCCCTGCTCCCTCTTCTGCTGCTGCCTCGGCCTCTTCCTCCGCCTCGGGCGGAATGTTGGCACCTGCCGCCCACCAAACAGAGGATGTGCCACCAACACCACCACCTCTGTCACCAAGCATCTCCACCATGTCACACGGCAGCGTTCAGCTATCCATCTCACAAACATTGAGAGAAAGCGTAAATTCCCACCTACCCACCTCGAGACTCGAGACCTGAATGCCAGCATATCTAAACTACTTGCCTTTGAAATGCTGTCATTCAGGTTGGTGGATAAAGACAGTTTTAAACAGCTGATGGCGATTAGTGTCCCACAGTATGTTGTTCCCAGCCGCCACTACTTCTCCAAGAGAGCCGTGCCTTCCCTGCACAGTCAAGTATCCGATAAAATCAAGTGTGCACTGCGCAACGCCATCTGTGGCAAGGTCCACCTAACCAAAGATACGTGGACCAGTAAGCACCACCAGGGACGCTATATCTCCCTAACTGCACACTGGGTAAATGTAGTGGTGGCTGCTCCCCAGGCGGAGAGTTCTTTGGCGCACATCTTTCGGCCGCCAAGGATCGCAGGGCATCATTCTTTGCCTCCTGTAGCCTCCTACTCGGCTTCCTCCTCCTCTTCTTCCACCTGCTCATCCAGTCAGCCACACACCTTCACCACCAACTTCAGCACAGCCCGGTAAACGCCAGCAGGCCATTCTGAAACTCATATGCTAGCCGGTTTTACACACATCCCTTGCTTGGCGCATGTGCTGAATTTGGTGGTGCAGAAGTTAATTCACTACTACCACGACATGTCAGAGCTGCTGCATAAAGTGTGGGCCGTCTGTGCACTCTTCCGGCGTTCACATCCTGCTGCTGCTCACCATTCTGCGCTACTAGCGTTACTTCGGCCGTCCCGCTCACCGCCTCATATGCGACGTGCCCACCAGGTGGAACTCCACCTTGCACATGATGGAGAGACTGTGCGAGCAGCAGCAGGCCATAGTGGAGTTTCAGCTGCAGCACGCACGCGCCAGTTGCACTGGCGGAACAGCACCACTTCACCACTAATGACTGGGCCTCCATGCGAGACCTGTGTGCCCTGTTGAGCTGTTTCGAGTACTTCACCAACATGGCCAGTGGCGATAACGCCGTTATCAGCATTACAATACCACTCCTATGTCTCCTTGAGAAAACACTTAGGGCGATGATGGAAGATGAGGTGGCCCAGGAGGAGGAGGAGGAGTGGTCATTTTTAGCATTTTCAGGCCAGTCTTTAGAAGTGGCTCAGAGGGAGTTTTTTGCAAAAGCAGAGGCCAGGTACAAATGTGGCCAGCCAGGGCCCACTACTGGAGGACAAGGAGGATGAGGATGAGGAGGTGGAGGAGGAGGAAGCATGTTCACAGCAGGGTGGCACCCAACGCAGCATGGGCCCATCACTGGTGCGTGGCTGGGGGAAACGGAGGACAGTGACGATACGCCTCCCACAGAGGACAGCTTGTCCTTTCCTCTGGGCAGCCTGGCACACATGAGCGACTACATGCTGCAGTGCCTGTGCAAAGACTATGAGAGTTGCCCACATTTTAACGTGTGCAGACTACTAGGTTGCCACCCTTCTGGATCCCCGGTACAAAGACAATGTGCCCACCTTACTTCCTGCACCGGAGCGTGATAGGAAGATGCGCGAGTACAAGCTCACGTTGGTAGGTGCGCTACTGAGAGCATTTCCAAATGTCACAGGGGAACAAGTGG
This sequence comes from Bufotes viridis, assembly GCA_033119425.1. Classification (NCBI taxonomy): domain Eukaryota; kingdom Metazoa; phylum Chordata; class Amphibia; order Anura; family Bufonidae; genus Bufotes; species Bufotes viridis. The sequence goes on from CM065593.1 coordinate 225,029,092, forward strand.
AAGCCCAAGGTGAAGGCAGAGGAGGAGCAAGAGGTCGCCAACGCAGCTGTGTCACGGCCAGCTCCTCTGAGGGCAGGGTTAGCATAGCAGAGATGTGGAAAAGTTTTGTCACCATGCCACAGCTAACTGAACCACCACCTGATACGGAACGTGTTAGCAGGAGGCAGCATTTCACTAACATGTTTGAACAGTACGCCTGCACACCCCTCCACGTACTGACTGATGGTTCGGCCCCATTCAACTTCTGGGTCTCCAAATTGTCCACGTGGCCAGAGCTAGCCTTTATGCCTTGAGGTGCTAGCCTGCCCGGCGGCCAGCGTTTTGTCTGAACGTGTATTCAGCACGGCAGGGGGCATCATTACTGACAAACGCAGCCGTCTGTCCACAGCCAACGTGGGCAAGCTGACATTCATAAAAATGAACCAGGCATGGATCCCACAGGACCTGTCCATCCCTTGTGCAGAATAGACATTTATAACTACCTCCCTTAACCATATATTCTTGTACTCCAGGGCACTTTTTTATTGAATCCTCTTTTTTATTTTACCATTATTTTACGGGCAACCCAAAGTTGAATGAACCTCTCCTCCTTCTGGGTGCCAGGGCCAAAATATCTGAAAATGGCCTTCTCCATTGGTGGGTGACATGAAGCCTGATTCTCTGCTTTGGGACCTCTCTCCTCGGTCTGGGTGCTGGGACCTAAATAACTAAAAGTGGCCTTCTCCGTTGGTGGGTGACATGATGCTTCTTTTGCTGCTATGGGACCTCTCTCCTCTGTCTGGGTGTCAGGGGCCTTACTTTCACGTACTTGCTTGCTGTCTTGGTGGCAGACATTTAACTCTTTTTACTGTCTAATGACCGCCCCATTGTCTGGGAGTCAGGGGCCTACATAAATGATAATGGCCTTTTCCATTGCAGGTTGACCTGAGGCCTGTGTTGCTGTTACGGGACATCTCTCCTCTTTGTGGGTGCCATGGCCCTGAGTCTGTGAATGAGGCCTGTGGCACTGCAGGCAGGCATGAATCCTTTTGGCTGTGATGAGAACATCAACTCCCATAGCATTCCCACCTGATGCCACCACAACCTCCTATTCCACCTCCTTCTCCTCCAAGTTGCCAATTGATATTGGTTAATTTTTATTTATTTTATTTTTATTTTAAGTCATTTCCCTATCCACATTTGCTTTCAGGGGTTTACCTATATTTTGCTGCATTTTATAGCCCTCTAGCCCTTTCCTGGGCTATTTTACAGCCTTTTAGTGCCCAAAAGTTCGGGTCCCCATTGACTTCAATGGGCTTCGTGGTGAAGTTCGGTCGAGTTCGGATACCAAACTCGAACATTTTCGGAAGTTTGGCCAAACTTAATGAACCCGAAAATCCAGGTGTTCGCTCAACTCTACATGTGATGTCACATTCATTGGTCACGTGGTCTAGGTGCAGCTCAACCACATTGAAGTGAATTGGGCTGAGCTACGATATCAAGCACAGCCGCTGTACAATGTGCTTGGTGAGTTGAAAGAAGACCAGAGGATAGGTCATTCGTTAAAAAAATTTGGAAAACCCTTTTAAGTACAGCAATATACGGAACACTTGCTGCTGATCCTGGTTCAGTAATTGGTATGTTGATACCCTCATTTCTCCCCCAAACCAGCCATGGAATGCATAGAGAGGAATTCTCCTGGAGTTTCCTTGATTATCTCCATAGGTACTGAAATCCTCTCAATGCAGTCCATGGTTGGTTTGTGGGAGCATGGAGGCGGGGAGTGGTGGTTCATATCAGCATACAAAATACTGATACTGAGTCAGCTGCATGTGTTCTATACATTTAATACTGTACTTATATTAGGGCTTGTCGAAGGTGACAAATTCCTTTAAATAGCACCTGTCAGTAGATTGTCACCTATTAAACTGGCTGAGCGCTTGGCAGCTGAAGGCATCTGTGTGGGTTTCATCTTCATATGTGTACACTTATAATAATTATCAAGTATTATAATTATTCAATTTATAAAAAAAAAGCAAAGTAATATAATTGCATAGCGAATTAAACACACATAGTCAACCTTCCTATTTGATT
>CM065593.1:225031175-225180535 GCA_033119425.1 Bufotes viridis
CCTCACTGGAATACTTTCAGTCTTTTGACTGTATGGATTACAGATGGAATGACTGTTATATGTGAGTACCGCTTTCTTTGACAGATTCTAGTATGGGTACATATATGTTTTCCCAACCCCAGCACATTAATTTGCTAATTCCAGATGTATGAAACGCAGGCCTAACTGTATCTAGTATATTGAGCATCAGATAAACTAACTTGGCCTTTTTAAATAAAAAAAAATTCCCTCACTGGAATACTTTATGGCTTTTCACTGTATCGATTACAGGTGGACTGGTATTAGTAGGGGTGACACAAGCACACCCAAGTCCCTGATGTAGGATTTCTATGGCACAGACCACTATTACAAGTGATTAATGGACGTTGGGAGAGATTGTGCTGCAGCACTAGTCCCAAGATGGCCGCCGCCTATCAGCCCAGTAACATGTGCCACAAAATGGTCTGCACAACCTTTAAAAAAATAGCCTTGGACTGTGCTGCTAAATCGCTATTGGTCTGAATCCCAGGTGTAGATGTCTGACTTGTTTGGAGCTTTGGAATGCACACTGTTGCAGCTTCTGCTGCAGCACTACAAGTCGCAAAATGGCGGCCGGCGGTCAGCTCAGGTACATGTGGATGGAAAAATCACTCTGGCCACTCTAAAAATAGCCAATCCCTATCAAAAAAGCAGCTCAGCTGCAGTTGTTCAGATGAATCACAGGTGGAGGAGAGAATTTGCTTCCAGTTATTCAATTATCCCTGCCTATTCTCGCCCTAGCATCAGCTGCGTCTATCCCTGTTCTATTCACATCGGGAGTGAGCACGTCCCGGCGTGCGCACAAGCTTATAAAGAGGCTGAGTCACATGCTGCACTTGGCCAATCACAGCCTTGCCAATAGTAGGCATGGCTGCGATGGCATCTTAGGGCAAGTAGTATGATGCATGTTGATTGGCTGCTTTGCAGCCTTTCAAAATGCGCCAAAATACATGCCGAACGACGAACCCGAACCCGAACTTTTTTGAAAATGTCCGGGTTCGGGTCCGGGTCCCGGACACCCCAAAATTCGGTACGAACCCGAACGATGCTCGAACTGTTCGCTCAACACTACTCACCTACAGGTCCTTGCATACATTTTTTTAGATGGTCAACTCAGGAGCAAGCCCTCAACTATAATTTTTTTGAAGGTCAACTCAGCAGTAGACCCTCACTCCTAATGTTTTAGAGGATCAGCTGAGGAGCAGGACCTTGTCCCTAATGTTTTAGATGGTCAGATCAGCAGGCCCTTGCTCCAGATGTTTTTGAGGGTAACCAGCAGGCCATCAATCATAATTTTTAAGGTTGTGTATGATGCCCTCCTTTATGTGTAACAAAGGTTGTATTGCAGTGCCGATTCCTTGTGATTTTTGGCAGCCCTTTCACTTCATTATGTAAAAGTGGCATACTACTCGGACAACATCGTTCCCAGCAGTGACCTGGGAGTCCAAGATGCATCCAGACATCCTCCCCATACTGTTCCTAAACCATTTTGGTGGTGTTTCCATCAATTCCTGAACTTTTCCTATGAACCAGGCACCCTCCCTTCTTCAGAGCAGGGGGTGCCTGGTTTAATGCTTGCGTTCTCCCATTGACCTCCATGACACTCGGGTGCTCGATAGAGCACCCTAGCTTCATGGTGGGTTCGGCCCAAGCACCCGAGCACTGGAATGCTTGATCAACACTAGCGTCCAGCCATCTTGGCTGCTGTCCACGCCCCTCTCACTCCTTTAAATTTATTTGATCGGAATTTTATGTGATAGACCAACACAGAGTAGCAAGTATGTGTGAAGCGAAAAGAAAATGATACATGGTTTTCAAAATATTAAAATATGAAAAATGGGATGTGCATTTGTATCCAGTCCCCTGTACTCTGATACTTCTAAATAAAATTCAGTACAGTGTGACCAATTGCCTTTAGATGTCACAAAATTAGTAAAAAGAGTCCACCTATGTGTAATGTACTCTCAGTGTAACTACAGCTGTTCTGTGAAGGCCTCAGAGGTTTATTAGTAAACAATTAGTGATCAAACAGCATCATGAAAACAAAGAAACACACTACATTGGTCAGGGATAAAGTTGTGGAGAAGTGTGAAGCAGGACTAGATTATAAAAAAAATTATCCCCAGCTCTGAACATCTCAAAAATCCATGTTCAATCCTTCATCTGAAAATGGAAGTAGTATGGCACAACTGCAAACTTACCAAGACATGGCTGTTCATCTAAACTTACAGTCCAGGCAAGGAGGGCATTGTTTAGTGAAGTAGCCAAGAGGCCCATGGTCACTCTTTGAGGAGCTGCAGAAATACACAACTTAGGTAGGAGAATCTGTGCATAGGACAACTATTAGTTATGTACTGCACAAATCTGACCTTTATTGAAAAATGGCAAGAGAGAAGCCATTTTGAAAGCAAGGCATGAGAAGTCCTGTTTGTAGTTTGCCACAAGCCATGTAGGGGACACAGCAAATATGTGGAAGTAGGTTAAACTTAAGTTAAACTTTTTGGCCTAAATGCAATACACTATGTGTGGCAGAAAGCTTACACTGCACATCACCCTGAACACACCATCCCCAAAGTGAAACATGGTGGTGGCAGAATCATGCTGTGGGGCTAACTTTCTTCATCAGGGACAGGGAAGCTGGTCAGAGTTGATAGGAAGATAGTTGGAGCTAAAGATAGGGCAATCCTAGAAGAAAACAGCAATCCAACATTTCTGTACCCAGCCACTGCAATGGAAATCTTTTTTTGTAATCCAACTGTTACTGAGGTGGTGCCTGGCGGCTATTTTAGCCACTGCAGTGTACTGCATGTGTGCCAGCCAGCCCGGGACATCAGCCTAATCCTATTTTGTAGCTCAGTTTCTGGCTGCTCAAGTCTCCTATATTGCCTTTTGTATGTTTAAGGGGTGACACAATCCATTTGTCTAGTCTGGGATCTGTGGTGCCACAGTGCACTTGTGTATACAATGCTCTAAACCGTATATTCCATTTCAGCTATAAAATAGTGCATCAGTGTATTTTAGAAGAAAAAAAAATTGGTCATCCTGATCAGCCAAGCCTATTTTACACCGCCCAAATATATATTTGACATTTTTGCGGTGAAATAGAGAATCTGTGTAATTTTAGGCAAAAAAACGTATTCCTTGTCCACAAAACAGTTCTGCATAGACCGTCCAACGACATATTTTATATTTCTGCAGTGAAATAGTGCTTCTTTGTTTTTTATAGAAAAAAAAAACATTGTTCAAGGTCCACCAAACAGTCTGAAATACCCATTCAAACCACCTATTTTACATTGCTGCTGTGAAATACAGCATAAGTGTATTTTTTTGACAAAAAAGTGGAAGTCTTGATCCACAGAGAATCTTAAAATACACCGCTGAAATACCGATTTCACATTAGAGATGAGAAATAGTGCAATAATCATGCTTCACAAAGCAGTTGTACATACACGGTATAAATATCAAATTTAAATTTACAGCAGTAAAGAACTGCATTTTGGGGTTTTATTGAAAAAAGCTGTGTTTTAGGCCGTAAAAAACAGTTGTGCATCCGTCTTTTAAATAAGTATTTCCAATTTATAGCAGTCAAATATTACATTTGTGAATTTTGGTGACCAAATCCGGGTTCTAGGTCCCCAAATCTGGTGTCCATACATGGTAAATATATATCTACTTTTAATGTACAGCAGTTAAAAACTGCATTTTGTGGTTTTATTGAAAAAAGCTGTGTTTTAGACGAAAAACTGTTGTGCATCCGGCATATAAATAATTCATTTCAATTTACAGCAGTGAAATACAAATTTTCTGTATTTTATTACAAAAATACTTGTTCTTGTTCCGCAAACCACTTGTGCATACAGCGTACCAATTGTTTTTTACATTTCCACATAGAAATTGAGAATCAGTGTATTTTCGGCCCAATAAACATTATTCTGGGTCCACATAGAATTTTTATGACACGGGCACTGCCTTAGCGAACGTAATTGTCGACTAGTGGCAGGTAAATTGACACCGGAAAGAGACCAATCTTTAAACTTGGTGGGTAAATGCAAATAATGAGGAGAACATCAAATAAGGGACGTGGGCATGGTCGTGGTGGTGTTGGTGGAGCTCCTTTTGCTGGGAGAGGATGTGGCCGTTCAACTCCAACTACCGCTCCAAGTCAAATACCTTCCTCTGGTGCGAGTAGGCGACAGAATCTACAGCGTTATTTGTTAGGACCAAATGCCGCTCTACAGATGGTGAAGCCAGAACATGTACAGGTGATTGTAGATTTTGTGGCTGACAGTGCCTCCAGTTCCTTCACAGTATCTAACACCCAGTCCTCACTCCTCTGCAGAAAGCTCAGAGTTGGCATCTGCAGCCCATGCCCATCAGTCTCTGATGATGATGAAACACAGGTGCCAACTGCTGTGCCTTTCTGCAATGTGCAGACCGACGAGGAGGGCAGGAGTCATGAATGGGTGGAAGATGATGTGGAGGATGATGAAGTCCTAGACCCAGACTGGACTGAAGGTCGTGCTAGTGAGGCGTGCAGTTCTGAGGAAGAGGCGGTGGTCACACAGAGGCAACAGCACAGCAAAGAGGGAGCAGGGTGCAAAAGTGCAGCGGCTGTTCCAGAGACAGTACGTCTGGTGCTGTCCACCGCACCCAGGCACAGAGCACACCAAGGCCTGCTCCAAGGAGTTCATTGGCGTGACAGTTCTTCACACAATGTCCTGACGACAAGACATGAGTGGTTTTCATGTTGTGCTATCAGAGCCTGAAGCGAGGCAAAAACGTTCTTAACCTGAGCACAACCTGCATGACCAGGTATCTACATGCAAAGCATAAACTGCAGTGGAGTAAACACCTTAAAAACAAGGAACTCTCTCATGCTCCTCCTGCTCCCTCTTCGTCTGCTGACTCGGCCTCTCCCTTCACCTCTGGCGTCACCGTGGCACTTGCCGACCAGCAAAGGGAGGATGTTTCACCAACACCACCACATACGACACTATCACCCAAGCATCTCCACCATGTCACATGGCAGCATTCAGCTGTCCATCTCCCAAACATTGGAGAGAAGGAGGAAACACCCACCTACCCACCCTCAAGCCCTGGCCCTGAATGCCTGCATTTCAAAATTACTGGCCTTTGAAATGCTGTCATTCTGTCTGGTGGTGACGGACTGTTTCAAACAGATGATGGCGGTGGCTGTCCCCAGTACGTTGTTCCCAGTCGCCACTACTTTTCCAGGCGAGCCATCCCTTCCCTGCTCAGCCAAGTGGAGGATAAAATCAAATGTGCGCTGCGCAACGCCATCTGTGGCAAGGTCCACATAACCATAGGTACATGAACCAGTAAGCATGGCTAGGGTCGCTATATCTCCCTAACTGCACACTGGGTAAACGAAGTGGTGACTGGGCCCGAGGAGGATAGCGGTTTGGCACATGTCCTTCCACCACCGCGGATCACAGGGCATTATTTGTTGTCTCCTGTTGCTTCCCCTCCTACTCCGCATCATCCTCCTACTCCTCTTCTACCATCCCCACATCCGATCATCGAAAGAACCTCACCCCCAACCTCAGCACAGCCTGCGGTAAAGGTCAGCAGGCGATTTTAAAACTCATGTGTTTGGGTGACAAACCCCACACCGCACAGGAGCTTTCGAGGGGCATAGAACAGCAGACTGATGACTGGTTGCTGCCCGTGAGCCTCAAGCCCGGCCTGGTGGTGTGCGATATTGGGCAAAATCTTGTTGCAGCCCTGGGACTAGCCGATTTGATGCACATCCCTTGCCTGTCGCATGTGCTGAATCTGGTGGTGCAGAAGTTTCTTAAAAACTACCCAAACATGTCAGAGCTGCTGCTGAAAATACGGTCCATATGTGCGCGCGTTCGGCGTTCTCACCCTGCTGCTGCTCGCCTGTCTGCGCTGCAACGTAACTTTGGCCTTCCTGCTCACCGCCTCATATGCGACATGCCCACTAGGTGGAACTCCACCTTACATATGCTGGAGAGACTGTACTAGCAGCAGCTGGCGATAGTGGAGTTTCAGATGCAGTATGCACAGGTCAGTCGCTCTGCAGATCAGCACCACTTCTCCACCAGTGACTGGGCCTGCATGCAAGATCTGTATACCTTGTTGCGGTATTTAGAGTACTTAACCACCATGGCCAGTGCTGATGACGCAGTTTTTAGCATTACAATACACCTTCTATGTCTCCTTGAACAAAATATTACGGCGATGATGGAAGAGGATGCGGAAGACGGGGCAGGTTTCAGGCAGGTCATACAAAAGTGGCTCAGAGGGTGGGTTCCTGCACCAGCAGAGGCCAGGTACACATGTGGATAGCCAGGGCACACTTTTGGAGGACGAGGAGGAGGAGGTTGAGGTAGAGGAGGAGGAACAGGTTTCACTGCAGGGTCATCGCAGCTCAGGGCCATCACTGGAGCGTGGCTGGCGGGATAGTGAGGACACAGAGGATACACAACCTACAGAGGACAGCTTATCGTTACCTCTGGGCAGCCTGGCACACATGAGTGACTACATGCTGCAGTGCCTGCGCAACGACAGCAGAGTTGCCCACATTTTAACTTGTGCTGACTACTGGGTTGCCACCCTGCTGGATCCCTGGTACAAGGACAACGTGACTACCTTAATTCCCGCACTGGAGCATGATAGGTAGATGCGCGACTACTAGCGCACGCAGGTAGACGCGCTCCTGAAGGCATTCCCAATGGATACGGGGGATAAGTGGAAGCACAAGGCGAAGGCAGAGGCAGAGGAGGAGGAGGAAGAGGTTGCCAACGAAGCTGTGTCACGGCCAGCTCCTCAAACAGCAGGGTTAGCATGGCCGAGCTGCGGAAAAGTTTTGTCACCGCGCCACAGCAAAATGCACCACCAGCTGATAGGGAACGTTTTAGCAGGAGGCAGCATTTCAACAACATGGTGGAACAGTACATGTCCACACGCCTACACGTACTGACTGATGGTTCTGCCCCATTCAACTTCTGGATCTTCAAATTGTCCACATGACCAGAGCTTCCCCTTTATGCCTTGGGGGGGCCAGTGTATTGTCTGAACGTGTATTTAGCATGGCAGGGGGCGTCATTACAGACAAAAGCAGCCGCCTGTCCACAGCCAACGTGGACAAGCTCACATTCATTAAAATGAACCAGGCATGGATGCAACAGGACTTCTCAATACCTAGTGCAGAATAGACATTTATAACTGCCTCGCCCTCAACCATACATTCTTGTACTCCAGGGCATTTTTTTATTGAATCCTCTTTTTTTAATTGTACCATTAGTTTGGGGGCAACCCCAAGTTGAATGAACCTCTCCTCTGTCTCGGTTCCAGGGATCTACATTTCAGCTAATCTCCTGCTGCTTTGGTGCATGACATTAACCTTTTTTACTGTCAAATGACTTCTCCTCTGCCTGGGTGTCAGGGCCTATATTTCATTTAATCGACTGTCGTACTGGTGGTAAACATTAACCTCTTTTTGCTGACAAATGACCTCTCTTCTGTCTGGGTGTCAGTGACTGCATAAATGATAATGGCCTGTTTCTTTGCAGGTTGACCTGAGGCCTGTGTTGCTGTTATAGGACCTCTCTCCTCTGTCTGGGTGTTAGGGGCCTACATTAATGATAATCGCCTGCTGCATTGGTGGGTGACACGATGCCTGTTTTGCTGTTATTAGAGATTAGAGATGGCCCGAACTATTCGCCGGCGAACAGTTCCCGGTGAACATTGCTTGTTCGCGTCCGCCGCGGCGGGCGAACATATTCGACCCTGTACCTCACAGTCAGCAGACACATTCCAGCCAATCAGCATATCCTCCCTCCAAGACCCTCCCACCTCCTATCTAAACGAATGGACAGCATCCATCTTAGATTCCTTCTGAAGCTGCAGTGTTAGTAATTGTAAATCGCAATGCGATTAATATAAACCTGTATTATTCGTATTGCGATTACAACTTAGATCTGAGTTCCTAATGGTTGTATTGCTAGAATATAACGAAGATTGAGAATTTAGCATTTTATTCTCAATCTTCGTTATATTCTAGCAATACAACAACCATTAGGAACTCAGCTCTAAGTTGTAATCGCAATGCGAATAATACTTACAATTATTAATCGCTTTGCGAATCCATTTGATGCCTCTATTTGATTATATATGACGGTTGACTATGACTACCACCAACGTTCTGCTGCCTCCAAGGCAAGATATCTGAACCCCCCAGGGGCCATTTGGGCGTTTTTGATAGAAAAAGCATCAAAAACGCATCAAAAACTCATCTGCGTTTTTATCATTTTTTTATTTTTTTATTTTTTGTGTATTTTGCCACATTTGGTTGCATATTTACATTTGGTATAGGCAAATATGGTAGTCTAGAATTCAGTGTTTCCCAACCAGTGTGCTTCCAGCTTTTGCAAAACTCCAACTCCAAGCATGCCCGGACAGCCTTTGGCATACTGGTTGGAAAACACAGGTCTAGATCATTACTCTGCCCAAATCTATATTCAGCTACATGGCTTAGAAAATATGCTGTCAAACAATGATCCTAGTTTTTGGTATAGACACATGATCTAGACTACCATATTTTCCTATACCAAATGTAAATATGCAACCAAATGTGGCATGGTGGCACTCCTGGGTCCCGCCGTCTGCTGCCGGTGCGGTGCTGGGGCGGCGGTGGTCACCGCGCTCGGCTGCGCCATTTATAGGTTAGAGTAGTTTCCCACTTATAGAGGCTTCCTTGTCGCGGTAAGTGGGCCTATGCTCTTTGATCAAACTGTATACTAATGCCTCTTTTTCACAACATACAATGTATTACAAATTGGGCGGATATGCCACGTAATTATGCTGAGACAGTCGTTATATCAAAAGCATAGTGTTGAGGATGTGCGATCCAGATTCACTCTCCAGTATATATTGCTATATTCTCAATCTTCATTATATTCTAGCAATACAACCATTAGGAACCCAGCTCTAAGTTGAATTCAGCAAATAAGATGTCCCAAACTATTCACCGGCGGACAGTTCCTGGCAAACATAGCTTGTGCGCTGTTCGTGGCGGCAGGCGAACATATGCGATGTTCGGTCCACCCCTTATCATTGAGTAAACTTTGACCCTGTACCTCAGTCAGCAGACACATTCCAGCCAATCAGCATACCCTCCTTCCCAGACCCTCCCATCTCCTGGACAGCATCCATTTTAGATTCATTCACAAACTGCAGTCTAAGTGAGATGAGGGACAGTGTAGCTGCTGCTGATTTAATAGGAAAATCGATAGCTAGGCTAGTGTATTCAGTGTCCACTCCAGTCCTGAAAGACTCATCTGATCTCTGCTGTAAGGACAGCATCCTGACAGCACCACAAAAGCCCTTTTAGGGCTAGTACATCAGTCTCCCTCCCAGACCCTCCCACCTCCTATCAAAACGCAAGGACGGCATCCATCTTAGATTCATTCTGAAGTTGCAGTGTTAGTAGTTGTAATCGCAATGCGATTAATACAAGTTATATTAATCGCATTGCGAATTCAACTTAGAGCTGGGTTCTAATGGTTGTATTGCTAGAATATAACGAAGATTGAGAATATAGCGCTATATTCTCAATCTTCGTCATATTCTATCAATACAACCATTAGGAACTCAGTTCTAAGTTGAATTCGCAATGCGATTAATGCAGGTTATATTAATCGCATTGCAGAATTCAACTTACCACACTCTGCGTCAACTACGTAATTTTCCATGGGAGTTTTGCCATGGATCCCCTCCGGCGTGCCACAGTCCAGGTGTTAGCCCCTTGAAACCTTTTTTCCATCACTATTGTGGCCAGAAAGAGTCCCTGTGGGTTTTAAAATTCACCTGTCTATTGAAGTCTATGGCGGTTCGCCCTGTTCGCATGTTCGCGAACATTTGTGGAAGTTCGAGTTCGCCGTTCGCGAACGGAAAATTTATGTTCGCAACATCACTATTAGAGATGTCCCGAACTATTCGCCGGCGAACAGTTCCCGGCGAACATCGCATGTTCACGTTCGCCGCGGAAGGCGAACATATGCGATGTTCGATTCGCCCCCTTTACGTTATCATTGAGCAAACTTTGACCCATAGAGATGCATATTCTTGTCCGCAGGCTGTGGACAAGAATAGGACAAGATTTATCTTTTGCGCAGCCGTGGTCGGATGTTTCGGGGCCGAAACCCGGAAGTTTGGGGCCACAGCTCCGCAAATGCTGAAGCGGAGAGCACATAGTGTGCTCTCCGCATCACGTCCGGCCCCATTAACACTGAATGGGTCCGCATCCATTCCGCAGAATTGCGGAATGAATGCAGACAAAAATTGCGGATGTGTGAATGGGGCCTTAATTCCGGATGCGTTGCTGATGCATTCAGTGAAAACTGTGCGATTTCACAGGCAAAGCCATTCAGTTTGCCTGCAATTGCGTTCAGTTGTTCAGTTTTTTCCGTGCGGGTGCAATGCGTTTTGATGCGTTTTTCACACACGTGATAAAAAACGGAAGGTTTACAAACAACATCTCCTAGCAACCATTAGTCAAAAATGCAACGCACCCGCACTTGCTAGCGCATGCAATGCGTTTTTCACGCAGCCCCATTCACTTCTATGGGGCTAGGGCTGCTTAAAAAACGCAGAATGTAGAACATGCTGCGATTTTCACGCAACGCACAAGTGATGCGTTAAAAAAAAATGCTCATGTACACAGACCCATTGAAATGAATGGGTCAGAATTCAGTGCGGATGCTATGCGTTCACGTCACGCATTGCACCCGCGCGGAAAACCCGCTCACGTGAAAGGGGCCATCTACTCGCCAAAGGAAAGACCGGCACTTCACTCTTGAACAAAATAGTAGTTTATTCACGCATCAGGAGAACAAACACAAAGCGACTCGTGTTTCGGCTCGAACCCGAAACTTTCTCAAGCAATATGTTTGAGAAAGGTTTGGGTTCGAGCCGAAATACGTGTCGCTTTGTGTTTGATCTCATGATGCGTGAATAAACTACTATTTTGTTGAAGAGTGAAGTGCCGGTCTTTCCTTTGGCGATTTATGTGGGTCTTCCTGCCCTGAACGCGAGCACCACGACTTCAGTGAGAGAGGAGTGCCGACTGTTTGGATTTTGTGTAACCAAGGGGCCATCTACTGTAAGGACAGCGTCCTGACAGCACCCCAAAAAGCCCTTTTTAGGGCTGGTATATCAGTCTGCTTTTATTTATTTTTTATATATATATATATAGCAGTTGCCTGCCAGTGTGTGAGAGGCCAAAGGCCCACAGACTGTACAGTGTGCACACCACTCATATAGAGTGGCACAGTACCTTGCAGATAAAAAAGTCATTACATTTTTACCCTTTAATATAATTGCAGTTGCCTGCCAGTGAGTGTCAGGCCCACAGACTGTACTGTGCCCACTGCCAGTGCCCACCACTCATATTGGGTGGCACAGTACCTTGCAGATAAAAAAGTCATTTAATTTTTACCCTTTAATATAATTGCAGCTGCCTGCCAGTGTGTGACAGGCCCACAGACTGTACTGTGCCCACTGCCCACCACTCATATAGGCTGTCACAGTACATTGCACAACGCAGGCGCAGTGACCTAAAATTCAAACAAAGCGCACAGAGCATGGGTCTTTTTCCATCTCCCGGTTCCTAAAATCTATTCCATACACCAGCCCCTGATAGGGGACAAAACAGAGATTAAACAGGTAAGAACAGATTTTTTTTATTAAAAAAAAAGAGGACAGCCTCTGCGGAGCTGGGTATTTTTTGGCCGCGTTACTGAACGCTCATGCACAATGGTTGTAGGCTCATGTGTCCTTTTGCGGAGGTGACAAACCTGGTCAGTCAAACCTAAGGCAACATCATCGACCTCATCCCATATTCTGGAACGTGCCCTGTGAAGAGTGCTGGATCAGGCCATAGATGAGCATGAAGAGGAAGAGTTGTGGTCACCATCACCACCAGAAGCAGCCTTGTCGTCATCGATTGCTGGACCTGCGGCAACGCAGAGAGAGGAGTCTGAAGAAGAGGAGTCAGAGGAGGAAGGTGGCTTTGAGGAGGTGGAAGACCAACCACAGCAGGCGTCCCAGGGGGCTTGTTGTCACCTTTCGGGGATCCTTGGTGTTGTACGTGGCTGGGTGGAGGAAGAGACCTTCAATGACGTCAGTGAGGACAAGGAACGGGACATGGCTAGCTTGGTATCCAACTTTGAGCAAATGGGGACTTTGCAGTTGTGCAAATGGACTGTTTGCGGTTGTTTGCAGTGCGTTAAGCAGGGAGTTTGGTCAGTCAGAGTTTGGTCTGTCACTGTGAAGCGGGCGTAACCCTTACAATACCTGATCGATACAACATCATACCTGATCGTATACACACACTGGATGTTTTAAAGCACGTTATTCCAAACAATTTGGGAATGTTAGGTGATTTATGCCCTTTATGGATAAAAAGCTGACTCTTCGTCGACTGCGTAATTTTCCATGGGAGTTTTGCCATGGATCCCCCTCCGGCATGCCACAGTCCAGGTGTTAGTCTCCTTGAAACAACTTTTCCATCACTATTGCGGCCAGAAAGAGTCCCTGTGGGTTGTAAAATTTGCCTGCCTATTGTGGTCTATGGCGGTTTGCCCGTTCGCGAACATTTGCCGAAGTCCGTGTTCGCCGTTCGCGAACGGAAAATTTTATGTTCACGACATCTCTAGCTGTTATGAGACATCTCTCCTCTGTCTGGGTGCTAGGGCCTAAATTGCTAAAAGTGGCATGTTGCATTGGTGTGTGACATGATGCCTGCTTTGCTGTTATGGGACCTCTCCCCTCTGTCTGGAGTGCTAGGCCTAAATTGCTGAAAGTGGCCTGTTCCATTGCTGGGTAACATGATGCCTATTTTGCTGTTATGGGACCTCTCTCCTCTGTCTTTGTGCTAGGGCCTAAATTGCTGAAAGTGGCCTGTTCCATTGCTGGGTAACATGATGCCTGTTTTGCTGTTATGGGATCTCTCTCCTCTGTCTTTGTGCTAGGGCCTAAATTGCTGAAAGTGGCCTGTTCCATTGCTGGGTAACATGATGCCTGTTTTGCTTTTATGGGACCTCTCTCCTTTGTCTGGGTGCTAGGGCCTAAATTTCTGAAAATGGCCTGTTCCAATGCTGGGTGACATGATGCCTGTTTTGCTGTCATGGGACCTCTCTCCTCTGTCTGGGTGCCAGAGGCCTACATTAATGATAATCGCCTGCTGCATTTGTGGGTAATATGATGCCTGTTTTGCTGTTTTGGGAATTCTCTCCTCTGTCTGGGTGCTAGGGCACAAATTACTGAAAGTGGCCTGTTGCATTGGTGGGTGACATGAAGCCTGTTTTGCTGTTATGGGACCTATCTCCTCTGTCTGGGTGTCAGGGCCTACATAAATGATAATGGCCTGTTCCTTTGCAGGTTGATCTGAGGCCTGTGTTGCTGTTATGGGACCTCTCTCCTCTGTCTGGGTACCAGGGGCCTACATTAATGATAATCGCCTGCTGCATTGGTGGGTGACATGATGCCTGTTTTTCTGTTATGGGACCTCTCTCCTCTGTCTGGGTGCTAGGGCCTAAATTGCTGAAAGTGGCCTATTCCATTGGTGTGTGACATGATGCCTGTTTTGCTGTTATGGGACCTTTCTCCTCTGTGGGGTTGCCAGGGGCCTACAATAATGATAATCTCCTGCTGCATTGTGGGTGTCATGATGCCTGTTTTGCTGTTGTGGGACCTCTCTCCTCTGTATGGGTGCCAGGGGCCTACATTAATGATAATCGCCTGCTGCATTGCTGGGTAACATGATGCCTGTTTTGCTTTTATGGGACCGCTCACCTCTTTCTAGGGCCTACGTAAATGATAATGGCCTGTTCTATTGCAGGTTGACTTGAGGCCTGTCTTGCTGTTATGGCACCACTCTCCTCTTTGTGTGAGCTATGGGCCTGAATGAGTGATTGTTGCCTGTGGCACTGCTGGGTGAAATCAGTACTGTCTTGGCATGATTTTAACTCTTCTCTTTGCGGGTCCCGTGGGCCTGAATGTTTGAATAAGGCCTGTGGCCCTGAAGGCACACATGATTCCTTCTTGGCTGTGATGAACACTGTGTGGTTGCCATTGGCCTAAGTCTGTGCATGAGGCCTTGACACTGCAGGCATGCATGAATCCTTTTTGGCTGTGATGACAACTTCTCCATCTCCCATGTTTGGTTGTCTTTGGCCTGAATCTGTGAATGATGCCTGTGGCACTGCTGGCAGACATGAATCCTTTTTGTCTGAGATGAGAACTTCTCCAACTCCCATGTATGGTTGTGATGGGCCTGAAGCTGTGAATGAGGCTTTGTGGCGCTGCAGGTAGACATGAATCCTTTATGGTTGTGAAGAGAACTTCAACTACCATAGCATTCCCACTTGACGCCACCCCAAACTCCTATTCCCCTCCTCCTCCAAGTTGCCAATTAATATTGGTTAATTTTATTTATTTTAAGTCATATCTCTATCCACATTTGTTTGTAGGTGATTTACCTACATTTTGCTGCCTTTGTAGCCCTCTAGCCCTTTCCAGGGCTATTTTACAGCTATTAGTAGTGCCCAAAAGTTTGGTTCTTTATTGACTTTAATGGGGTTCCGGTTTGGGGTTAAGTTCGGGTCAGGTTCAGGTCCCGAACCCAAACATTTTCGTGAAGTTCGGCCTAACTTCTCAAACCCGAACATGCAGGTGTCCGCCAACTCTAATCTAAACTAAATGTATTAAGCAAACACCTTCAATTGCTTTTCAATGGCTTTTGTTTCAAGATAACACGATGAGTTAAGAAATTTGAGTTAAAAGTTTGTGTGTTAATCCTGCTACATCTTTACAACGGAATGGTTTAGCTCAAAGCACATCCATGTGTTAGAATGGCCCAGTGAAAGTTCAGACCTAACTCCCATTGAGCTTAAAGCTTAAAATTACTGTTCACAGATGCTTTCTTTCGAATCTGACTGAGCTAGAGCTATTTTGCAAAGAAAATGAGCAAACATTTTCAAATCTTTATGTGCAAAGTTGGTAGAGACATACCCCAAAAGACTTGTAGCTTTAATTGCTGGGAAAAGTGGTCCTACAAAGCATTGAATCAGGGGGCTCGATACAAATGCATGCCACACTTTCCAGATTTTTATTTATTAAAACTTTTGAAAACCATATATGATTTTCTTTTCACTTCATACATAATTGCTACTGTGTTGTTATGTTTGTCTATCATGTAAAATCCCAATAAAATAAATGTAAGTTTGTGGGTGTAATGGGAAAAATGTGGAAACGTTCAAGAAGTATGAATACTTTTTTCAAGTCACTGTAGTAATTATATTATTTTCAGCTATTAAAGGGGTTGTCCGTTTACTATTGATGACTTATCCTCAGGATAGGTCATCAATATCAGATTGATGGCGGTCCGACTCCCAGCATCACCGCCGATCAGCTGTTTAAAGAAAGGCAGCACTCATACATGCGCTGCCTTCTCTGTTCTGTTTACCTGCTCAACGCAGTAAGTACAGTGGTGAGCAGCTGTAATTACAAGTATGGATTCCCTAATTCACTTCTATAGGACGACTCTGTAACATTCACTTGAACAGACAGAGCCATCCCATACAAGTAAATGGGGACGTCATCCTTTAATTCCACCTGCTCACCACTACAATTGCTGCAGCAAGCAGTTAAACAGAGCAGAGAATGCAGTGCTTGTGTGAGTGCTGCCTTTCTGCAAACAGTTTATTGGAGGGGGTGCCGAGAGTCCGACTCCACCAATCTAATATTGATAATCCTAAGGTTAAATCATCAATATAAATAAAGTGGACAAACCATTTAACTATCATGTTCTAAGGAATTAATATATATATATAATGTTACTTCCCTTGTATGTTTACATTTCATTGTATTCTTGAAATAAATAAAAAAAATTTCAGCCAGATCCAAAAGTAATCGTGCTAGGGTGCACCATAATAATAGTGCCCGCACAGGGTCACTACTAGTAATAATACATGACTGGAATGTCTCTATTATTAACAGTTTCTACCCTAGTGCCTCCATTAGTAATAATGCTCCTCAAGAGTGCCCTCATTAGTAATCATACTCTTCTATAGCATTCCTAAAATTAAAAAA
The DNA here is from genome assembly GCA_033119425.1 of Bufotes viridis. Classification (NCBI taxonomy): domain Eukaryota; kingdom Metazoa; phylum Chordata; class Amphibia; order Anura; family Bufonidae; genus Bufotes; species Bufotes viridis. Next base: position 225,047,334 of record CM065593.1, read on the forward strand.
AAATATAGGGGAAAGATCCAGTGCTCACTTGGCTCCTGTCCTGTTCCATATTGCCTTCAGCAGTGCAGTGCAGGACAAAGGCTTCTTCCAGCCTGTTACCTGAGTAGCCTGCAGCCCAGTACACAGGAGCATTATAGTGTCATGATACCTACCCTATAGATCATCCCTCTCATGGGCTATAGACCTAAATTGGCCTGAGGGAGTGAAAAGTGGTGCAGTGAACTTAGGCTCCAGTACCCTGCCACATTTTTGAATTGTACCTTTGTCCTGAGGGCACAGATGTAGTTGGTTGTGGTTAGAGAAAGAATTTCTTGAATATTCGATTAGGCTGATTCACTGAATTTCACAAAAATATTTGCTTTGTGACAAATTACTTCGCCACGAAGCGCATTTTTTTGTAAGTAACGGGTGCAATGACAGGGAGCTGTGATAGCGCTGCCCCCGTCATTGTACCCCTCAGATGGCATGTTCATACATCATTTCGGCATCTTAGTGTACAAACAGTGGGAAATTAACATTAAAAAAACAACATTGCATCAAACTTACCACGTCCATTTGCTCGTGAGAGGCCAGCCGTCGAAATCAGTTCCTGTGACTGTTCTATGTGGCACATCTGAACACGGATTATAAAAATCCACATAACTGCTGCAGAAGCGGACCTATTCAGACACATGAATCAGATTTTCGTAGAAACATATTTGCCACATGTGAACATACCCTTTGGTCATGTTCACATGCAGTAGGCATTATCACTGCAAAAAAGGTTAACACATTGGTAATGGCAGCAAATGCTACAAATTGCGAAATCCACAAAAAAAATTAAAATCCAGAATACTTATGCAACAGAAGAAAATGTTTCAGATTGGAAAACTTTTAGAATATCATTAAAGGGAATCTGTCACTTGCAACAAGCCCCTATGTAAGGGGTTTTACTCTGGATAGGTCATCAGTGTCTGATTGGTGGGTTCTGACACCCAGGATCCCCTCCCAATCAGCTGTTTGAGAAGGCATCGGCACTCGCAGTAGCTCTGTGGCCTTCTCGCAACTTGGCTTAGACCATGTGATTAGGCATGAGCGAACCCGAACTGTATAGTTCGGGTTCGTACAGAATTGTGGGGTGTTCGGGACATTGACCCAGATCAGAACATTTTCAAAAAGTTCGGGTTCGGGTCCGTTGTTTAGCGATTTCTTCCCGCTTTCTAAAGGGCTGCACAGCAGCCAATCAGCTAGCGTTTACTTCTTGCCCTAAGAAGCTATCACAGCCATGCCTACTAATGTCATGGCTTATCAATTCGAAAGAAATGGACGGCACTGTGCGTTATCGAAGTCCGGGTGCACGGTCAGCAGGTCGGACCCCATACGAATATGAATAAATAGACCGGCACTCTGTAATCTTGTGTAGAAGATTTCTTTATTCGTCACCCATATGTGACGCTGCTTCGACACAAACATGTGCCTTTGTCAAACAATGAGTGATAGTTGCTCAATCCCACAAGAAAAAAACACATTTAACTAACCGGCCCCCTAATCACATAACCATGACATCATGTTGATAAGTAACACAAATACACACTTAAATACAGACAAATCGTGGCAGAGTTACACGTATAAACATATAAATATCTCTAAAGAGCCAGAGTAGTGATCTACTAGAAAGACCTAGTATACAATGTATATAAATACAGATGTTATGACACTATACATTCATACCTTTGGACAGAGAATAGCTTTGATAGTAAAGTATCATCCGTGGATGGATCCAGTAAAAGCAGTGGTTAATAAACATTGGAATATCCTTCAGCGGGCCTATCCCACAATTCAGGAGTTAAAGCATTACCCATTATCTGTTATAAACGGAATAAGAACATTAAGGATAAGATCATCCGGGCTACACAAGATTACAGAGTGCCGGTCTATTCATTCATATTCGTATGGGTTCCCGACCTGCTGACCGTGCACCGAACTTCGATAACGCACAGTGCCGTCCATTTCTTTCGAATTGATACGCCTGTGTTTTTGGTACGAGCACGTGCAATTGAGCTCAACGAGAAGCGCACAGATGAGTACTTACAGCTATGATGATGAGGAAGCCCGTGCAATAGTGGCACGCACGATTCATCAGCAGAGTTTCTGAGAATACCGCCAGGTGAGTGGAGAAGTCGTGATCTAGAGAGGACCTCTAAACACCTGGCTTCTCTGCAATTACACGCAACGACACTAGCTGAATACCACCGTTCTAAACGTATTCCACGGGGACTACGGGTGAATCTGCGACCAACTTTCTTTCGAGATAGTGTGGATTATTGCACCCGCTTTGCTAGTATTCTTAATAAATGCTCGCTGGATATAATAACCTTGTCAATTGAACATCTGACTAAAGCGATCACGGACTGCCAAGAGAATATCTCTACTATTGAATCTCAATTGAAAGAATTTTTAAAGAAAGAAGACTTTGATACATTGAATGAAAAAATCAACAAACAATGTACTGAACTTCAAAGTTCTATACAAGTGACAAAGAGATCAAAATACGTTTGAGATATGGAGGATTATCAAAGGAATCAAGTCTACAGATAGCAGGACAAATCCGGCACTGCTACATCACCACCACGACGACCTGGCCGCAGAGCAGGTACGGCGTCATCCGATTCTGGAAGCGACTCTATCACTGGCCCACGGACAACTTTTTTAGGAACACGCAGACGCCCAAGAAGGCCAACACCAGGCAGGCAAGCTGACACCATCATCGGGGACGCAGAGGCTCGTGTCTAACTCGGTCACAGGTACCCAGCATACCTTAGTGTTAAATCTATCCTCCAAGAATCTTTCTCCACTCCAAATTGGACTCCTTGAAAAAGGACTATCTTTCAGTCCTACGGCTAGCCTGGACACATTTGGATTGGACAAATCATTAATATCTACTAATCTCTTATATATATAAATATGAGTTTCTGTCTGTCTGTTATTTATGGACATATTATTCCTGAGATATTCCCCCAAAATGACCTGCATTAGCCAAAACAAGCCCCCAACTGCCATACACATGGCCACATGTCAGTTATCAGCCAATAGAAGCTAGCCTGTCCTACTCCCGGTTGCCATAACAAGTGATCACAGGTTTTAATAGTTTGCAGGTCCTTAAATATTCATTCATATGATGTATGATGACAAAACTACACTGCTACATGCATGGGTGGCAGGGGCCACTATTAAAGGGGTGGGCATTGTGGAGTTCACTGTCATTAACCCCTTAACGCAAAACGCTGTGCATGTACGCCGGGGGAATTTGTGCCAGAACGCATTCCGCCATACATGCATGGCAAATGATCGGGCGGGTGCAGGAGCTGCGCCCGACAAATCACTGCAGGGGTACGGCAGTCCCTAATAGCCAGGCCTCTGAGCGGATTAACCGCTTCTATGTTGCGGTCAGCGCTGACCGCGACATAGAAGTGGTTTGCTTTTAGTGAATGAGCACATCGGGTCCCCGTGCTGCTGTGACGGGGACCTGATGTGTGAGAAAGCAGACTGATGCCGTGCAGAGGCTGCCCAATGCCTTGCACGGCATCGGTACCTGCCTTCTACGGGTGCCCAGGGGATCCTGATGCCGGAAATCAGTTGCCGATGGCAATCAACAGCAAAAAAATGCATACAGTGGAAGATGCCAGCCAGTCTTTGTTATTGTTAAGTTTTTGATTGTTCTCCACATCCACATAATTGTTACCTTATGTAGGATGGTTATTGTAGTACTTGTAGTCCATTGCTGGCATCTTCCATTGTATGCATTTTTTGCTGTTGATTGCCATCAGCAACGGACTACAAGTGCAGGATATGCTCCCCTATATATATGCACAACCGCATGTGGGTTCGAGCATATCCTGCCTGTTTAACACCACACTACGTTTTCTAATGGTTCAAAAAAAAATGGATAGCAGACAAATCTATATATGATTCACATTGCACATCTAATCTTCTGTCTCACACAATATACCCACACTATATACCCACCACTACATACCACCAGACCCCCCTCAAACCCACACCACCTCTGACCACCCCCACCCCCAACACACACACACATACACAGTCTATAGCAGGCATTCTCAAACTGCGGCCCTCCAGCTGTTGTAAAACTACAACTCCCATGATGCCCCTCTATAGGATGATAGCTGTAGGCTGTCATGGAGTGATGCAATTTTTAGTTTAGAAACAGCTGGAGGGCCGCAGTTTGCTGGAGGGCCGTAGTTTGAGGATGCCTAGTATATAGATTCTAATAAGTGTCCTGTTGGCCAGGAGAAGTAATGTTTGACATTTAGTATTTGCTGGTTCTTTTAGCGTTACCCAGGGTGCACCACGTGGATGCGAACCAGCCTTACACCCCATACCGTACCGTCACTTCAATAGACATGTACATCTCTCCTCAGATGGCCAATATCCAATATCTCATACTACACACACATACAATTTCAACACAATCCCAAATAAAAAAAAATAAATAAGATTAGGCAACTTTAACATTAGCAGCAGGGGAGTATGTCTGACTATTCCAGGAAGATGAACAGCCTGTCGGATCCGTACTGCCGCTAGTTCACCTACACCCCTAGAATGATGCTTTGTCCCTATTGACTATAATGGGGGGGGGGGGGGTTACGGCAGCAGCAAGGCAGCGCACAACGAGAGACAGTCTAACTGAAAGCTCTGCATGTCGTAGTTTAAGCCCGGGGAACCTCTCGCCGTGCGCTGCCTTAGCCATAGTCACCAACATTTATTCATCATCTCAACCACCAAACCAAAAATTATTAGTGTTTGAAAGTGAAATATTAGATTTAAAGTTTCCGTTATAAAATCTGATTATATGCTTTTTTTTTATACTGCAGCGCATGTTGGAGCAAGGATACGATGAGACCCGCTCCCATGCTGAAAAAAATAAAATAGTCTGCAGGATCGGCTATGAGCTGTGGCAGGACTATGAAGGCAAACACAAACATCTGGCCATTTTAATAAAAATGGGCGGACCTGAAGAGGAGGCATGAGGGAAGAATCCGCGAGATCCAGGACGAAAAATGTCCAGGTATAATGATTACTGTGTTGGAATGGTGATACAAAAGTAATGTAAAGCATATGTACATTTTTGTTTTTAGATTTATTTTTTCTAAAAGTAGTAAAATTTGTTATTGTTCCTTTACCTGCAGTCAGGCGCAGGCCTCCCAGACAGCAGTTGTGGGAGGTCTCGGCATCAGAGGAGGAGGAGGCCGGACCCTCAGGGCAACAACATGCCCCTAGCCCCCCAGAGGAGTCAGTGGCAGGAATGGAGGGTGGACCTTCACCCCAACCTGCCTCACCCCCTCAAGTGGCTGATGACGGGGGCGAGGAGGACGAGGAAGAGGAGAAGGAGCTCATCACCACCCCCCACAAGGAGTGTAAGTATGTGCTGTGGCTGTTTTCACTCATTCACTGTTCACACACACACACACAAACACGTGTCAGTTTAGTCTTCACCATAGACATACTTTTTTGGAGCAAACAATAAGCATGTTAAAGCTTTACTAATAATCTTTATTCAGCCCACACATATTGGAGAACCTATAGTCCCACACTTACAGTTCCGTACAAGCGGGATATCAAAAAAGTACTATCTCAACACTCTTTACAGTCTTCCAGAGGTCTGGTTCCCCTCTATGATTGTTCTGCGTTCCAATCACCTATCCACACTGTATTTTTACAGCCTTTTTAACCACAATGTTATGTAAACCCCAAGATGTAGTACGGGTGTGCCCTGTCCCACCCAATGTCTCTGACTATTAAAACCCAGGCCCAAAATAATTTCTAAAGAAAACCTCCCTGAAACCTATAGTTACAGGTGTACTGATTCACCGAGGCATACATTCCCACATTCCCATTGAGACATAACGAGCAGCCATGATTATTCCCCAAACTCGGACCAGATATTGTTGGTGTCAACCCGAATAAACGGGTATATTTGGGTGGGGGACACCCCAAAGTGGGCGGAGATACCATTGGCCAATGAAAATTTAGCAATTTTCTATACGCTACTCCTCCCACAGTTATAGGAGTACAATTACCAATTTTGCTTGTGCTTTGTTAACCGATCCCACCCTCCGGGCCCCTGAGCGGCCCCCGGAGACCCCATTTTGTCCCATAAACTTTCATTGGAAAACTATTACGTTTTGTCACTCGCACAGCTTTCAAGTTAAAGTCACCAAACTTGGGTCACTTAGTCATGGGGTCACCCTGAAAATTTGTGTCAAATTTTGGGGACGTTAAAAGTGGGCAGAGCTACAAACAACCAATCAAATTTTCACTGTTGACTTCAGTGTGAAACTTGAAAAAGTTGTCATTCTCACAGTATTTAAGCCAGGGTCCCCAAACTTGGCACCATGGGTTAGTAGGTGACTGGGATTAAAATTTATTTTAAAAAGTGGGCGTCTAAAATTTTAAGTTTTCGGTATAATTGTTAAACATTTTTTTAAGTAAAGGCCCCTAGAGTCCATTCCCAAACTCATCAGTATCCTGACATACAGCATCCACAGGTATATAGAAATTAGGTAGTATGTGGCCTACACATAACTCAAATGGATCATGATAATAGTAGTCATTGGTAATGGTTGTGTATTAAATATTAAGTACAAAGCAAAGCATTCTAATAGTCCAGAGTTACATTTAAAATAAACTTTTGGGTTAGTCTTCGTAGTAACTAAATTATTTTATGTACTAACATAAATTTCTAATTATCGTAAATAATAAATGTATTTTTTCATCAAACAATTAACTATTAAAATACAAAACTTGAACAGAGTAATAATAACTACAAAAAAACCTTGTTTGATTTATCAAATTAGCAAAATTATTAACTTTTACAAATTCCAAAAATGTATTTATAATAAAATCTTATTATCAGTAATATAAAACAAAAAAAAGGAACAATGTTGGAACAATAAAATGGTAGGGTTAAGAACTAACCAGCATAGATCTTCGATAGCGTCCAATTTTTTTATACTTTGCATGTTGTAGCATTGCTTTCACCGTACGGATAGAAACATGTGATTGATTACATGACTATGATTATATGAATTCTCTAACCGGTGACATGGCTCCAAGAACATCATATAGTACACAGTTTATACTTAAAATCTTAAAGCAGTGGTTATATATAATTAGCATGTGCAAATCCTTATTACATAATTGCCAATAAGTAACATAAACAAGAAAAGTACCTATACATATTTACATGTTGCTACACGGCTTCATTCACAAAACTGGATTTCCACACGGATGAATATAACGCCAGTCACACCCAACCATGTAGAGAGGTCAACACGGAAGTCAGCCATCCCTCCCAGAATGAAAGACAACACCGTGTTAGATCCTAAATCCGTGTGACAAAAAAAAAAAAATAAATATATATATAAATTTTAGTAGGTTCATCAATCAGTCCTGTACAATGCCAACTGCACAAGACCTTTTGACAAGGGAAGACCACATACGGTCCACACCGTGCTACAGCATGAACCACAACATAGCTGCCCCAAACCACACTTAATTTAAAATAAAAAATAATAAAATAAAGTAAAATCATTTCATTTTGTGAATGAAGCCAAACAACGCTAGATAAAATGTCTTTTAAAAAGATTATTTTAATAAATATTTGAATGTCTAAATATTGACAATACATAAATTAGCTAAGCACATGCGAGAATGCGAAACATGCAAACCAGGTTAAGAGAATTCATAATTCTATACTTAAAGTGCAAAAGAGAAAATCAGGTCCATGATGGTTGTCTACGCATGATCAGGACATACAGCATCTAGAGTTAACACAGTACTAGAATGCTGACTCATAAGTTACCATTTGTAACTTGGCAGAATAACGGCAGGCATTTGCAGGTAAGTACACTTCCAGTTTATAATAAAAAATAAAATAACCCAATCAAAATTTTACTTAAAAAAGTGTGAAGGTCTGGACTCTATGATTGTTCCCTGTGCGAACATGATGTCTCATGCTCCTGGAACCACAAATGCACAATGTGAGCACAATGCAGGCTGGCAGTGTAATCTAGAAAAATGCATTTATATATTCACAAACTGGTCACTAGATCGGTTCAACTACTCTTTGGAATGAATTATTGGAGAACATACTGTTGCTGAACATAAACCTGACCTGACCAACTGCAGCAACCCCAGATCATTGTAATGTCCCCACAGGCTTGTACAGTGGGCTCTAGGCATGATGGGTGCATCTCTTCATCTGCCTCTCTTCTTCTCCTGATGCGCCTTTTACTCTTGATCAGGGTAAATCAGGACTCATCTGATCACACAACATTCTTCCATTGCTCCAGAGTCCGATCTTATGCTAACTATTAAATTGAGGTTTTTATTTTGGTTTTACTTCACTAGTATGTGTTTTTCTGACGTCGACCAAACTGTTCAGTCACAATGCCTTGAGTCCTATTTGCATTGCGTTTTTAGAAAAGGAACTAACTTAAACTAATAAACATAGCCCTGAGTCGGACTGTTGTTTTTATAAGATTGTATTTTAAAAAACATTGAATTTTGACCACACCGTACATTCACGTATATATTTTCAGCCCTCTCTACTATTCATCTTTGTTTTCATGTGCACTTTATTCTTACACTTGTTAATAATGTATTTGACATTTCATACCCGAATATTAGGACTCTCGGCCATCTATTTAGGTGTTTTGTCTTAGCTTGGTGCTTGAAAATGATTTGAACCTTCTAAAACTGACTAACCAATTTGGTACACGAGCAAAAGATATGTCTTTCAACATGGGTGTTTAACAAATTAAAATATAATGAATACGGATACTAAACATATGAAAGTTGGGCGAAAGGCTATGCAGTAATGCAACTGTTTAAGGTGTAAAACACTACCGCCCTAACATCCTAGTATGTAGTGCAAGGCCTAAAACATTAACAACTCAACAAACCAGGTACTGTTGTTTTAAAAAGCTCCTAGATAACTCAGCATGATCATGACATGCTTTAGCACCAACAGCAGTATTTCAGAAGTGGTCTTTTATCATGGCCAGTGGCCACATGTAGCTTGACCCAATTCAGCAGCACAGGCAGCAGAAGCAGCAGACGTAATGTCAAAAGGCCCAAATGTAACTCAACATGTTCAAGACATGCAGCAGCATCAACAGCAGGATTTAAGAAGTGGTGTATTATCAGGGCAACATGTAGCTTGGCCCAATTCGGCAGCACAGGCAGCAGCAGATGTTATGTTAAAAGGCCCAAATGTAACTCAACATATTCATGACACGCAGCATCAACAGCATGATTTAAGAAGTGGTGTATTATCATGGCCAAATGTAGCTTGGCCCAATTCGGCAGCAACATTTTCATGACATGCAGCAGCATCGAAAGCATGATTTAAGGATTGGTGTATTATCAGGGCAACATGTAGCTTGGCCCAATTCAGCAGCACAGGCAGCAGCAGACGTTATGTTAAAAGGCCCAAATGTAACTCAACATTTTCATGACATGCAGAAGCATCAACAGCATGATTTAAGGAGTGGTGTATTATCAGGGCAACATGTAGCTTTGCCCAATTTGGCGGCACAGGCAGCAGCAGACGTAATGTTAAAAGGCCCAAATGTAACTCAACATTTTCATGACATGCAGCAGCATCAACAGCATGATTTAAGGAGTGGTGTATTATCAGGGCAACATGTAGCTTGGCCCAATTCGGCAGCACAGGCAGCAGCAGACGTTATGTTAAAAGGCCCAAATGTAACTCAACATGTTCAAGACATGCAGCAGCATCAACAGCAGTGTGGCGAAACCAACCTGGGTGCTGGAGAAGCCTGGTTGCCAGCCTCTTGCCCTAGGATTATGGGCCCTCTCATCAGCCCATGCTAATCTTAAACCCCATGGTGATTTGACTGTGTTTGTGGCATCTGAGCGCTGTTTGGATATATTGAGCACTCAGATCCAAGCCATCTGGGGATATGTTAAATGTCTATATTTACTGTAATGGTTGGGACATTGTATATTTGTATAGTGATGTCTGTCCTATTGTCCCCACGTGTGTATTGGCGATTTCCCTTTGTCCTGAGAGATAATTGAATGACTCCTCTGTTGTCTCCAGGACAGAAGATATTGTTTAAAACTATGTATTCTCCTGCCTGTGATAATTACATCAATCCATTGTGTAAGGTAATTGTATCACAGGCAGAGGGGAGGATTTTGTATGGGAATATTTAAACTGTAAAGCTGTAAAGGAATGGCTGCTAGGTCATGTCCTCAGTTCCCAACCAGTTCCACGGGGGTGGAAACCTTGTTGAAAAATGTGCATAAGTCAATGCTTGTGTGTTCAATAAAGAGTTCCTGCTTTACATTCAACATAGAGCCTCGTCTCATGTGTATGGGGATTGCTATATGCTGTATACTCCCTGGCTATAACTAATAGCTCTTGTAAGAGCTGTTCCTGCTCTCTGGATTTAGGAGAGGTTCACCCACTGGAGCCTTGTCATAGGTCCAGTGTGGGTAGGAGACGGTAATACCTCAACCAAGCTTCGCCGGTTCGTGGGGTCTGCAGCGCTACGATGTCAAGTGGAGTGCTTGGAGTCCTTGGGAAGCACTAGGAGCATCCATCGACGGAGATACATGGTCAGGGGTGCCAGGAGATCCGTTACATGATTTATGAAGTGGTGTATTATCATGGCAACATGTAGCTTGGCCAAATTCAGCAGCACAGGCAGCAGCAGACATTATGTTAAAAGGCCCAAATGTAACTCAACATGTTCAAAACAAATTCATAATTAATTAAAAAATTTAATTAATATATACATGATAAAAACTTGACAATAAATATCGATCTAATAAATATCAATAAATAAATAATAAAATTAATTAATAAAAAGTTAAAAACAGAGGGAAAATTAAAAAACAACGGAGTTTGGGAGGGAGAGCAAAGGAGAGGGATGGACAAGGGACCCTTCAGTGCCCTGAACCGACAGCGGGGGCCATGAAGTCACTGCCGATCCAGGACTCATTCATCTTAATGAATGTGAGTCTGTCCACGGAGTTCTGTGGACAGTCTGTTCCGCTTGTCCGTGACCACCCCACCTGCCGCACTGAATGCCTGCTCAGATGGTATGCTGGAGGAGAGGCAAGATAGTAACTCCAGTGCATACTGAGCGAGCTCACGGCAGGTGTCCAGCCTGGCAACCCAGTACTCCATGGGGTCGTCGGTGGTCATGCTGTCGGAAGCACCTACCGACCCTATGTAGTCTGCCACCATGCGGGCCAGCCACTGGTGGTGACTGATGCTGCTGATGCTGCTGGTACTAGGTCGCACAGACTGGTAGAAGAGCCTCATCTCACCCAGAAGGTCACCTGCTCGGCTGGTGCTGCTGGTGCCAGCCGCCTGCTGGGTGAGATGGGCGGGGAGAACTGGAGCTTGAGGCCGAGGGTTTGCCTCTTCCAGCCGGTGGATTAGACTGCTCCAGTTTCCCTTGCAGCGAGGGTCTAAAAAGGTGGCCAACCAAATATCATCCCTCTCCTTAAATTTCTTGATCCGGGGGTCCCTTCTGAAGCATCACAGCATATGGGCAGCCATGGGGAAGAGCACAGCCCGCTGTGACTCTTCATGACTGCCTGGGACCATGACCTCTTGGTCCTCCTGCTGCTGATGCTGCTGCTCCCGGTCGGAGATGCCCCACCCCCGTACTAACGGTGCCCCCAGCACCGGATCTCCCTCCTGACCAGGCCCAGACTCCTGGACATGCACTGATTCCTCATCCTCTTCCTCCTCCTCGTCCTGGGCCTGGTCCTGGTGGAGCATGGTTGACTCTTCATGTTCCACCAAAGCACTCTCCCCAGCCTTGAGTAGGTGATCTAGTGTCCTGTCCAGCAGGATACACTAGGGGGAGCAAGTCATTCAGACCGACATGCTCCCCGCTGACCATCTTTGTCGCCTGCTCGACTGGGGACAGCACGTGGCAGACCTGCTGTATCTGCCCCCACTCCATATTGGTGATGTAGGGGAGTGGGTGTGATGGCACTGAAGTGCCTAGGTCCAGCAGGTATTCTCTCACCGCCCGTCGCTGCTCCGACAACCTCTCCAGTATGTGGAGGGTGGAGTTCCACCGCGTCACACTGTCCACAATCAGCCTGTGGGGGGGGGGGCAGGCTGTTGTCCCTCTGTAGTTTGGACAGGGATGCGGCGGCAGTTGGGGAGCGTCTGAAGTGGCTGGCAATCCTACGTACCCTTTGCACAATGTCACTCAACCCTGGGAATGTTCGTAGGAATTTCTGTACGACAAGGTTGAGGACATGTGCTATGCAGGGTACATGTGTGAGACTGCCAGCATGAAGGGCGGCGAGTAGGTTGCTGCTGTTTTCACAGACAACCATACCTGCCTGGCGCCTTCGGGTTGTCAGCCACTTCTGAACCTGAGCCTGTAGTGCGGACAGAACATTAGGTCCAGTGTGTCTCCGGTCCCCTAAGCTCACAAGCTGGAGCACGGCAACGGGGATGCTTGCTGGGGGGCTCAGCAGTTGTGGAGACAGTGGCTTGCGGGAGAGCAGCAGTTCTCCCCTGGACACCCCAGGGCGGCACCACAAAATCAGATGCCGCCACTCCCTCTCTGGCACCTCGGAGGGACACCCAATGGGCTGTGAAGCTTATATAGCGTCCCTGCCCATGCCTGCTGGTCCAGGCATCCATTGTGAGATGCACCCTGTCGCTGACAGGGATACATTCTGCACACTGTGCTGGTGTAGGGCAGGGACGTCGGTCCTGGCAAAGTAATGGCGGCTGGGGACACGCCATCTGGGTTGGGCCTGCTCCAACATCTGCCTAAATAGATTGCTATCCACCAGATTGTAAGGCAGCAAACGTTGGGCGATAACCCTTGCCAGGAGCCCATTGAGTGAACGCACGCAACGGTCCCCGTGGTGCGTTCAAATGCATCTGCAATAGATGGCTGGCGCTGGACGGCCGAGGAGGGTGCAGTGGAGGCAGAGGTATGGCTGCCGGTACCAGTACCTCTATTAGAGGGAGCGGGGGAGTGGGAATGAGTTGGTGGAAGGGGTTGGGGTGGCTGAAGTACAGTGGCAGGACCTGCTGTCTCCTGCACACTGCTGCTTTGACCACCCCGCATCTGTTCCCACTCCCGCCAGTGGTTGACTCGGATGTGCTGGTTGAGGGCCGTGGTACCCAGCCGAGCCATAGATCTCCCTCTCCTCACCCTGGCATTGCACAGCTTACAAATGCCAACTGTGACATCATCTGCTGCCAGGGTGAAGTAAGCCCAAACAGGCGACTTCCGCACCGAGCTCAGATGGGGTGGTGCTGGCTTGTGCCTGTTCGGGCTCGTTGCGCACAGGTGGAGGTGGCTGCTGCTGCCTACTCCTGCTGCCATTACCAGTGGAGCCCCTGACAATGGGCTCCCTGGTGACCTGGCGCACCATTTGCCTCGGGTGTCTACCTTCATCAGTGCTGCCGTCTCCTGACAAAGGAGGTGGCACCCATTCTGGGTCACCCTCCTCTTCGCCCCCTGATATGTCAGACCCAGGGCCAACCTGTGGTGGACTGATGGGAACAGCTGACATGGAGCCCCTTACCGGGCTCCGCTGTCCTCTCGCTGACGCCTGGGTCTGAATAGGTGCAGGGGTTGTGTTGGCTAACACCACCCGCACCAGTTGGAAGGGATTTCACAGGGGGATTTATAGGCCCCTCCTCCTCCTCCTCATCCCCCATCTCTTCCAACAGGTCCTGCCCATCCTCAGGGCTGAACAGTATTTCCGCCTCCTGCACTGCCTCCTCCAAGATGTCACTCTCAGTCTCAAAGTCTCCGAACATGAGAGGGGACAATTCTTGGGAGCTGGGGGTTGGTTCTACAGGAGGCGGAGTGCTGCAGTTTATGGCATCCGGGGCAGAGGACTCCGTGGCACTAGAATCGGCCACAAGAGCAAAGACAGCCTCTGCATCCTGGGTTGCCACTTGTGAAAAAGTCACCGATCAGGTGGACGCCCCTGCCACCTGCGCCTGCCTGTCCGTGGGTTGAAGAGCGGGCCCATGCTGGGAGTGGTCCAGCGCAGGAACCAACTCCCCTGTTACCCCAACCACGTCCACAGCTGCCTGCATGGCCCGGTACATTCATGCTGCTGGGGATTAGGGGAAAACTTTATTAGGGTGGGGACGATGGGTGAAAAATGATAATGACGTAAACTGTAACACACGACACTAAACACTAAACACGTAAAGCTATCAAACTTTTTTTTTTAACCTAAAACTAAACTAACAGACACAAAGAGACTAAAAAACTTTTGTTTTTTTAACGGAGGACTGACAAAACTACACTAAACACAAAACACGTAAAACTTTAAAACTTTTGATTTTTAACCTGACACAGACACTAACTGACACACAGAGACTAAAATTTTTTTTATTTTTTATGTAGGACAGGAAAAACTACACTAAACACGTAAACCTAAGCACTGTAGGAAAACAATAAAATAAAAATTGCATGGATAATATATCACTATATTCTACATATTCGAAAATATTCGACCAAGCAAAACCTGTATGAAAATAGCTTGATGCCCCTACAAGATTACAAAAATGCAAATATTGTATTCTAAATGATTCTAATTACTGAATACTGATGTATAATTTTCCTCTTTACTGTATTTTATGTAATGCGAAAAATCAGCAATTACATATGCGTGTGAATCGGGTCGCATAAGGGCAGTATACTATTGGGTTGGCTTTCTTGGTCGAATAGACAAAGATAGAGAAAATAGTGAATATAGTGCTTTATTCACAATATTTGTCTATTCGAGTAGACCGAGACAACCCATTGAATGAACACAATATCATACTGCCCTTATGCGACCCGATTCACGCGTATATGTAATTGCATATTTTCGCATGACATAAAATACAGTATCCTACATAAAGAGGGAAATTATACATCACAGTAACAATTCTCATTACTTATTTATAATTCTCCTCTGTATGTAAGATAGTTTGTGTCATGCGAAAAATCAGCAATTACATATGCACGTGAATCGCACCACATAAGGGCAGTATGCTATTGTGTTCATTCAATGGGTTGTCTTGGTCGACTCGGATAAGATAGAGATTGGAATATAGCACTATATTCGCTATATTCGAGATTCAACATATCTAGATTCTGTTATCTACCAAACCAACTGTTACTTACCGTTGGCTTGGAAGAATTGTTGAATATAGCGAATATCACGAATATCACTATTATTTTCAATCTTCGTTATATTCTAGCAAGCCAACCATTAGGAACTCAGCTTTAATTTGAATTCGCATTGCGATTAATATAACCTGTAATACTCGCATTGCGAATTCAACTTAGAGCTGGGTTCCTAAAGGTTGGCTTAATGGAATATTACGAATATCACAAATTCACGAATATAGCACTATATACACAATCTTCGTTATATTCCAGCAAGTAGCAAGTTCATCCAACCAACCATTAGGAGCTCAGCTCAAAGTTTAATTTGCCATACGAACACATACTTGCATCGCAAATTCAACTTTGAGCTGGGTGCCTAACGGTTGCATTGCTAAAATTGACGAAGATTGAGGATATAGCGCTATATTCTCAATCTTCTTTATATCCTAGCAACAACCATTAGGAACCCAGCTCTAAGTTTAATTCGCAATGTGAACATATACTAACATTGAGAATTAAAGTTAGAGCTGGGTTGATGGATTCCCATTGAAAATGAAAACATGATTCCTTCCTGCTTAAGTTGCTTGTGGGCCAATGACTCATTGACCCACAAGAAAGAAGCAGGGACAAATCATGTTTTCACTTTTCAGATATTGAAAAAATGGCGAATATTCGAAGTAGCGAATATATATCATTATATTCTAAATATTCGCGAATTATCGAAGTTGCGATATTCGCGATAAAAATTCGCAATTCGAATATTCGTGCTCAACACTAGTTTGCACGCTGTGCCATCAGAGCCTGAAGAGAGGCATTAACGTTCTGAACCTTAGCACAACCTGCATGACCAGGCATCTACATGTGAAGCATGAACTGCAGAGTAAACACCTTAAAAACAAGGAACTCATTTAGGCTGCCCCTGCTCCCTCTTCTGCTGCTGCCTCGGCCTCTTCCTCCGCCTCGGGCGGAATGTTGGCACCTGCCGCCCACCAAACAGAGGATGTGCCACCAACACCACCACCTCTGTCACCAAGCATCTCCACCATGTCACACGGCAGCGTTCAGCTATCCATCTCACAAACATTGGAGAGAAAGCGTAAATTCCCACCTACCCACCCTCGAGACCCGAGACCTGAATGCCAGCATATCTAAACTACTTGCCTTTGAAATGCTGTCATTCAGGTTGGTGGATAAAGACAGTTTTAAACAGCTGATGGCGATTAGTGTCCCACAGTATGTTGTTCCCAGCCGCCACTACTTCTCCAAGAGAGCCGTGCCTTCCCTGCACAGTCAAGTATCCGATAAAATCAAGTGTGCACTGCGCAACGCCATCTGTGGCAAGGTCCACCTAACCAAAGATACGTGGACCAGTAAGCACCACCAGGGACGCTATATCTCCCTAACTGCACACTGGGTAAATGTAGTGGTGGCTGCTCCCCAGGCGGAGAGTTCTTTGGCGCACATCTTTCGGCCGCCAAGGATCGCAGGGCATCATTCTTTGCCTCCTGTAGCCTCCTACTCGGCTTCCTCCTCCTCTTCTTCCACCTGCTCATCCAGTCAGCCACACACCTTCACCACCAACTTCAGCACAGCCCGGGGTAAACGTCAGCAGGCCATTCTGAAACTCATATGCTAGCCGGTTTTACACACATCCCTTGCTTGGCGCATGTGCTGAATTTGGTGGTGCAGAAGTTAATTCACTACTACCACGACATGTCAGAGCTGCTGCATAAAGTGTGGGCCGTCTGTGCACTCTTCCGGCGTTCACATCCTGCTGCTGCTCACCATTCTGCGCTACAGCGTTACTTCGGCCGTCCCGCTCACCGCCTCATATGCGACGTGCCCACCAGGTGGAACTCCACCTTGCACATGATGGAGAGACTGTGCGAGCAGCAGCAGGCCATAGTGGAGTTTCAGCTGCAGCACGCACGCGTCAGTTGCACTGCGGAACAGCACCACTTCACCACTAATGACTGGGCCTCCATGCGAGACCTGTGTGCCCTGTTGAGCTGTTTCGAGTACTTCACCAACATGGCCAGTGGCGATAACGCCGTTATCAGCATTACAATACCACTCCTATGTCTCCTTGAGAAAACACTTAGGGCGATGATGGAAGATGAGGTGGCCCAGGAGGAGGAGGAGGAGTGGTCATTTTTAGCATTTTCAGGCCAGTCTTTTAGAAGTGGCTCAGAGGGAGTTTTTTTGCAAAAGCAGAGGCCAGGTACAAATGTGGCCAGCCAGGGCCCACTACTGGAGGACAAGGAGGATGAGGATGAGGAGGTGGAGGAGGAGGAAGCATGTTCACAGCAGGGTGGCACCCAACGCAGCATGGGCCCATCACTGGTGCGTGGCTGGGGGGAAACGGAGGACAGTGACGATACGCCTCCCACAGAGGACAGCTTGTCCTTTCCTCTGGGCAGCCTGGCACACATGAGCGACTACATGCTGCAGTGCCTGTGCAAAGACATGAGAGTTGCCCACATTTTAACGTGTGCAGACTACTAGGTTGCCACCCTTCTGGATCCCCGGTACAAAGACAATGTGCCCACCTTACTTCCTGCACCGGAGCGTGATAGGAAGATGCGCGAGTACAAGCTCACGTTGGTAGGTGCGCTACTGAGAGCATTTCCAAATGTCACAGGGGAACAAGTGGAAGCCCAAGGTGAAGGCAGAGGAGGAGCAAGAGGTCGCCAACGCAGCTGTGTCACGGCCAGCTCCTCTGAGGGCAGGGTTAGCATAGCAGAGATGTGGAAAAGTTTTGTCACCATGCCACAGCTAACTGAACCACCACCTGATACGGAACGTGTTAGCAGGAGGCAGCATTTCACTAACATGTTTGAACAGTACGCCTGCACACCCCTCCACGTACTGACTGATGGTTCGGCCCCATTCAACTTCTGGGTCTCCAAATTGTCCACGTGGCCAGAGCTAGCCTTTTATGCCTTGGAGGTGCTGGCCTGCCCGGCGGCCAGCGTTTTGTCTGAACGTGTATTCAGCACGGCAGGGGGCATCATTACTGACAAACGCAGCCGTCTGTCCACAGCCAATGTGGGCAAGCTGACATTCATAAAAATGAACCAGGCATGGATCCCACAGGACCTGTCCATCCCTTGTGCAGAATAGACATTTATAACTACCTCCCCTTAACCATATATTCTTGTACTCCAGGGCACTTTTTTATTGAATCCTCTTTTTTATTTTACCATTATTTTGCGGGGCAACCCAAAGTTGAATGAACCTCTCCTCCTTCTGGGTGCCAGGGGCCAAAATATCTGAAAATGGCCTTCTCCATTGGTGGGTGACATGAAGCCTGATTCTCTGCTTTGGGACCTCTCTCCTCGGTCTGGGTGCTGGGACCTAAATAACTAAAAGTGGCCTTCTCCGTTGGTGGGTGACATGATGCTTCTTTTGCTGCTATGGGACCTCTCTCCTCTGTCTGGGTGTCAGGGGCCTTACTTTCACGTACTTGCTTGCTGTCTTGGTGGCAGACATTTAACTCTTTTTACTGTCTAATGACCGCCCCATTGTCTGGGAGTCAGGGGCCTACATAAATGATAATGGCCTTTTCCATTGCAGGTTGACCTGAGGCCTGTGTTGCTGTTACGGGACATCTCTCCTCTTTGTGGGTGCCATGGCCCTGAGTCTGTGAATGAGGCCTGTGGCACTGCAGGCAGGCATGAATCCTTTTGGCTGTGATGAGAACATCAACTCCCATAGCATTCCCACCTGATGCCACCACAACCTCCTATTCCACCTCCTTCTCCTCCAAGTTGCCAATTGATATTGGTTAATTTTTATTTATTTTATTTTATTTTAAGTCATTTCCCTATCCACATTTGCTTTCAGGGGGTTTACCTATATTTTGCTGCATTTTATAGCCCTCTAGCCCTTTCCTGGGCTATTTTACAGCCTTTTTAGTGCCCAAAAGTTCGGGTCCCCATTGACTTCAATGGGCTTCGTGGTGAAGTTCGGGTCGAGTTCGGATACCAAACTCGAACATTTTCGGGAAGTTTGGCCAAACTTAATGAACCCGAAAATCCAGGTGTTCGCTCAACTCTACATGTGATGTCACATTCATTGGTCACGTGGCCTAGGTGCAGCTCAACCACATTGAAGTGAATTGGGCTGAGCTACGATATCAAGCACAGCCGCTGTACAATGTGCTTGGTGAGTTGAAAGAAGACCAGAGGATAGGTCATTCGTTAAAAAAAATTTGGAAAACCCTTTTAAGTACAGCAATATACGGAACACTTGCTGCTGATCCTGGTTCAGTAATTGGTATGTTGATACCCTCATTCTCCCCCAAACCAGCCATGGAATGCATAGAGAGGAATTCTCCTGGAGTTTCCTTGATTATCTCCATAGGTACTGAAATCCTCTCAATGCAGTCCATGGTTGGTTTGTGGGAGCATGGAGGCGGGGAGTGGTGGTTCATATCAGCATACAAAATACTGATACTGAGTCAGCTGCATGTGTTCTATACATTTAATACTGTACTTATATTAGGGCTTGTCGAAGGTGACAAATTCCCTTTAAATAGCACCTGTCAGTAGATTGTCACCTATTAAACTGGCTGAGCGCTTGGCAGCTGAAGGCATCTGTGTGGGTTTCATCTTCATATGTGTACACTTATAATAATTATCAAGTATTATAATTATTCAATTTATAAAAAAAAAAGCAAAGTAATATAATTGCATAGCGAATTAAACACACATAGTCAACCTTCCTATTTGATTGCTAGAATTATCGAAGTTGACGAATATGGAGCAAAAACGAAGATGGAGAATGCTTCATTATCTTTGTTTTGAGGAATATGACGAATCCATTCGTCATATTTGCTAATTCTACCAAGCCAACCATAGAAACCGGGTCTAAGTTGAAATCGCAATGTGATTAATTTAAGTTATATTAATCGCATTGCGATTTCAACTTAGAGCTGGGTTTCTAATGGGTCAGCTTGCTAGAATTAACGAAGTTAACGAATATGGAATATAGCAGTGCTAAGTTGAAATCGCAATGCAATTAATATAACTTGAAGTAATCGCATTGCGATTTCAACTTAATTCTCACATCCGACAGTTCATTCTAGTACAGAGGCGTTCCCATGTTGATGGGGACACTCCATCAGTAGAGATGTCGCGAACATAAAAATTTTCCGTTCGCCAGCGGCAAACGCAAATTTACGCAAATGTTCGCGAGCGGGCGAACAGGGCGAACCGCCATAGACTTCAATAGACAGGCAAATTTTAAAACCCACAGGAACTCTTTCTGGCCACAATAGTGATAGAAAAGTTGTTTCAAGGGACTAACACCTGGACTGTGGCATGCTGGAAAATTACGTAGTTTACAATGTAATGTTATAATGTCAACCTAAAATCAAATATTTTCCATTTATAGCCATAATTTTTTTTCATTTTGGTGACATGATCACCTTAATTACTAAAACGTGAATTTTAAAAGTTTTGGATTACATGTATGCATGTTGGACAAGGTCTATGAGCTGTTCCCGTCACATGTGCTGCTAAGAGCACCACAGTCCACAGTATTCGGTTTGAATTGTCGCACACACATGACCACCGGCACAAGATAATAGTCATAGTGAATAAGTGGTCCGACCATAAGGGGCGCCATGTCTATTATCCTGTTTCCATCTAACAGCGGCTGCTGTATGTATTGATAATGAATTATTACGTTGGCCCAGACTAAACTGTCCGTACTGTAATCCCATTGGTTACAATAAAACAAAACACAATAAATTTGATAGTTAAATAAAATTTACTAAAACAATTTTTAAATAAAGATAAATATTAATTAACATAAATAACATAAAAAAAAAAAATTATGGTAGGCTCTTCAATTTTTTCTGCTCTTGGAGCAGTTCATCAAGGGCCTTTGGGTTGGCCTCCTCCATCAGGCTGAGCTGGTGGGATAGATTGAGCTTCTGCTCCCTTATCCTCCGCATCTGCAGCACCCTGAAGTGCAGTTCGCTCTGCTCCCGCTCATCAGTTGTCTCTGCTCCCGCTGCACTTTTAAAAATTTTTTTATCATGTTGTGAGCTGTAAGAGTAAAGGAAATAAAAATGTTAATGTATTTTAACCACTTCAGCCCCCCTAGCTTAAACACCCTTAATGACCAGGCCACTTTTTACAATTCCGCACTACACTACTTTCACCGTTTATTGCTCCGTCATGCAACTTACCACCCAAATGAATTTTACCTCCTTTTCTTCTCACTAATAGAGCTTTCATTTGGTGGTATTTCATTGCTGCTGACATTTTTACTTTTTTTGCTATTAATCAAAAATTACCGAAATTTTTGCAAAAAAATGACATTTTTCACTTTCTGTTGTAAAATTTTTCAAAAAAAACTACATTTCTATATAAATTTTTCTCTAAATTTATTGTTCTACATGTCTTTGATAAAAAAATCCAATAAGTGTATATTTATTGGTTTGGGTAAAAGTTATAGCGCTTACAAACTATGGTGCAAAAAGTGAATTTCTGCATTTTGAAGCAGCTCTGACTTTCTGAGCACCTGTCATGTTTCTTCAGGTGCTAGAATGTCAGGAAAGTATAAATACCCCCAAATTACACCATTTTAGAAAGAAGACACCCCAAAGTATTCGCGGAGGGGCTTGGTGAGTTCATGTATCATTTCATTTTTTTCACAAGTTAGCGGAAAATGACACTTTCTGAGAAAAAAAAAAAAAAAAAGTTTCAATTTCTGATAACTTCTGGCAAAAAAAAAAAAATCTCAGACGGACTCACTATGCCCCTCAGTGAATACCTTGGGGTGTCTACTTTCCGAAATGGGGTCATTTGTGGGGTGTGTTTACTGTTCTGGCATTTTGGGCGGGGCTAATTGTGAGTCGCCATAAAACCTAAAGGTACTCGTTGAATTTGGGCCCTTGCACTCAGGCTGCAAAAAGTGTCACTCATGTGGTATCGCCGTACTCAGGAGAAGTAGGGCAATGTGTTTTGGGGTGTATTTTTACATACACCCATGTTGGGTGAGAGAAATATCTCTGTAAATTGTCAACTTTGTATAAAAATTTTTTAAAAGTTGTCGCTTACAGAGATATTTTTCACACAAAGTATGGGTATATATAAAAATACACCCCAAAACACATTGCCCTACTTCTCCTGAGTACGGCGATACCACATGTGTGCCACTTTTTGCAGCCTGGGTGCGCAAAGGGCCCTAAAACCAATGAGTACCTTTAGGATTTCACAGGGCATTTTTACGCATTTGGATTCCAGACTTCTTCTCACGCTTTAGGGGCCCCTAAAATGCCAGGGCAGTATAAATACCCCACATGTGACCCCATTTTGGAAAGAAGACACCCCAAGGTATTCTGTGAGGGGTATGGTGAGTTCATGTAAAATTTTATTTTTTGTCACAAGTTAGTGGAATATGAGACTTTGTAAAAACAAAATTAAAAACAAAAAACAATTTCCGCTGACTTATGCCAAAAATAAAAATTCTGTGGACTCACCATGCCCCTCACAGAATACCTACGGGTGTCTTCTTTCCAAAATGGGGTCACATGTGGGGTATTTATACTCACCTGGCATTTTAGGGGCCCCTAAAGTGTGAGAATCCAAATGCATAAAAATGGCTCTGTGAAATCCTAAAGGTACTCATTAGTTTTAGGGCCCCTTTGACTCAGGCTGCAAAAGTGTCACACATGGTATCGCCGTACTAGGAGAAGTAGGCAATGTGTTTGTGGTGTATTTTACATATACAAATGCTGCGTGTGAGAAATATCGCTGTAAACGACAACTTTTTAAAATTTTTTATTCAAAGTTGTCAATTTACAGAGATATTTCTCTCACCCAGTATGGGTATATGTAAAAATACACCCTAAAACACATTGCCCTACTTCTCCTGAGTACGGCGATACCACATGAGTGACACTTTTTGCAGCCAAGATGCGCAAAGGGGCCCTAATTCCAATGAGTACCTTTTAGGAGGGCATTTTTACGCATTTTTCTTCTCACGCTTTAGGGCCCCTAAAATGCCAGGGCAGTATAAATACCCCACATGTGACCCCATTTTGGAAAGAAGACACCCCAAGGTAATCCGTGAGGGGCATGGCGAGTTCATAGAAGATTTTTTTGGCACAAGTTAGTGGAAATTGATTTTTTATTGTTTTTCTCACAAAGTCTCCCTTTCCGCTAACTTTTGACAAAAGTTTAATTTTTCATGGACTCATTATGCCCCTCAGCGAATACCTTGAGGTGTCTTCTTCCAAAATGGGGTCACATGTGGGTATTTATACTGCCCTGGCATTTTAGGGGCCCCAAAGCGTGAGAAGAAAATGCGTAAAAATGCCTCTCTAAAGTACTCATTGGTTTTAGGGCTCTTTGCATCTTGGCTGCAAAAGTGCACACATGTGGTATCGCCGTACTCAGGAGAAGTAGGCAATGTGTTTAGGGTGTATTTATATATACCCATGCTGGGTGAGAGAAATATCTCTGTAAATTGACAACTTTGAATAAAAAAATTTAAAAAGTTGTCGTTTACAGCGATATTTCTCACACACAGCATGGGTATATATAAAAATACACCCCAAAACACATTGCCCTACTTCTCCTGAGTACGGCGATACCACATGAGTGACACTTTTTGCAGCCAAGATGCGCAAAGGGGCCCTAAAACCAATGAGTACCTTTAGGATTTCACAGGACATTTTTACGCATTTGGATTTTCACGCTTTAGGACCCCTAAAATGCCAGGGCAGTATAAATACCCCACAAGTGACCCCATTGTGGAAAGAAGACACCCCGAGGTATTCCGTGAGGGGCATGGCGAGTTCACAGAAAAAAAAATTTGGCACAAGTTAGCGGAAATGGTATTTTTTTTTTTTTTTTTTTTTACAGTCTCACATTCCACTAACTTGTGACAAAAATAAAATTTTACATGAACTCACCATACCCCTCACGGAATACCTTGGGGTGTCTTCTTTCTAAAATGGAGTCACTTGTGCGGTGTTTGTACTGCTCTGGCATTTTAGGGGTCTCCGCAATCATTACACGTATGGCCAGAATTAGGAGTTTTTGCTATTCTCCTTATATTGACCATACGGGTAATGAGAATTTTTTTCCGTTCAGCCTCTGCGCTGAAAGAAAAAAATGAACGTCACAGATTTTTCCATTCACATTGATCAATGTGGATGAAAAATCTCTAAAAAATGTGCAAAAAAAAGAGGGAAAAGCTATAAAGCTGCGATCGCTAAGGGACCCTAAGGCCTCATTCAAGCTGTCCGCAATTCTGTTCCGCAAAATTTTATGGAACAGAAATGTGGATACATTCAATTCTATGGGGACAGACTTTGTCCCGCTCGGATCCGTAATTGCGGATCCGTAATTGGAGATCCGCAAAGTATAGAACATGTCTCTATTCTTGTCCGCAACTGCGGACAAGAAAAGGCATTTTCTATATAGTTCTGGCAATGTGCGGATCCGCAAAATGCGGAAAGCACATTGCTGGTGTCCGTAGTTTTATGGATCCGCGGATTTGCGGATCCGTGGATCCGCAAAACACATGCGGACATCTGAATGAGCCTTACAGGGGTGATCAGTGACAGGGGGTGACAGGGGGTGATCAGGGGGTGACATGGGAGATCAGGGGTTAATCAGTGACAGGGGGTGGTGGGTGGGTGGGGGCGGTGGGGGGTTGTGTGGTGATTGGTGCACTTTGATATTTTTCTCTGGTGGTCCCAAGCAAAGGGACCACCAGAGAAGCGGGCAGCAAGCAGATCAGACGCTGTTCACAGAACAACGTCTGATCTGCGATTTTTTCTGCCATATACAGCCTGCCAGCGCACGATCGGCGCTGGCAGGCTGTAGTATAACTACATGCGAGCGCGCCGATGGCGCGCATTGCGCATGTGCGGGCGCGTCCTCGCGTCATCTCGCGTCTCGCGAGATGACGCGCCGATGCGTCCGATCAGAGCTACAGGGCCGCCGCCAGGACGCAATCCTGCGTGCGGCGGTCCTGTAGCGGTTAAAAGACAATCATTGATTGGCGTATAGAGCAGATGATATTTTTTTATCGCAATCTGTTATATATTAGTTTAGTTAGGATTAAGAATAGTTCTTTTGACTTTCGGGTTATGGACTTAGTAGTTACGTTTTTATGTAGATTAATTACTTCATAGTGTTCATGTTTTATATTACTGTTGTGCGTTTGTTGCCTGTTTTATAGTTTTTTCAGCATTTTTTAGCTAAATATTAATATTGTTTTGTGCACTTTAGTCTAAAAAAATTTTTATATATTGGATGCTCGTTACATCTTACATAAATTGTATGCCTCATTGAGATACTTTACCCTCAGTTCACACTTGCGCGTTTTACAGCGCGTTCGAATGCGCTGTAAAATGCTCAACAGGAGAAAACTCATGTTTCCCTATGGGCATGGTTCTCACCTGAGCGTTTTACAGCGCGTTTGAACGCGCTGTAAAACGCCCTACGCTCAAAGAAGTTCTTGAGCTTCTTTGGGGCGTTTTGTCGCGCGTTTGCACCCATAGACTTCAATGGGAACGCGCGTAAAACGCGCGTTTAACACGCGTTTAACACGCGTTAAAGTGTAGATATGCCTTTTTCAATTGGTCTCCGGAGTCACGAACGCGCGTATGACGCGCGTTTCCTATTTGCAAAAACGCGCTGTAATACGCGCGACAAAAGCGCGCATAAAACGCGCATCTCAGAAACGCTCAGGTGTGAACCCAGGGTTATGGAAATCAGTACACCAGTAACATCAGCTTGCTGTAAAAAATTTTTTTTACATAGATTTAATTAGGGTCCAGGTTGTTCGGACTGAGTTTCCAGACAGATATAGCGGCACAGGTCACTCCTGTACTCCATCAAGGGTTTTTATAAAGTGGGGATTAAAAATGCTGCTCTTTTCAAGTGTGGACAGGAGATGTGAAATGAACCTGCAGAGAAATGAGCATGGTCTCTGACAGACCCTAAAGAGTGGTGATATACTAATCTTTTTGTTACACTGCTTGGAGTGAACGCAAAGTGTGGGACTTTAGGTTATGCAATATCTGAAGTCTGAATAAAAATTACAAGTTGAACTTGAACTTGTTTATAATTTTTTGCTTTAGTAAAATCTGTCTGTGGTCAAGACTAAACTGACACCTGTGTGTGTGTGGGGACAATGAATAAATTAAAACATCAACAGCATATGTTTACCCTCCTGGTGGGGGGTGTTCACCACCTCGTCTTCTTCCTCCTCATCATCCTCCTGGACCTCATCTGCATCAGGTGGGCTATGGGCTTGATGCCCTGATGGTCCTGCCTGTTCCTGCTCCTCAATGTTCTCATCCTCTAGTATCTCCTCCTCTTCCACCACCACCCTCTTTTTTGAACGCTTAGCACGTATTTTCGGAAGAGGAGCATCTGTAATTACCAAATTTTCCAAAAATATTACTAAACACTTAAATAACAATAGGTGTGTGATAGAAAATTAATGTAAGCATCGTACCTGGACAAAATTTGTCTCTGACCTCAGTAATCCGAACCATATTATAGTGTTTCAGGTCGGACCACTTCTTTAAAATGGCATCCTTGGCATGCTTGCTGCCATGTTGATGCCATAGATGGTACCCTAGCCGCCGAACTATGGCCTGCTTCTCTGCCCGGGAGCGGGTCAGGTCATATTCCTTCTGCAATATATGCTGCAAGATAACAATTATAGGATGTAATCCCAAAGTTGTAAAATACAATAATTAGTAATTACAGTCCTCTCAACCATCCAAAATAAAATTTAATATCAAAACGCTAAAAGAGTAGATATTTATATAGTTCCCTATGGGACTATATGAAAGTAAATTTAATTTTTGTTTTTATATTCAAAGCAAATATAAGAACTAAACTCCAAAGTGTCCATCCCTTTAACAGTGACTTTCAACAATGGCAGCCCCTTAAACAGTGACTTGAACAGTGGCCGCCCCTTTAACAGTGACTTGAACAGTGGCCGCCCCTTAACAGTGACTTTGACAGTGGCCGCCCCTTTAACAGTGACTTTGACAGTGGCCGCCCCTTTAACAGCGACTATGACAGTGACCTCCCCTTTAACAGTCATTTTGACAGTGGTCGCCCCTTAACAGTGACTTGAACAGTGGTTGCCCCCTTAACAGTGACTTTGACAGTGGCCGCCACTTTAACAGTGACTTTGACAGTGGCCGCCCCTTTAACAGTGACTTTGACAGTGGCCGCCCCCTTAACAGTGACTTTGATAGTGGCCGCCCCCTTAACAGTGACTTGAACAGTGGCCGCCCCCTTAACAGTGACTTTGACAGTGGCCGCCCCTTTAACAGTGACTTTGACAGTGGTTGCCCCTTAACAGTGACTTTGACAGTGGCCGCCCCTTTAACAGTGACTATGACAGTGGCCGCCTCCTTAACAGTGACTTTGACAGTGGCCGCCCCCTTAAAGGGCTTCTGTCACCCCCACTGATGTAATTTTCACTAGCTGACATTAGCTACTTGCTAATGTCAGCTGAGTTCAAACATATGTTTCCTAACTTTTTTCCTGTTTTCTATCTTCTAAAAAACTTACTTTTGTGATATGCAAATTATCTTCGCTACCAGCAAGTTGGGCTGGTACTTGCTGGTAGCCGCCGCATCTTCATGCCCTTGGAACGCCCCCTCTTCTTTTGATAGACAGGGCCAGCGCGCTCTCCTCCTCTCGCTGGCCCTGTCTGCAGCTGCAATCCCGCGCCTGCGCCGTATAAGTCTTTAGTCGGCGCAGGCGCTCTGAGTGAAGGATGTTCGCTTAGGCGCTCCGTCCTCAGTGCGCCTGCGCCGATGACGTCAGCCCTACACCCGGAAGAAAAGACGCCGGCATCGCCTGCTCCTTACCAGGGATGCCGGCGTCTTCTCTTCCGGGTGTAGCTCTGACGTCATCGGCGCAGGCGCACTGAGGACGGAGCGCCTAAGCGAGCGTCCTTCACTCAGAGCGCCTGCGCCGACTAAAGACCGATACGGTGCAGGCGCGGGATTGCAGCTGCAGACAGGGCCAGCGAGAGGAGGAGAGCGCGCTGGCCCTGTCTATCAAAAGAAGAGGGGGCGTTCCAAGGGCATGAAGATGCGGCGGCTACCAGCAAGTACCCGCCCAACTTGCTGGTAGCGAAGATAATTTGCATATCACAAAAGTAAGTTTTTTAAAAGATAGAAAACAGGAAAAAAGTTAGGAAACATATGTTTGAACTCAGCTGACATTAGCAAGTAGCTAATGTCAGCTAGTGAAAATTACATCAGTGGGGGTGACAGAAGCCCTTTAACAGTGACTTGAACAGTGGTCGCCCCCTTAACAGTGACTTTGACAGTGGCCGCCCCTTTAACAGTGACTTTGACAGTGGCCGCCCCCTTAACAGTGACTTTGACAGTGGCCTCCCCTTTAACAGTCACTTTGACCTGTGTGGCAGTTAGGAGTTCAGTGAAGGCCGCAGCCTTGTTGCTATTATGGCCAATATAAATGATAAATAATTAGAAATGACATCCCTGTATGACATACTTGTTAGTTATAATTACTTACAGTAATCAAGAATTCCAGCTCTTCTGGCTTGAAATTACTTTTTGCTATTTCTGAAGTTATTTGAAAAATTTCTCTCGAATGTGTCTCTTCCAGTCTCCACTCTCTTTGTGAATTGCGATCCAAAGGCACGCACGTACAGACGCACGCAGACGATTATTTAAATTACGTATTATCGCGATAGCAAATATAACAGTAAAGTGGACTGTACAGGCAGGCAAAGTTGTATTCGTGTACGAATTAAACAATTCTATTACAACTGACAGGGTGAGTTAACTAAAAGTTGTAATCGCAAAGCGATAATACTTATAATTTTTAATCGCATTGCGAATCCAACTTCTATAATGCAATATTCAGAGATATAGCACTGTATTCGGTACGTGACCATCAGCACGGAAGTCGGCAGAAGCGACAACAGGCACTGACTGGAGCAGCCAGGAAGTCAGGAATCCCCAGGACAGGTAAGAACTACTTTTGGGAAGTGGGAAAGAATACAATATAACAATAAAAAAAAAAAAAATAACGAATATTCGAAATAGCGAATATATAGCACTATATTCGCAATATTTGTGAATAAGCGAAGTGCCGATATTCGCAAAAAAAAAATCGCTATTCGAATATTCGCGCTCAACCCTAATGATGATGTTTTCACTGCCTGGCTCTGGCAATCAAAGATAGTTTTAACAGTTTATTGAGAGTAAGTATAGCAGATATGGGGAGCAGAACAGACTGTTAAGTGTAGAAAGCAACATTTCTCTGTAATAATGTACAGTACAAAGTTCCTTCAGGTTCAAGTGCTGGATTATGCCAACATTGGAGCAACAGTTACTCTTTCATCTTAGTAAGAATTATGTAATACATTCAACATTGTCACGTCGTGAAAGAATAAATTATTATTTTTTATTCCTTTATATAGCACTGGTATTTTCTACATTAGCATCCAACCGTCCCCAATGGGGCTCACAATCTAAGTTCCCTTTCAGTATGTCTTTGAAATGTGGGAGGAAACTGGAGTACCCAGAGGAAACCCACAGAAACACGGGGAGAACATACAAACTCCATGCAGATGTTGTCCTTGGTCGGATTGTGAACCTAGGACCCCCAAGGCACCAGTGCTAACCGCTGAGCCACATTGCTGCAATGTATCAAATTATTAATATTGTTTATTTATATAAAGCATTCCTGAGCATTCCTTTTTTGATAGTTCAGCTTTCCACCATTCCTCTGTTGCTACTATTATAAATTTATGAGCAAATTCACAGCCAGTTGGGGTGTACCCCTGCACACCAAATTTTACAATCAGGGCTGATGGTATCATATCTAGAGATAAAAACTCCTTGAAAAAAAAAAAAATCATAAATTTGTAGGAAGAATAACAAAGGAACAGCACAGTACAGAGTGCCTTTTAAACTCTTAAAGATTTTCCATTTTTGTGTTTTCGTTTTTAACTCCTCACGTTCCCAGACTTATAACTTTTTAATTTTTCCGAGTGAAGTAGAGCACTCCAATGTCCATCCAAAGAAATATCTTTATTCCACCTTAGAGACGCGACGTTTCGACTCACTAGGAGTTTTTATCAAGCTTGCTCACATGCTTGATAAAGACTCCTAGTGAGTCGAAACGTCGCGTCTCTAAGGTGGAGTAAAGATATTTCTTTGGATGGACATTGGAGTGCTGCGATCTACTTCACTTTGTTTATTTATGCTGGGGGTCCGAAGGCCGGGACCTGACATCGCTTTGCACCGCCACAGAATGGACTATTGATCTAATCTGGTCTTTGATGGTGCTGTCTCACCCTGCTCTGTTCGATTTTTAATTTTTCCGTTCGCATAGCCTTATAAGGGCTTATTTTGTGCTAATTGTGCAGCTGCCGAGCGGGGGGCCCAGAGAAAAGGCAGGGACCGTTCCTTGGTGTCCCTGCCTTCTAGATCGCCGTATACACAGCGCTCGTTGAGCGCTGTGTATACAAATCAGGAAGCGCTATGACCTTCCTGTCCCAGCCCGGTCGGCATGTGACCGCCGGGGCCAGGAGAGTGAAGGAGCTGTTCGGTCTTACACAGACCTCAATCAGCCCTGCACTGCGGCTGTACAGCACTGTATAATGCTGTACAGCCTCTCTGGGGGGTGTATTTCCCCTGTAACTGGGGCAACTATGTCAGCCCCAGCTACAGAAGAAATCAATAGTGAAAAAAAAAGTGAAGTTAAATGTGTAAAATAAAAAAATAAACAATTAAGTAATAATAAAATTCACCAATAAGTAATTTAAAAAATGTTAAAAATAGAAAAACAATAAATGAAACAGACATATTTGGTATTGCCGTGATGGCCGTCTCTATAACTATATCACATGATCCACACCGTCCGATAAACACCATCAAAAAATTAATAAAAACTGTGTAAAAAAAAAGCAATTTTTGTCACCTTATATTATAAAAAGTGGAACACCAAGGGATCAAAAAGGCATAAGTCCCACAAAATGGTACCAATAAAACCAACACCTCATCCCGCAAAAAATGAGCCCTACATAAGAAAATCGCTAAAAAAGCAAACAAAAAAAAAAACTATAGCTCTCAGAACAGGGAGACATTAAAACATCTTTTTTTTCCCCCCAAAATGCTATTATTACTAAAAACTGTGCTAAAACAACCAATTTTTTGTTAACCTTGCCCCATAAAGTGTAATAATAAATGATCAAAAATCATATGTACCCAAAAATGATTCCAATAAAAATGCTTCCTGCAAAAAAATGAGCCCCTGCACAAGACGATCGGCAGAAAAATAAAAAGAATATGATGTTCAGAAAATGGAGACACAAAAACATTTTTTTTTTCAAAAAATGCTTTATTGTGTAAAACTGAAACAAAGAAGGTAGACATACCCTTATTTGATATCATTGCCTCATTAACAACCTGCTCTATAAAAATAGCACATGATCTACCCTGTCAGATGGGTCTTGGAAAAGCTTTCTCAGAATAAAAACAGTGAATATTGCTCCCTACACTGTCTTTCCCTTCCTACGCTCTGCTCTCCCTGACTATGATTGATCCGAGCACATGTCATCGGGTGCTATATAGCACCCGATGACGAGTTCCAGCCAGCCAATCACTGTAATGCCAGCAGCCAACATGGTTACTGGCATTACAGTGAGGGCAGTACTTACCTGCACCTTTATTGTCTGCTTAAAACCCGCGAAACGTGCGGGTCGGAGACTCAAGCACTGCGCTCGAGCACATGCGGTACTCGGTCGAGTACCGCCATGTGCCGAGCATAGCGATGCTTGAGCCGAACAGATATTCGGCCGAGCATGCTCGCTCATCACTACAACCTCCACCTACAGCTTTGAAGAGTTCATGGTTTACACTGCTTGTTCTTAAGAAGTATAATCTGTCTAAATATCATTAAGGAGTAACTATACATTTGCATACATGTTTGTGAACGTGTCCCCCCCCGCCCCTCCTTAAAGCGCACATTTCGATATAAACATTTATCAATGGGGCTGCAGTGCAGTGAGTATTGGCAGGGGCACAGATTGCTTCTCCTGGCAGTGCTCCCTGGAGTTTTAGTAAATGCTGGCATAGCACATGGATACCCTGTAACTATGTGCTATGCCAGGATTAGCTGAGTCGAGCGGGCTCCTGCCTGTGCCTGCTTTGCTAAGCTAAAAGCTGACAGGACTCTTAGCTTAGCGAAGAAGGCACAGACAGGAGCCGTTCCGCTCAGCTAATCCTGGCATAGCACATGGGAACAGCAATGTGGCCCTATTGAGAAAATGTGTATTCAGTACTCTGTATATTACTGAGAAGTCAGTGGTGTACAGAAAAGTGGATTTTAAGCTCACAGTGAAACGTGCGGTTTGGGGGGGGGGGGGATAAAGTGTACAAAAAACATTAGTAAACTATATTACAAAAACTGTTATTAGGGAAATGTTCACAAAAATGTATATAAAAGATAAGTTTGGGCTCTTTCACACTTGCGTATTTCTTTTCCGGCATAGAGTACCGTCATCGGGGCTCTATGCCGGAAAAATCCTGATCAGGATTATCTCAATGCATTCTGAATGGAGAGAAATCCATTCAGGATGCATCAGGATGTCTTCAGTTCAGGACCGGAAAGTTTTTTGGCCAGGAAAAAATACCGCAGCATGCTGCGCTTTTTGCTCTGGCCAAAAATCCTGAACACTTGCCGCAAGGCCGGATCCGGAATTAATGCCCATTGAAAGGCATTAATCCGGATCTGTCCTTAAGCTAAACGTCATTTCGGCGCATCTCCGGATCTGACGTTTAGCTTTTTCTGAATGGTTACTATGGCAGCCAGTACGCTAAAGTCTTGGTTGCCATGGTAAAGTGTAGTGGGGAGCGGGGGAGCAGTATACCTACACCGCCGTGCGCCCCGGCGCTCTATAATGACATCAGGGCGCCTCACCGCATGGATCACGTGATCCATGCGCATGGAGCTCTGACTTCATTCTGAGCGCCCTGGGAGCCGCACGAGCGGTAAGTATACTGCTCCCCTGCTCCCCACTACTACTATGGCAACCAGGACTTTAATAGCGTCCTGGCTGCCATAGTAACACTGAAAGCATTTTGAAGACTGATCAGTCTTCAAATGCTTTCAGTTCACTTGCGTTCTGACAGATCCGGCGGGCACTTCTGGCACTTCCGGATCCTAACAACGCAAGTGTGAAAGAGGCCTTACTCCTTAAACATTACTACCAAGTTTCACTAAGATTACAAAAAATAGGATACACCACAATCTGCACCTGCAATATGCCTAATATAGGCATATTTCAGTATTATTAATGACCCCCATAGTTTTTAGCCATGTGGCTTGTACAGATGAAGCACATGGTTTTAGTGTACTTCATCTATGAATTCTATGGCCAAATACCTCATCTCAAAACCATAGCAATTTATTGTAAAAACCACATGAAATTTTGTGGTACTGATCTTGGTTGTGCAGTGCACATATGCCCTGTAAGTGCCACTCATAATAGTACTCAATCTTAGGCCTCTTGCACACGAATGTATTTTCTTTCCATGTCCCTTCCGTTTTTGCGGTATCCGTTTGCGGAACCATTACTTTCAATGGTTCCGTGTGCATTCTGTTTCCGTATTTCCGCATATCCGTTCAGCTAAGGCTACATTCACACGATCGTATGTGTATTGGGGTCTGCAAATTGCAGATCCTCAAAAAAAATGGATGACGTCCGCTTGGCATCCGTTTTTTTGCGGATCCATTGTAACAATGCCTATCCTTATCCACAAAACAGACAAGAATAGGACATGTTCTATTTTTTTTGCGGGGCTACAAAATGGACATAAGGATGTGGATAGCACACGCTGTGCTGTCCGCATTTTTTGTGGACCCATTAAAATGAATGGGTTCTCATCCAATCCGCAAAAAAAACAAAACAGAACGGATACAGAAACAAAATACGTTCGTGTGAATGTACCCTAAAGGAAAGAACTTGTCCTACTATTGTCCACATTACGGACAAGGATAGTACTGTTCTGTTAGGGGCCAGCTGTTCCATTCCGCAAAATACGAAATGCACATGGATGTCATTCGTATTTTTTGCGGATCTGCTTCTTGCGGACCGCAAAATACATACGGTCATGAGCAAGAGGCCTTAGGGCTTATTCACACGAATGTATGAGTTCTGTTCCGTGCATTGGGGCCGCAATTTGTGGTCCCCAATGCACACAGAACATTAGTGAGGCCTCCTTGACAGATCCAGACCCATTCTATCTTTTTGCGAAACAGAATTACGGAACGGAACCCTATAGAAGTAGTCCGTAGTGCTTCTGTGGGGTTCCACTCCGAGCTTCTGTTCCACAACGCTCCACATCTACTGATTTAAGGACCCATTCAAGTGAATGGGTCTGCATCCGTGATGAGGAATGCACACGGAAATGTGCTCGTTTATTGCGGATCCATATATGAGGTTTGCAATATGGAAACGGAACCCATACGTTCATGTGAATATGCCCTTAGGGTTAGGTTTTATAGAATAATCATATAATAAAGTTCTGACAAATAGGATAATGGCATTGATGGAACTAATTTTCATATTAACCATTAGGCCTCTTTCACACAGGCGTCATGTTTGACGCCCGGATAAGAGGCGGGTGCGTTGCGGGAATATGCGCGTTTTTCCCGCGCGGGTGCAAACGTTTGTAAAGCGTTTGGAATGCGCGTGAGAAAAAACGCCATGTTTGGTACCCAACCCGAAGCCGGACTTTATCACTGAAGTCCGGTTTCGGGTCTTCTGGAGAATTGATTATTTTCCCTTATAACATGGTTATAAGGGGAAATAATAGCATTCTTAATAAAGAATGCATTGTTAAATGAAGTGGAGGGGGTTAAAAATAATAAAAGTTAACTTACCTTAGCCACTTGATCGCTTAGTCGCGATCTCCCCTCTCTTTCCCTGCAGCATCTAAGATCTACAGGACCTGTGATGACGTCACATCACATGGTCCAATCACATGGTCCATCTTACCATGGTGACTTTTATTATTTTTAACCCCCTCCACTTCATTTAACAATGCATTCTTTATTAAGAATGCTATTATTTCCCCTTATAACCATGTTATAAGGGAAAATAATAGAGATTGGGTCCCGTTGCTAAGCAACAATGCGGGAAAATCGCAACGCATCCGCACTTGCTTGCGGATGCTTGCGATTTTCCTGCAGCCCCATTCACTTCTATGGGGCCTGCGTTGTGTGAAAAACGCAGAATATAGAACATGCTGCGATTTTCACGCAACGCAGAAGTGATGCGTGAAAATCACCGCTCATGTGCACAGCCCCATAGAAATGAATGGGTCCGGATTCAGTGCGGGTGCAATGCGTCCTCCTCACGCATTGCACCCGCGCGGAAAACTCGCCCGTGTGAAAGGGGCCTTAGTCAAAGTAAAAGCTTATATTTTCTTTTTTTTTCTTAGTCAATTCCAGAAAATATATAGATGCGGTTGCAGCTTTGTGCTGCATTTTGGTAAGTCTAAGCATGTGACAGCAATTTATGAAATGCCTAAGACACCACAAAAGTAAACCATTTATCATTCCGTAGATAGAGCAATTTTCTTCTTTCACAGTATATTGTCAATAGCATATAGCAGAAAAGAAAATTGCTGTCTTCTCTTACTATATAGGATTCCAAGTCTTTTACATTTGTATATTACAAAAACAATTTCCTCAAAATTATTCTAACAATAAAACTGCTGCAGTTTAATTATTTTCAATCAACAAAATTATACATGAAACTATCCTGTCATTACTAACAAAGAAGACAATCATGTGGCTTTACATTAGTCTAAAATATTGACGAGTTAACTCCTTAGAAGCAAAAAATGTTTTTTACATATTTAGACACTCACTGTAGTATATATAACCCTATCATACCCTTAATGGGCAGAAATGTTAGTGAGTACCCCTAAATATTATTGTTATATATTGTAGATTTGTTATATGTTCTAGACATCTGTCTTGAGGTTCATGCACGCGGCCTCTGATTGGCTGTTCCATGCATTGGGGACACCAATTTGCGGTCCTCAATGCACGGGTAACATCCGTGTAGCTGCCACAGACGGACCCAGATCCATTCAACTTGACGTGTTCTATTTTTTGCAATGCGGATGCATGGAGAGAAACCCCACAGAAGCACTCCGTAGTGCTTCCGTAGGGTTCTGTGCCTCCCTTCCGCACCACACCTTCTGAATTGCGGACCCACTCAAGTGAATGGGTCCACCTGTGCGATGCGGTGCAAAAACAGCCAGGGCCCGGTTGTGTGCATGAGAATGAGCATATTCACACAGCATTGTTCTCCATGCTGATTTCGCTGTGTATGTGGTGTCGTTTTTTTAACCGATAGCCTGGAGTGCATCCCAGAGGAAAATGAATTATGAATGAAAGACTGATTATTTTCTCTTTTATAGCCACCGTTTTGAATAGTGAAAATAACAAAAAAAAAAATGACCGTATTTATATGTCCGCATCTGTTCTGCAATTTTACAGACCGCAGAACACATACGGTCATCCGAATAAGCCTTTAGGCTCATGTAACACATAGGTTTTTGTTATTTTTTTATAGGAATTGTAGTTTTTGGTGCATTTTTGTAGACTTTTTAATAAGGAAGTTTAGGAGAACTCATTTAAGCTCATGTCCACATTGTTCCATTTTTAAGATGTTGTGGTAAAAATGTATCCTATAGTGTTCAAAGTTTTTTGAAGGTGTGGTCAAAGTCCAGGGTATTTCTTCCATATTTGATGGGATTGGCCGATAATATCAACATACTTGAGCCATATTGACTCTACCATAAGCCCAATCAGTTTAATTTCTATTTCTTAACGGGAGCTCTTAAATTTACCAAATCCGGGTTGCTTTATATCTAAAATTGACCTACAACTGTTATTTCTTTGACCGCTGCACAATCTAACAAAATAGATTACACACATGTAGTGGTACTAAATGTACAGTATTAATGCTGTATGGCTCCATTACTAAATTAAAAAATATTTTGTGTGTCATAGTGTGGCAAACTACAATAGTTTAAATTCTAGTATAGGAAGGAACACAGAAGTTGTCTTAATTGAAAAATTAGTTACATATAATATTATTTATTTACATTCCAGATTAATATATGGTGTATTTGGAATGCTGCAATTATTCTATTTGGTTATAAAAGTGGGAATGATTCTTCATGGCATGAAACATAATCCAACATAATCCAAGTAGGTAACCTGTTCAAAAATTCTAATTCCACTCTATACTGCAATGCAATAGAGATGAGTGAAATGATTCGTTAGCATCAAAATAAGACACACATTTCTGAAATAAATCTTTACACTGCATTTATCTTCAGGACCATGGCTACCGGCCAATTTGGACAAAAAGGAAATTGGAATCTGCCAGTTTTGGGGAGAAGAAGGCTGTTCGGGAATTACTTCTCTAATAAGTAGTGATGAGCGGCATAGGCAATATCCGTTTTTGCGATAAGTCGTGAATTTTACCCATAATATTCAGAATAAATTCACGAATTCTAGAATTAGTGATCTCGTCATTATTTTCGCGATTGAGCAAATCGGCATTAATGATGCGCATAATTTTAGAACAATACATGCAACTTAACATTTTATCAGGTCTGAGTAGATATTACTGATTGGTGCACTAAGTATTGTTGTGACATCACAGCACTATGTCTGTAGCATGTATGTATGGACAGCAGAGAAACAGTAATTCCTATCACACTACCTAACACCCTGCACTGGAACCTATCAGCTACACTATATCACTATCTAACCTTCACTGACTATCTCCCACTAACTATCTGTATTTTATATATGACCTAACTATCTAATGTAATTGAATAAGGATCCAGTAGAGTCAGCAAAGCACAGAGCACAGTAATAACACTGCTGTCTCCCTCAGAACTGCAAAAAAAAAACAGCAGAAAATGGCTGCTGGGAAGTTTCTTATACAGTAAAGGGGTAGGCAACTTTCCTATTGGTTGCTAGGGATGTTGCTAAGCTCTGACAAAGATATTGCAGCCTTCTCATTGGCCCACAAGCAAGAAGGGAGGTTACTGATGAAAAAAATATCTAGAATATTCGCGATTACGAATATATAGCACTATATTCTACATATTTGCAAACTCTGGAAGTGCCGATATTCGCGATAAAAATTTGCAATTAGAATATTTGCGATCAACACTACTAATAAGGAAAAAATTCAAGCACCTAGCTGAACTATTAAAAATCATTATTTATTGAAAAAAACATTAAATAAATAAATTAACATGATACAGAGCCCGAGTCATATAGCTGACATGTTTTGAACCTAGTGACACCGGTTCTAACTCATAGCATACTGAATGTTAAACAGACAAGAAGGAGCTAATTAGATACATAGTGAAATGCCCCTATTGATTAGTTTTCTAACCAAATAAATGCTGTAAGAAGTACTATTATCGATCTGAATCAGTAAAGATAGTTTAATTCACTTCTGTAGTTCAAGCCTGCTGGATATCGAGTGTCTAATGTTAATATCCATAAAGCTTCTCTCGTAGTTTTTTCTCCCAGTCTCCACCATGCAGTGATCTAGATACTTTTTCTATAACAACAGATTTAAAAGTATATGTTAAAGATTAGCTAATTTCTCAAAATTTCGATTTGGTCGGTTCGCTGAATTTTATGAAAAGATTTGATTCGATCCAAATTTATTTGTGGCAAATCACGTTAAAAAACAGCTATTTCTTGGCTTTAGAGAGCCTGTATAGTGGTGTAGAACAGTGTGTCTTGCAGTAACACGCATAGGGAGTCTGCTGTGGTAGTGAAACAATACTGTGAGTCAGTATGACACACAGATAACGGGCGTCGCTCTTAGAATCACTGCACACTTCACTTATTTAGGCAAATATGGGGCCAAAACTGACCAACTAACTCAAGTTTGAACTCAGCCTTACAGGTCGTTATTAGTGTCAAAAAGAAATTCACTCCTTTTACACCGTACATTCCAAGTATGCCACCTCCTGCTGGTTCAGGTTCTGCTCTATATCTAGCTGCTGCTGCTGGTGAGTAGTTTCTTCAATAGGCCGGTGAAGAAAACGGCTCATCAGTTACTCTAGACATAAGTTGCTGCTGATAGTGCTGGTACTGCTCCTGCCCCCCATCCCCCCAGCAGCCATGGCAGTGGAACGTGAGTGCACAGGTCCATCCACCAGGCAGACCTGCATGAGGATGAGTGATGATGCACATAGTCAGCGGCCAACTGACTACATAGGATGTCTTAATAATAGTTCCGTTTGTACACCCTCTCAGCGGGTGTAAAAAAGGCCCCCATTTTGGACTGGTAATGAGGGTCTAACATGGTGGAGAGCCAGTAGTCATCCCTCTGCTAAACAGTGACAATTCGGCTATCACTATGCAAGCAACTGAGCATGCATCGGGCCATTTGCGCTAGTGACTCGGTGGGACTCCCTGCCTCCATCTCCACTGCATACTGCCAGGGTGTGTTTGGGTCATCTGACTCATGTTCCTCTTCGTCCTGTAGCTCTTCCAGCTGCTCCTGCTGCTCCTCCTCACCTGTCACCTGTGTAGAAAAATATACGCTTTCAACACAAATAACTGCAACAGTGAAATGGGTATATATTTTTCTTTTATTACTGTAATAGGCCCCTATACCAGTGATGGGCAACGTGCGGCTCTCCAGCTGTTGCTAAACTACAACTCCCACCATGCCCTGCAGTAGGCTGATAGCTATAGACAGGCTTTGCATGCTGGGAGTTGTAGTTCTGCAACAGCTGGAGAGCCGCACGTTGCCCATCACTGCCCTATACCCTTTCACCAGAAATAACTGCACAAGTGACCCGGGAATTTATATTTCTTGTTGGACGGAAAAAGGCCACTATACGCTTTAAACAGAACAAAATTAAAGAGTGTATATATTTTTCTTTTTTTGAACGAAATACACCCGTATACGGTTTCAACAGAAATACCGACAACACTGCAGTGCGTTTATATATATTTCTTTTTTTACTGTAATAGGCCTCTATACCCAGTATATGGCCAGTATATGGCCAGTATATGCTTTAACCAGAGAACAATTAAAGAGTGAAGTGCGTATATATTTTTCTTGTAGTACTGAAATACGACCCTATACACATTCACCAGAAATGACTGCAAACGCGCAGTGCGCTTATATTTTTTGTGTATTACTGAAATACCGCCGTAAACTCTTTAACCAGAAATAACTGCAAATGATTTTTGCGTAAATAACAACAAAAGTGACCTGCGTATATATTTTTCCACGGATAAAAGCCACTAAAGGCTTTTCAACATAGCACTTGCACCCCAATAATTAATTGGAATTAAATGAGAGAGCTGTATTATGAGACTATCTGGATCCCCAAGTAATGTTTCGCTGCACTTGTAAATCGCTTTTTCTCACAATGAGGATTTTCCTATGACTCTCCTTAGCATCTGCACATGTCTCTCCTTGCCTTTGAAATGATTCCTCTCACTATCCTTTCCCTCCACTAGTAAACTTCTTTCCTTTTTTTTTTTAACGATCAGTTTTTCTTTCACTTTTCCTAGCGCCTGCATACATGTCTGTCCCTGAACAAAGTATGATTGTGAATGGCAGAATCTAAGATAGCCGCCATATTTATAGGGCTGTGACATCACCGGGCTGGCTGGCTGCTGATTGGCTGCATGCATGGCATTATGGGTCATCCCACCTTCCCAGAGTTCCTTGCGCTATGTCCTCACACGTGTAGCTGCCATTGTAGATGCCATGTTAGGAAAAATTATGATTCGTTAACACGAAGCACGAGGAAATTCGCATTAGTTGCGAATCTAATTATTTCCTTAAATTATAAACAAATTCCACTTCATCAGCTTCGATTCACTCATCTCTAATGTCTTTTTGTAGAATCTTTGGACAGAAGGTGAGGCGTGGCCAGGGTACCAATGTTGGCACTCTCGCCCTGCGTCAACATATACAGCGTCACCATAAAGTGGCCTGGAAGAACCGTGGTTCCGGTGTGGTGGTCCAGCCTGACGCAACAACTGCTGCATAACCCAGTGGCATGCACCTGGTTTCAGGCATTCAAGGCTACACCACCTCAGCCGAAGGGAGCTGTCTGTCCTTCCCATAATCTGCTGGTCCTGATGCTCCTGCTCCTCGCCCTCCTACAAAGAAAGCGATTGCCAAGAGACAGTATGTGTGCACTCATCCAATGGCGCAGACGCTGAACTTGCTCCTGTCCAAGTTGCTGGTGCTGCAGTCCTTCCCTTTCCAAGTGGTGGACTCTGCACCTTTCAGAGAACTGATGGCTTGTGACGAGCCGAGGTGGAGAGTCCCAAGCCCTCATTTCTTTGCAAAAAAGGCAGTACCAGCCCTGCACACATAGGTAGAAGAGAAGGTGGGCCAGTCCTTGAGCTTGTCGGTGTCTGCCAAAGTGCATGGCAGTGCCAACGTGTGGAGCTGTAACTACGATTAGTGGCAATACATGTACTTTACGGCCCAATAGGTGAATGTGGCTCCTGCACAGCCATACCAGCAACTTGGCCAGGTGACGCCGCTTCTGCATCTACGTCTCACGTTGTTTGTCCTGCGACAATGTCCGCCTCTGCCTCCTCATACTCCACCGTGTCCTCAGCCTCCACTACAGGGACAATTCACAGTGCCCCTCCAGCATACCACATGTGAAGGGCATGGCAGTGTCACGCTGTTCTGCACCTCGTTTGTCCGGGTGAACGAAGTCACACAGGGGAGGAACTGCTCTGTGTCCTTCATCAAGAAATCAAATCCTGTCTTTCTTTGCGACAACTCAAAATTGGAAACATGTTGACCGACAATGGGAAGAACATGGTGTCGGCGCTGCATCAAGGAGGGCATAGCCATGTGCCCTGCAAAGCGCACGTCTTCAATCTGGTTGTCAACCGGTTCCTGAAATCTTCCACCCATCTGCAAGAAATCCTAAAAATGGACAGTAAACTTTGCATGCACTTCAGCCACTCGTACATTGCAAAGCACACCCTCTTTGAGCTGCAGCGGCAGAACGGCATCCCCCAACATAGTCTGATATACAACATGTCCACCCCTTGGAATTCCACCCTCCATATGTTGGACCAACTACTGTATACGAACAGAGAAAAGCCATAAACGGTTTATTGATGATCCAAGCAGACAGGAGTACTCCCCTGTGTAACTTTGATGTCAGCCAGTGGCAGCTCATGCGTCACACCTGCCGTTTGCTCAGCCCCTTTTAGGAGGCCACGCTATTTGTCAGTCGCCAGGACTAAGGGATGAATGATGTCATTCCACAGCTTCATGTCCTGATACAGATGCTGGTAAATCTGGCTGGAGACATGGAGCCCAGATCTCACGGCCACATAATCCCTGTGGGGCTGAACTGAAGGAGGAGAAGGAGGACAATGGAGCACAAGCAATATGTAGCAAAATTGGTGGTTTTTCTACACAGGTGAAAGGACAGGAGGAGCAAGACTAGCCAGAGAAGCTACATGGCAATGAGGAAGATAAGGCAGAGGACCCAGACACACCATGGCAGTATGCAGTGAAGATGGAGTCAGGGAGTCCCTCCGAGTCACTTGCACAAGTGGCCCGATGCATGTTCACTTACTTGCGTAGTGACAGACGAATTTTCAGACGAGGGATTACTTCTGGCTCTCCATCTTGTTGGACCCTCGCTACTGGTCCAAAATGGGGGCCTTTTTACACCCGCATAAAGGGAGGACAAACTGAACTACTATAGAGCCATCCCATGTAGTCAGTTGGCCGCTGCCTATCTGCACCATCGTCCATCCACTCGCAGGTCAGACCGGAGGGGCCCTCTGCACTCACATTTTACTGACATGACTGTTGGGGAGGTGGGGTAGCAGGAGCAGTACCAGCTCCATCAGCAGCAGTCTGAGTCTAGAGTCGCTGATTAGCAGCTTTCTTCACCCGCCTAGTGAAGAAACTACTCACCAGCAGCTATGTGTGGCGGTGGTCATAGTTACCCCAAGAAGAACTCGCCTGTCCACCCAAAATTTGGAGACACTGACCTTTGTCAAGATTAATCAGGTGTGGATCAGCCAGGATTTCCACCCACCAATGCCTGATACATCAGACTAGATCATCCATGGTGCCACACCAAAATTTTGAAAAAAGAGACCGGTTTCTTCTGGCTACCTTTCCCAGCTACTATTCTGATGCTGCCACATGCCTGATGCCCCACATCTGATGCCAAGTGCTCCTTGTTTCACCCTCCATCTTCAGCCAGTACTGGTATTGCCACCCACCTACCCACTCGGGTCACTCTGTCGTTTCTGATGCTGCCGCCACCTTCACACTATGTCACCTTGCCAATCTGTGGTCTCCTAATGCTTCTGCCACCTCCACACTATGTCACCTTGCCACTCTGTGGTCTCCTGATGTTGCTAGTCCCTCCACAATATGTCACCTTGCCACTCTGTGGCCTCCTGATGCTGCTGCCACTTCCACACTGTCATTGTGCCACCCTGTGGCCTCCTCCTGATGATGATGGTGCTGCCACCTCCTTGCTCTGTCGTTGTGCCACTCTGTGTCTTCCTGATGCTGCTGCCACCTCCACACTGTCATTGTGCCACCCTGTGGCCTCCTCCTTATGCTGCTGTCACCTCTTTGCTCTGTCATTGTGCCACTCTGTGTCTTCCTGATGCTGCCGCCACCTCCACACTGTCATTGTGCCACCATGTGGCCTCCTCCTGATACTGCTGCGGCCGCTACCTCCTTGCTCTGTCATTGTCCCACTCTGTGGCTTCCTGATGCTGCTGCCACCTCCAAACTATCATTGTGCCACCCTGTGGCCTCCTCCTGATGCTGCTGCTGCCGCCACTTCCACTCTCTGTCATTGTGCCACTCTGTAGCCTCCTGATGCTGCTGCTGCCAGCTCTACACTGTCATTGTGCCACTTTGTGGCCTCCTCCTGATGCTGCTGCCACCTCCAGACTCTGTAATTGGGCCACTCTGTTGTCTCCTCATGCTATTCCCATTCTCCCCACTTCATGACTGAGCAAATATTTTGCCTTTCGGCCTGGCTGACATCATCATTTATTTGACCCTTCTTCTGATCTGTCAGAACGAAGGAAAGATAAGTCACACCACGGATCCTGTCTATGTGACAGTTGAAAGGCCTGCATGACATGGTCCCTATTTTGCATCAGAATTGGCTTATGATTTGGTAGTGTGGTAAGGTGCAGGGTGCCGTCGTGGATGGCAGGTATGTGTCACCGAGGTTCATAGCCTCGGTGAGGTAAGAGCCCGTTTTTGTTGATGTCAGCAGCAGCTAGTGCTACTGACAGAGTTAAATAGCATGGCTGCAAAGCCGATCCGGGCCGGCTCTTACCGGGAGCAGCTAAAGTGTAGGGTGGGTGGCTGCTCCCCACGACCCAGTCCTGGTTTTGGGCTGGGTTTAAAAGCTCAGCCAGCTCAGCAGCTGAAGGCTGTGATTATCCTGGAGCTGCTAACAGGGCTGAGGAGTTCTCTGTCCTGGAGGAAAGAGCT
Source organism: Bufotes viridis (assembly GCA_033119425.1). Classification (NCBI taxonomy): domain Eukaryota; kingdom Metazoa; phylum Chordata; class Amphibia; order Anura; family Bufonidae; genus Bufotes; species Bufotes viridis. The sequence continues at coordinate 225,092,126 of CM065593.1, forward strand.
CAGCAAGGAGGTGTTTTGTTCCTGGCTACCTGAAGCTGGATTCTCCTGCGGCTGGGCCGACAGCGTGGTGCGAACCTGCACCTACACCTCCCAGGTGACTGAACCTGTGTTGGCCTGTTTTTGTTTTGCCACGTTATTTCCGTTGTGTGTGAACTGTCACCAAAGAGACTGTTTTTCATTTATGGTGTGCAAGTGTGAATAAAACACTGTTTGTTGCACAATCTGGACTCCTTGTTTTGCCTCTAAACTGCACCCGCACCGCTGTCTACCAGAGCGACTCCCACATTTGGTGTCGGATGCGGGCATGCGCAGTGAGGCTGGCGTGAGCGCCGAAGTTTTGTTTTTCTAAAGTGCATGGAATATATTAAGCCAGCAAAGCTGCAAGCAGGAGTTTCTGGCAACATGGAGGCTGCTGTGAAGGCTCTCATAGAGGCTAACGTGCAGCAGCGGGAGACCAACCAACTACTGCTACAACATGTGATGGCGTTACAGGTGGCAGGAGCGTCCCACCACGTCCATGATGCCCGGAAAACGGTCCGTGCGGCGATCCCAAAAATGACACCCGCAGGCGGCGTTGAGGCGTACCTGGCGGTTTTGAGAAGGTCGCCGTGAGGGAAAAGTTACCCGTGACCAGTGGGCCGAGGTGGTTGCTCCGTTCCTGGCATCCGGACCCCAGCAAGTTTTTTGATTTGGCAGACGACCAGGCTGCTGACTATTCCACGGTGAAGGGGAGATCCTGGCCAGACTGGGGGTAAGCGTGTTGGTCCGGGCTCAGCGGGTCCACCAGTGGGACTTCAAAGTGGCTGAACCCGCCAGGCCGCAGTACTATGAGTTGCTGCACAGGTTGCAAAAATGGCTGCAGCCTGAGGTTCTAGAGTCCGACTGCTATGCTGGACCGGCTGCTGGCTGACATGTTTTGGAGGGCCTTGCCTTACCCCCTTCAACACTGGATCGGCCAGGTATCCCCACCAATGCCCTTGAGATGGTCGACCTGGTGGAGCGATATGAGGCCACCAGAAACCTGCAGGGGGTTCTTTTGGGAGGGGCCAGTCAAACCCGGAAATCTCCACCCCAGTCCCGGCGGCGGACAAACCCGCCCGGGATGTACCTCTTGCAGATCCGTCCCCAGTGGTCTGCTGGCAGTGTCGGGAGCCTGGACACATAAGGGCCAACTGTCCACAGTGGGGGAACCCATGGAGACTAATTATGGGTACCGGGCTTCCATGTATGCCCGGAGACTGTGTGCGACCGGCATCCCGGGACAATAGACAATCGTCATCTGTGCCAGGTGCAGAGTCGGGGATAACCTGGCAGTGGCGCTGTTGGACTCAGGGAGCCTGGTAACCCTGGTAAGTGCTGCCCTGGTACAGCCCACCCAGTATACGGGCCGGACAGTGGGTGTGGTGTGCATACACGGAGACTTAAAGGACTATCCCACTGCTGTAATGTCTCTGTCCATGGCGGTCGGCACCTGGACTTGTGAAGTGGCGATCTCCACAAAGCTGCCCTATGAACTAATAATTGGGAGAGACTTCCCTGGTTTTCCGTCACTGTGGCCTGAGATGAAAGTGACTAATAGCCCTGAGACAGGGGTAACCCTAGCAGAGTGGCCTGATACCCCTGGAAGGCCAGAACCCTGGGAGCCCGAGTCTGAAGGGCCAGCGGTAGGGGTGACCACTGCTGCAGCGGTAGTGGGGAGACAACCCCACTGAGTGTAATGGTGGGAGACACGGAGGACTTGCCACCGGGACCTGAGTTGGCAGACCTCAATGTCTCCGGGGAAAATTTTGGGACCGCACAACACCGGGACCAAGCCCTAACCAGGGCCTGGGAGAATGTGCTGGAAATTGATGGTAAACCCCAGAAACCAGGGGCTGAATTAATGTTCCCACGATTTATTGTTCTGCAGGATATGTTGTATCGGGTGAACCAAATCCGAGGTGAACCCGTTGAACAGTTGGTGGTGCCCACAGCGTATCGCAAGCTTGTCATGGAGCTTGCCCACCAACATGTTCTTGGGGGACACCTGGGGTGGCAGAAAACCCAGGACCGCATACTGCAGCGGTTTTATTGGCCCAGTGTGTTCAAGGAAGTAGAAAATTATTTTAAGTCCTGTCCAACCTGTCAGGTAACTAGCCCCCAGCCACATTTCCGTAGTCCTCTGGTACCTCTGCCAATTATTGAAGTATCGTTTGAGCGAATTGCTATGGATTTAATTGGGCCTGTACCAAAGTCTGCTAAGGGCCACCAACACATTCTGGTAGTTCTCGACTATGCCACTCGGTATCCGGAGGCGGTGCCTCTGCGACATACCTCAGCTAAGCTCATTGCCAAAGAGTTAATGGAGATGTTTTCCCGTGTGGGCCTGCCAAAAGAGGTTCTGACAGACCAAGGGACCCCTTTTATGTCCAAAGTAATGAAGGAACTGTGTAAATTGTTGCGTATAAAGCAGCTACGGACGTCCGTTTACCATCCGCAAACAGACGGTCTTGTTGAGAGGTTTAACCAAACTCTAAAGAATATGTTAAAAAGGGTGGTGTCTAGAGATGGGAAGGACTGGGACCTGCTTCTGCCCTATCTCATGTTCGCAGATCGAGAGGTACCCCAGGCCTCTACTGGGTTCTCGCCCTTCGAACTGCTTTATGGCAGACACCCTCGGGGCCTGTTGGATATCGCCAAGGAAGCATGGGAACAACAGCCTGTCCCCTACAAAAGTGTCATTGAGTATGTCACCCAGATGCAGGAACGGATAGAAAGGGTGTTGCCGTTGGTCCGGGAGCATATGGAGGCAGCGCAACAAGCCCAGAGTAGGGTGTATAATCGTCAGGCTCGGGTACGCGGCTTCAATCCGGGAGATCGAGTGTTGGTTCTGGTACCCACCCTTGACAGCAAATTCCTAGCTAGGTGGCAGGGCCCCTATGAGGTGGTCGAGAAGGTAGGGGAAGTAAATTACAAAGTACACCAGCCAGGGCGGCGCAAGCCGGAGCAGGTGTACCATGTGAATTTGCTAAAGCCGTGGAAAGATAGGGACACGGCCGACGACCACAGCCCCCGGCCAGGGCTTCTAGGTGAAAAGGGTCCAGCCCCACAGTTCGAGGCCTGTGAAGCCGTAACCACGGTAAAAATAGCAGACAGCCTGTCTTCCACACAAGTTCAGGAAGTCAGGGAGTTCCTCAGTCGGAACACGGATGTGTTCTCGGACCTCCCTGGCCGCACGTCTCTCATCCGACATGACATCGTCACTGAGCCTCAGGCCAAGGTCAGGTTTAAACCATACCGGGTACCCGAGGCTCGGCGGCGGGCCATCGCGGAGGAAGTGCAGTTAATGTTGAAGCTCGATGTCATTGAGGAGTCGAAAAGTGAGTGGGCCAGTCCCATAGTCCTAATACCCAAGCCGGATGGGACGTTGCGGTTCTGCAACGACTTTCGCAAGTTAAATGAAGTATCCAAGTTTGGCAGCGTATCCCATGCCCCGAGTAGACGAGCTTGTTGAAAATTTAGGACAAGCCCGTTATTTTTCTGTGCTGGACCTCACTAAAGGGTACTGGCAGGTACCCTTAACGGAGCGGCTAAGGAAAAAAGCGCGTTTGTTACCCCGCAGGGCCTGTATCACTACAAGGTGTTACCCTTTGGCCTGCATGGCGCCCCCGCCACTTTCCAGAGTTTAATGGACATAGTGCTGCGACCACATTGTCGGTACGCCTCGGCCTACTTAGATGATGTAGTCATCCACAGCACCGACTGGGAAAGCCATTTACCCAAGGTGCAGGCGGTAGTGGATGCCCTGAGGAAAGCTGGACTAACCGCCAATCCAAAAAGTGTGCGATTGGGTTGGAAGAGACCAAATATCTGGGATATGTAATTGGGCGGGGAGTCATCAAACCTCAGGTAACTAAGGTAGAGGCCATTCGTAGCTGGCCCCGACCGGTCACCACCAGGCAGGTAAAGTCGTTCCTGGGGATTGTAGGATACTACATGAGGTTTGTGCCCCACTTTGCCACAATAGCAGCGCCATTGACAGACCTGTTGAAGGGACGAAAGTCTGGGAGGGTTAGCTGGAGTGAGAAGGCGGAGGAGGCTTTCTCCGCGTTGAAGTCGGCCCTGTGTGGGTCCCCGGTTTTGGTGACACCCGACTTCAACAAGGAGTTTGTCGTACAGACCGACGCCTCGGAGGTAGGCCTCGGTGCGGTACTGTCGCAGGAGGTCAACGGGGAAGAACATCCCGTTGTCTTCCTGAGCCGTAAGCTCAGTCCCGCCGAGTCCAGATATAGTATAGTGAAGAGGAGTGCCTGGCTATCAAGTGGGCACTCGAATCTCTCGCTACTACCTGTTAGGGAGGAGGTTCCGTCTGGTGACCGACCATTCCCCCCTCAAATGGATGAGTCAGGCCAAGGAGAGGAATGCTCGGGTCACCAGGTGGTTCCTATCCCTTCAAAATTTCAAGTTCTCCGTGGAACATAGGGCAGGTCGCTTGCAGGGAAATGCAGATGCCCTTTCTCGCGTCCACTGCCTCACATGTGTCCACCCCCTCAGGGTTGAACAAAGGGGGGGGGGGGGTGTGTGATAAGGTGCAGGGTGCCGTCGTGGATGGCAGGTATGTGTCACCGAGGTTCATAGCCTCGGTGAGGTAAGAGCCCGTTTTTGTTGATGTCAGCAGCAGCTAGTGCTACTGACAGAGTTAAATAGCATGGCTGCAAAGCTGATCCAGGCCGGCTCTTACCGGGAGCAGCTAAAGTGTAGGGTGGGTGGCTGCTCCCCACGACCCAGTCCTGGTTTTGGGCTGGGTTTAAAAGCTCAGCCAGCTCAGCAGCTGAAGGCTGTGATTATCCTGGAGCTGCTAACAGGGCTGAGGAGTTCTCTGTCCTGGAGGAAAGAGCTCAGCAAGGAGGTGTTTTGTTCCTGGCTACCTGAAGCTGGATTCTCCTGCGGCTGGGCCGACAGCGTGGTGCGAACCTGCACCTACACCTCCCAGGTGACTGAACCTGTGTTGGCCTGTTTTTGTTTTGCCACGTTATTTCCGTTGTGTGTGAACTGTCACCAAAGAGACTGTTTTTCATTTATGGTGTGCAAGTGTGAATAAAACACTGTTTTTTGCACAATCTGGACTCCTTGTTTTGCCTCTAAACTGCACCCGCACCGCTGTCTACCAGAGCGACTCCCCACAGTAGCCAAAAGCCGGAGTGGGTATAAAACACAGAAGACATGCAAATATTCCATTAACGTGTCATCTCTGTTTTGGATACACCCCAGTTTTTTTGGGCTTTAGCAATATTGATGGATTACTGACCAAATGCTGACCAAGTGAAAGCGGATGCTCCACAGACAGTGACGTCAACACAACCTTACTGCTGACACCCTCTCTACTCTGTCGGGGGGCCCTACTTGTATAAGCGTTTAATAGAACGGGTTCTGTAGACATCTATGTTGAATCAGTTGCCGACGGTGTAAAAGGAGTGCGCTTCTTCTTGAGGCTAACATTGACTTGCAAGGCTGAGTTCACACTCAAGTTATTTCGTCAGTTTTGGCCCATAACTGCCCAAATAAGGGAAGTGTGCAGTAATTCTAAAAGCGACGCCTTTCATCTACATGTCATACTGACTCAAAGTATTGTTTCACTACCACAAACTCCCTATGCATGTTACTGCAAGGCACAATGTTCGGCACCACTCTAAAGGCTCTCTGCAGCCAGAAAATAGCCGTTTTTTAAAGCGATTCACTGCAAATAAATTCTGATTCAACCAATTTTTTTTTAAAAATTCTGCGAGACGGGCAAATTAAGTTTTTGAGAAATTTGCTCATCTCTGGACCCAATTAACCGGCTGAATAACTATTATATATCCCTGTGAAAGTGGCAAGTAAATTTTTTTCACCAAAAAGAATAGGCATGTCTCACCCACACACTTAACAGACTGATTAACTATTATATTTTTCCCTGTCACTAGTGTAAAGGAGTAGGATGGCACAAAAAAACAGCACGATTAAGTATGGTATATCTGTCTCACTGGTGCAAAGCAGCTATACTGCACTCATCAATAATGCCTACCGGTCCCAGCACGCTTTTTAAAACGAATAAAAGCCTAAGACTCTCCCTGCCTGCAGCAGCGTCCTGCCCCTACACTAGCAGAATAGCGGCGCTCCATGTCATACAGCATTTATGCATGCATGGTCATATGGTGCGCCCGCCAATCACAGCCACACCAATACTAGGCATGACTTTGATGGCATCCAAGTGCCCACAACTTAATTGCTTCTAGATTTGATGCGCTGCAGCCTTTCAACAAGCTTTATTTAAAGTACTTACAACGAACCCGGACGCGGACTTAGGCGCCAAAATCCGGGTTTGAGTTTAGTACACGGACCGTATATGTCCGGTATGGTCCCGAACGTGGCGGTCAGGTTTTGCTCAACCCTAGTGGTGAGCAAAAAAAATTTCTTCGTACTTGTTTCTGGTATGTTTGGGAATTACCCCCACTGCAAGTTAAATTTCTGTGGGCAATCTTGTGTTTAGTGTTGGTTATCTGAAGTGGATCTTGATCCGAATTTCCGGGAAAATTTGATTAGCCACAAAGCCGAATTTCCTCATGCTTCATGGTAATGAATCATTTTTCTCTGAAATGGCATAAAAAAATACATACTCACCTCATCCGTTTGAGCGCGAAGAGGCCATGGCCATCTTGATTTAAAATTAAGAGCGAAATCTCTTGAGTGGTGACGTATGATGTAACCAGGCCGGCCAGCATGTTAACATCATCACTAGTGATGAGCGAGCACCAGAGTGTTCGGGTGTTCGGGTACTCGATCCGAACAAATAGCGACATTTGTGCGCTCGGCCGAGCACCTGAGTATAATGGAAGTCAATGGGAGACAACCAGGCACACGCTGGTCGGATGAGGGGAGGCTGCCTTGTCCATTGGAAAAGGTCAGAAAGTGAAAGAAACACCACCAAAATAGATCTGAAACAGGATTGCAACCATGTCTGGGTGCATCTTGGACTCCAATTTCACAGCTGGGATCCATATTGTCCCAGTTGTCCGCCACTTTTACATAGCGACAAAATCACGCCCGAAATCTCGCCCCCTCAAAAAAATAAAAATTTAGAGGTAAAATTTTTAAGAAACATTCTTTCCTGGATAGTCAATTGTATATGCAGTGCAAATTCTGCCAAAAAATACTTGGAAAAAGCACTCCGATACAGCCTGTATAACAGATAAAGGAGGGCCTCATTCACATGATGCTTAAATTGTCCAGGTACACTGCTGCACTCATAAAGCCTATGCACTAAGTGAAAGGGCTGTCAAAAATTACAAGGAAACAGCAATCCAATACACCCTTTATTCTCTATAAAGGAGGGCATCATACCCTTGAAAAATTATCATTGATGGTCTACTGGTGACCCTCAAAAACATTTGGAGCAAGGGCGTGCCGATTGCCGTCTGTAGAGGGGGAATATTAATTATTCATATTTATGCAAATATCAATAATTAATGTTCATAAATAGGCGCAGTCGTCTATTGATGACTCCACCTATTTATACCTTAAATAAAGATCTATACCAACATGCCCTTACACTATCCACTGAACTCATCTATGTGCGACTTACACTGCTACTATATACTGCGGCGCCTAAGATAAGAAAAGACTACACGCTGTGCTTAGATAATAAAAGGTATTTATTAACACCTTGCATGTCTATAGTCTATAAATATATATATATATGTGTTTCATCATCATCCACCTCATGAAAGAATGATTGCGATTCACCACCATCATCTTCTTGAGACTGTGCAGGCTCAAGAGGTTGAGAATCAGTGCACAATATCTCAGGTACCTCTTCAAGTGTGCTTGGCAAGAGAGCCAAACCAAGTACTGGCGATGAAAATAGGTCATGTGAAAATCCAAGTGTGGGATCACTTGTTTGCCCAAACGCGACATGGTGGGAGGAAGGAGGATCAGAGTGAGGATTCGGTTGATCAGACTCTTGGCTACAGAGACTGGACTTTGTGAAAGAGAGGGTTGTGCTTAACCGACTGGAAGCATTATCTTTTGCAATCCAACCAACCACCTGTTCGCACTGGTCCAACTTGGACAGTGTTGTCCTGCGCCACCCAGCTACAGTAAGTTGGACATGAAGCTGTGTAAGGTGGATTTTTTAGTTTTTTCTGGTCCACTTGCAGCAGGCACAGTTTCATTGTGCCCAGGGCCACAACCTCTACTTGCACCATCAGCATCAGGCCCAGGGCCACGGCCTATGCTTGCACCATCAGCATGACGCCCAGGGCCACGGCCTCTTCTTGCACCATCAGCATCACGCCCAGGGCCACGACCTCTGCTTGAACCATCAGCATCACGCCCACTTCCCCCCTCCCTTTGTGCTCGCCTTCTTCAGATTAATGGTTTTGTCTGTAGATGTGGATTAGATTGTTTTACTGTCCACTAAGGACACAGTTTTCAGATGCAGGACAGTACTGGATACATAGAAATATAATTTTTCGGAACCACATTAGCCCAGAGATAATGTATTTTTTGCAGTACACACTGAATTTTCTTTCTGTAATGTACAGTAAATTCACGGATAAGGATTCAAAGGGTTACTTCTCAAAATTAGATACTATTCACAGAAAAGAAAAGACGCTCTAAAAACTGTCAAAAACTTTATTGGGTAAATACTAAAAACTGGAATGCCCACGGGGAGGACCCCAGCGTACAGTATATAAAAGACTAGTGTATGGTGGCTGACCAATAGATACTGTGGTGTCAGGAGATGGTATAGCCCTTTAACACTCACTGATTAATCCACCGAAACCCCTTAGGCAATCATACCTAGGACACAGCTTTAGCTGCAGCCAGGGTGTGGGGAATGGTGGGCTATGATGAAAATCTGGAGGTTAAACTCCAAACGGTAACAGGGTCAACACAAGTCCTCAGGATCAGGGACACAAGTGCATTCATGCAAATGTCCGAAGGACACAATGACCCCCACCTTAGGTGAAGATACGGTCATACATACACAATAGTATGCCAAAACCCCCAAGGCAAGCATAAATCGTTAATTTCTAACGATAATTTGTTTCCCTTAGTCCTAACAGCAGCACAGATGGGGTTAATTGCCCCCTGTGGACTGGTAGGACCGGCGGAATATTAATGAGCCCAAAGAAAAACAACCAATAAAAAGACTCCAGCTCTCCTAAAAGGAGGGGAGCAACCCCCAGCCCACTGTGTCTGTAACAAGAATATGTCAATAGGGTGGGAAAATTTGTGTGCTGCTGTTAGGACTAAGGGAAACAAATTATCGTTAGAAATTAACGATTCCCCTTACGTCCTACCAGCAGCACAGATGGGGAGAAAGCAAGAAGAAACCCCTAGGGAGGGTCCTCATGCCTGGCAGAAGAAAGAACTGAATGCCCAAAAGCCGAAAACTCAGCCATCTTCAAATCAACCCTATAATGGGAGATGAAGGTAGACAGAGAGCTCCAGGAAGCTGCCTTACAGATCATCTCCAGAGGGAGAAGATTCCTCTCTGCTGTAGAAGTAGCAACGGCCCTAGTTGAATGAGCCTTTACAAACTCTGGAGGATCTAAAGACTGGGAAACAAAGGTTTCCCTGATGGCCTCCCTGATCCAGCGACTAATGGAAATCTTAGACGCTTGCGGCCTTTAGACTTACCGGCGAATAGAACGAAAAGGTTCTCGTCTATTCTAAACTCCTTGGATCTATCCACATAGATCTGGAGGCATCTCGAGATGTCTAACGAATGTTTGACAGGAGTATCAGAGGAGGTGGTAGAAAATAACACCGGAAGAGAAATCACCTGATTGATGTTATGAAAAGTTGGAACTTTTGGTCTAAAAGAAGGGAGGTACCTTAGAAGGACTCTGTCCTGTAAAAAATGATATAAGGGTGGATAGCCGCGAAGGCTTGAAGCTCCGATACTCTCTTGGCGGAAGTTATAGCCAGAAGAAAAACAGCCTTAAGGGTTAGATATTTAAGGCTTACCTCCTCCAAAGGCTCAAAGGGGGAGATGCTAACCCCTGAGCACCACAGACAAATCCCATTGGGGAATTGGTTTTACGATAGTAGGCTTCAATCTCTCTGCTCCTTTAAGGAAGCGTTTGATGAGCGGGTCCTGAGTAAATGGCCTGTCGAGACAGGCTGAGATAGCACAGACTTGAACCTTCAGTGTAGATGGAGAGAGACCCTTGTCAAGACCATCTTGCAGGAATTGCAATATCGCAGGGAGGGGCGGATCTGCAGACGCCACCTGTTTGGAGCTGCACCATAAGGTGAAGATTCTCATGATCCGAGAATAGGCCTTCTTTGTTGACTCCGCTCTGGAATGCGATAATGTTCTCAGGACCGACTCAGATAGCCCTTCTACTCTGGGAAGGGACTGATCAACCTCCAGGCTGTCAGATTGAATCTGTGCAGATCTGGGCAGAGATGCGTGTCCCACGACACCAGGGTCTGCTCTGGGGAGCCTCCAATATTGTCCCTGGCTCATCTGAATGAGCTGGGTAAACCAGGATCTCCTGGGCCAAAACGGTATGATGGCTATTACCGAGGCCTGATCCATACGAATCTTCATCAATACCCTGGGTATCATGGAAAAGGGAGGGAAGATGTAGGCCAGCCTGAACCTCCACGGTATCGTCAGAGCATCTATCGCCAGTGGGTTGTCCTCCCTGTATAGGGAACAGAACCTCGGTACCTTGGCGTTGAACCTGGTGGCCATGAGATCCACCTCTGGCATGCCCCATCTGAGAACCAACTGCCTGAAGATTTCCGGATGTAAGGACCATTCCATGGTTGGAAGCCCACGACTCAGGCGATCTGCGATCATATTGAGAGAGCCTCGAATGTGAGTGGCAGATAGATGGGTTAGGTTCAGCTCTGCCCACCGTAGAATTACCCCGACTTCTGAAAGAAGAGGTAGTGATCTCGTGCCTCCCTGCTTGTTCAAGTAGAGCACCGCAGTCATATTGTCTGACTGTACTTTCACCGCCTTGCCCCGGATCTGAGGGGCGAAGTGAAGGAGGGCTAGCCGGATAGCACGCATCTCTCGAAGATTTGAAGATAGATGCCTCTCCTGTGGAGACCAAGATCCCCGAACTGTGGATCCGTCTAGGTGAGCGCCCAGCCTACAAGGGACGCGTCCGTAGTCAATATGAGCCAAACTGGTTGGGTCATAGACTTCCCGAGAGGCAGATGAATCCACCATCTGAGAGAACCTCGGGTCTGGCGAGACAGGGAGCACAGAGAATCTAGCCCCGAGGGGCTGCCATCCCACTTGCCCAGGACTTCTGACTGAAGGGGACGGAGGTGCCATAACGCCCAAGGGACTGCATCCGCAGTCGCTGACATGAGCCCCAGCATCTTCATAAGAGTTCGAATCGAACTCGGCGTGGGACCGAAAGAAATCTTGCTTGGTCTTGAACGCGGGATTTCCTCTCTGGGGTCAACCGGAGGGACATCTCTACAGAGTCCACTATGAAACCCAGGTATTGGATTGAAGTCGATGGGCTCACGTTCGACTTCTGCCAGTTGACAATCCAGCCTAAGCGGAGCAGAAAGGAAATGGCTACCTGAAGATGATGGGTGAGTATTGGGACAGAAGAGGCTAAGAGTAGCCAATCGTCCAAATATGGGATAACGGTCAGTCCCTGGAGTCTCAGAGCCGCCACTACGGATACCACTACCTTGGTAAAGATAAGGGGGCAGAAGAGATTCCGAAGGGGAGAGCGGCAAATTGAAAATGCCGACGAACTCCAGAAATTTGGACTGCGATCCTGAGAAACTTCCGAGAAGTGAGATGGATCGGGATGTGAAGGTAAGCATCCTTGAGGTCCAAAGTAGCCATAACATCCCCGGGCTTGAGGATGTGGCTGACCGACCGAATGGTTTCCATTCGGAACCTTGTCCTTCTCACAAAGCGATTGAGAAACCTCAAGTCTATGATCATCCGGAGATCTCCCGTTTTCTTGGGGACTAAGAAGACTGGAGAATAAATGCCTAGACCCTGTTCCTCTGCCGGTACCTCCTCCAGGGCCCCCTTGGATATGTAGTCCTGGATGTAGGACTCTAGAATTTTCTGTTTGTTCGGCAAAAAACTTCGAGTGGCAATGAATCTTTCTGGGGGGAGAGAGATGAGATCTATCTTGTAACCTGAAGCCACTACACTTTGAGTCCAGGGATCTGAAATATCCTGGGCCCATACGTGCCTGAAGTGAAACAGGCGCCCCCCTACGGGAAGGTGGGGATGGGGGACTGGAAAATCCCGAGGGGTAACGGCCGAGGTAGCAGGGTTTAACCAAGAGCCTCGGGGAGGCCGGTAGTCAGGAGGGTTTAGCCTCCCTGGTGGGTTTGCGGGAGCGTCTCGAGGTTGTCCGAGACTGCCCCCCCCAATTGCTACGTGCCCTGCTTTGACGGCGAGATCTGCCTCCACGCTCTTGGCCTCCGCGCCCACGAAAGGGCTGCTGGGGGAGACTTTTGCCCTTCTTATCTGAAAGGCCCTCCATGATGTTATCAAGCTCAGATCCAAACAGCCGGTCTGGCTCAAAAGGAAGAGCGCACAAATTAAATTTCGACGCATTATCTGCGTTCCATGGTCTCAGCCACAATGGTCTTCTAGCCGCTGAAACTAGAGCCATAGTTTTGGCCGCCAACCTAAGTTGTAGCTGGGTGGTATCAGCCAGGAAATCCACTGCCAGGTTAACCGCCTTAAATGCTGCCAGTATGTCGTCCCGGGAGACACTTCGGTCGATGTCCGACTGGATCTGATTCAGGCTTGAACGCAGGAAAGATGCCACTTCGGTGGAGGCGATGGAAGTAGAAGCGGAGGCCGCAGCAGCGGAGTAGCTTCTTCTGAGGGTACACTCAGCTCTTCTGTCAAGAGGGTCCTGCAGACTAGACCCATCGTCTGCCGGGACAAGTGTACGCCTGGACAATTTGGCTATTGCCATGTCCACCTTGGGAATGGAACCCCACGATTCCACCAAGGGTTTTGCCATCGGAAACATAAGCTTGAAGCGTCTGGTGAGGACCGGGCCTTTCTCAGGCTTCTTCCACTCTGTGCGCATCACAGAGAGGAGGGTCTCATCCGCCTTAAAGACACGCTGGGTGCGTCCGGCGGGATCGGAGGACTCCCCATGTCAACATCCTGGTCCCTCGACCGGATGGACTTCAAAAGCTTTTGTGTTTTTTCTGGTGGGAAAAATATGAGGTCGGCTCCTCATTCTCAGATGAGGACGAGGAGGAATCCACGGAGAAAGGCATAGGCCTATCCACGGGAGCGGAGGTTTCCATAGGTGCCTGCGGAACCGAAGCCTCTCATTAAGCAGCCGCACCACTCCTTTGATGGAGTCATCCACGTAGGTTTTTGCCCAGGAATACATATCCTGCATAGTGGGTTCAGAGACGGTGCGGGAGCGGCAGCTGTCACATCTGGAGTAAGGGAAGCTATCTTCCAGCGGGGTGTTACAGTCGTAACAGGCCAAATGTCTGCGTTTGGCGGACGACTTGCGTTGCTGGTCCGATTCTCTGGGAGAAGACATTTCTGAAACAGAAAAGAATATTAATACTGCGAACATTGTACCGCAGAAAAAAATTTACGAGAGAAACGCCCACCAACAACAGGAGCAAGTGACAGTAGACAAGAATCAAGAAAGGAAAAGCAGAACTTTCTGATTAATGCGGAGGAGCTCTGAAGCTAGCTTAGGTAAAGCGCAACAGAGCCCAGAAAGCTGGGCTAAGCAAGTATTTAAGGGCAAAAACTCCGCCCAGAGGAGGGACCCCAGTACTCCACCCTCCAGAGTATAAAAAATGTGTATCCCTTATAAAAACACACAATCAAAGGAATAAGGAAGCCTCCTTATGCCTAAAAGAAAAGGCACAGGTTGATTTCAACAAAAAATCTAAGTAAGGAGGAAGCTAGCTTCTCCCTCCCTACCCCCAGCACCACCCGCAATTCAATGCCACGCCCCCCTCCCCCCCCCCGGAGGACAGCCGGCGGAAGGAGCACGCCGACTGAGCAGGACCCGGGAGTAACAACAGCCGCGTCCCCGACGGGAGACGCGGCAGAGCTGGATCGCAGAGCCGGAGGAGAGGGGCAAAGCCTCCACAAGTAAGCGGAAGGAGCGCAATGCTAGGAGGAAGGGGGGGGGGAGAAATGAATAAGGGCAAAAAGCCCACACAAGTAAGCAAACTGCAGCTCCCCCAAGGAGGGGGAGCCCCGCCAGTCCACCTGTCCGGAGGACAAAAAAAGACACAGTGGGCTGGGGGTTGCTCCCCTCCTTTTAGGAGAGCTGGAGTCTTTTTATTGGTTTTTTTTCTTTGGGCCCATTAATATTCCGCCGGTCCTACCAATCCACAGGGGGCAATTAACCCCATCTGTGCTGCTGGTAGGACGTAAGGGGAATTGTGTGCTCTCTGGCGCGCAGCCAAGGTACAGGAATCAGCCGACTATATAACATTAGGTACAGACACACGAATGAAAAAGTAGTCATATTTGGTATTGTATACCACATGATCTAACCTGTCAGATGAAAATTGTAAATAATACAAAAATGTACTACTGTCATGAAGCACAATATGTGACGAGAAAACATTATCAAAATGGTTTGGATAAGTAAAAGTTATCACAACATAGAGCGACACGTCAGATTAGCAAAAAATGGCCCGGTCCTTAGGCCCCTTTCACTCAGGCGTGATTTCCGTGCGGGTGCAATGCGTGAGATGAATCCGGACCCATTCATTTCTATGGGGCTATGCACATGAGCGGTGATTTTCACGCATCACTTTTGCGTTGCGTGAAAATCGCAGCATGTTCTATATTCTGCGTTTTTCACGCAATGCAGGCCCCATAGAATGAGTGAATGTGGCTGCTGGAAAATCGCAAGCATCCACAAGCAAGTGCAGATGCGATGCGATTTTCCCGCATGGTTGCTATGAGACGATCGGGATGGGGACCCGATCTTTATTATTTTCCCTTATAACATGGTTATAAGGGAAAATAATAGCATTCTAAATGCATAATGCAAAGTAAAATGGGTGATTGAGGGTTAAAAAAAAAAAAAGTAAGTCACCCCCTCCAATTGAGCGCATAGCTGCCGGTCTCCTGTTCTGTCTTCAGCTGGGGGAATGTGTAATTTATGATGTACTTAACCCAGTCCGGATTTTTGAGACAACCCTGGCCATTTACCTATATAAGGTCTCATTCAGATCCACTACAGGTGACCACTGAAGAAGGGGGCTACCCCCGAACGCGTTTGGGCTAAACTTTAGGGGATCGATGTTTTGGAGATACGAGGACATGAAGGATTAACACACTGTTTGAATCCCTAGCCTGGCTGCAACCACAACATATAGCAACCATCCAGCGCTAGGACCCAGAACGCTCCACCTTAGAGACACGGACTGCCCTGACAGCTTCCTCCCTGGGTCACGTGGGACGCCGCGTTTGAGGCCCAAACACCACGCGGGACGCCGCAGGTGAACGGAGGATAACAGTATCCTGTGCTGAGCGAATCGGCAAGGTAAGGGGCAATAGACCCTCATTATACTTATAGGTGGGAGCAAACCGGGTGAAGATTCTACGATCCGAAGCGGTACCAAAAGTGCGGCAGCTTGCAGAGTGACAGACTGAGGTCTGCACTCACTCAACATTCCATAGCAGGCACCACTCCATTCCATCGTTACTGCGATTGTGTATCACTACGGCTACGGCTATTCCATCGCCACACCGTGACTGTGTATTATTACGGTTATTCCATTGCCATACTGTGACTGTATATTGCTACGGCTATTCTATTATCGGGACTGTAGCAGCCACGGTCAGATGTGGGGAACCACTTATCGGCAAATTCTACTATATATTCTTTATTTCACACACACAAGCGGACTATTCGATACTTACTCCCTTGTGAGACATTCACGAGCAATGTGGGTAACGTTAGAGTGATCAACTGACACTTGGTTAGTTAGCTGTATACCTACCATTTATACCAATATTATTGATCTTACTTCATTCTATTATCGTTCTTATTATTGTTTTAAATAAAATGTTGAATATACTATTCCTGTGTCCCCATATGTAGAGTGTGCCGCCACAACTTTACTATTTATTTTTTCTGTATGAGATGACGGTTTGATTGGTGCTATTTTAGAGTCTTTTATAGACTTTTTGATCGCTTAGTATTACATTTTTTTGACTCACTTTTTATTTTTTTACTGTGTTCACCTGAGGGGCTAGGTCATGTGATATTTTTATACAGCAGGTTCTTATGGACGCGGCAATATCTAATACGTATTCTTTTTTTGTTTCTTTACGTTAACACAATAACAGCATTTTTGAAACAAAAAAATAATGTTTTAGGGTCCATTCACACGTCCGTGTGTGTTTTGCGGATCCACGTATCCGCGGATCCGCAAAACACGGACATCGGCGATGTGCGTTCCGCAATTTGCGGACCGCACATCGCCGGCACTCTCATAGAAAATGCCTTTTCTTGTCCGCATTGCGGACAAGAATAGGACATGTTCTATTTTTTCGGGAACGCATGTGCGGACTCGGAAGTGCGGATCCGCACTGCGGACCCGGCCGGGACATCGTCTGTCCCCATTGAAACTAATGGGTCCGCAATTCCGTTCCGCAAAATGCGGAATGGAATTGCGGACGTGTGAATGGACCCTTAGTGTCTCCATATTCTGAGAGCCATAGTTTTTTTTAATTTTTTGGGCGATTGTCTTAGGTAGGGTCCATTTTTTGCGGGATGAGATGACGGTTTGATTGGTATGATTTTTGAGCAAGTAAGACTTTTTGATTGCTTGGTATTACAATTTTTGTGATGTAAGGTGATAAAAAATGTTTTTTTTTTTTTAAACTTTTTATTGATGAAAAGCATATAGTACAGATAGAGACATAAATATGCGATCTCAGGAGGGTAAGGCAGTAGCCTCCTGATAAGAGTGGTTAGGTACTACAAAAAATTCAAATAGCATGAAATACAATAAGAAACTGGGTTCATGTCCGGTATGCAGAGTTGGGGTGGGAGGCCTTCTAAATAAAGATACATTAAGTACACAGAGCTCTGATTAGCTCCAGCAGTCCCAATCCGAGTGGACCCCGCAGAGCTGAAGAGACTTTTGGTTATAGTAGCTAAAGTGGTGAGTATGAGCGTGAGAATGCATGTCCTAGAAGCAGAGCTTGGAACTCTTGTGGACAGAGTAATGGAAGGGATATAGTAAAAAAGGGGGGTGAAGGGATGGAGATTAACTTTGGTACCCTCTGTAAGAGCTCCACCTCGTCCATACTTTAACAAAGGCATGGTGGGATCTTAACTCCCAAGAGGACAATTCCTCCAATCTATATATCTGATCGATTTTGAGGTACCACTGGTCCAACGAAGGAACTGTTGGTGTTAACCAATGAATAGGTAAGAGAAGTTTCGCTGCGCTAAGCAGATATCTAAACAGCCGAACCTCAGCCAAACTGGTGTTTTTGGGATATAAATTCAACAGGGCTATCTAAGGGGTGATGGGAAAGGATGACCCACAGATTTGATTCCCGATCCTAAAAATCTCCCGCCACCAGGGTATTAACGTGGGACAATTCCACCAAATATGGAAATATGTTCCCCTGTCCGTTGAACATCTCCAGCATGTGTCTGAGGCTAGGGCTGAGTAAAGACAGGTTTTGTCAGGAGTTTTATACCAGCGGGATACAATTTTAAAGCTGTTTTCCTGAACTTTAACACATCGCGAGAAAGAATGTGGAGAAAGGTAGATGGATCGGAGGTCAGTGAGATCAAAGGATCTATCCAAGTCTTTTTCCCACAGGCGGATGTAGTCAGGGGTGTGGAAGGTAGGAGGAGTCCTAAGTCTATTATGGATCTGAGAGATCAATTTGACAGGAGAGGTAGATTGCGATATAAGAGCCTCGATCCAGGTCAAAGGACGGAGGAGAGTATCTAAAGTGCCGTGTTGAGTTAAGTAGGCCTTGAGGAAATATATAAAGTTAAGATGGGATGGGGCAACACCCAAGTAAGTTCGGATAGAGTCATGAGAAATGGGGCATCTGACAGGTAAAATTCTCCGATCTTCCCTTCCGAACTTTTGACGGACAGAGGGACACTGTCCAGTAGGGTTTTAGGAGCCAAATGTAGAATGTCTTTTACAGTCAGTAAGGGAGATGGGAGGGGGACACCCAGATTGGAATTCTGTAAAGAGTTCCAGGCTTAAAATGTGGCTTTCATAACAAGGGAAATGTTAGCTGTTGGAAGAATACTGGTTTTCTTCCCTAGTAGGAAAGACCTAAAAGGCATATCCAATAAGGATTGTTCCATTGCTACCCAAGCTTTATGTGGAGGTTGTCTCAGCCAGTCTATTACTCTCGTCAGGAGCACCGCTCTGCCATAAAGTTCTGGATCAGGGAGAGCGATTCCCCCTCTATCCTTAGGGTGGGACAAAGCACTGTAAGATCTCCGAGCCTTTTTGTTTTGCCATATAAAAGAACTGAAGATGGATCGAAGAGCCGCATAATATTTAGAGGGAATAGGGAGGGGGAGAACCTGCTGGAGATAGGTTAATTTGGGGATAATTAATGACATGAGCAGATTTTTCCGTCCGAACCAGGATAATATGGGCATGTCTAGACGAGCAATATCTTCTTTCAGCGTTTTAAGAAGGCGAGTAAAGTTAAGGTCAAACCACCGATTCGGGTCCGTACATATCTTAATTCCCAGAAAGGTTAAATGGGGGGTGGACCAATTAAAGGGTGACAAGGATTTCAATGTGTTTTTAAGAGAGCTTGAAATCCCAGTGGATATTATTAGAGATTTATTGTGGTTAATCTTGAGATTGGAAAGAGAGCCGTAGGTCTCTAGAAGCCTATAAACTTTGGGGAGTGCTAATGTTGGGTTGCTAATTATCAACAACATGTCGTCAGCAAACGCAGCCGTCTTGTGCTGTTGATCTCCTAACGTGACACCTTTAATATCATCATCCAGTCGTATAGCTTGCAATAAGGGTTCTAGCGTTAGTACAAACAAAAGCGGGAAAGGGGGCAGCCCTGTCTGGTGCCGTTGCGGATGTTGAATGGGGCAGAAAGGATGTCATTGACCAGGATGGAAGCGGAGGCTCGCTGATACATTGCAGAGATGGCAAGGACAAAGGGGTCTGGGAAGTTCAGGCATTCCAGCACCGAGTACATGAAAGGCCAACCCACTCGATCAAAGGCCTTCTCAGCATCAGTGCTGAGAAGGACCAAGGGCAAATGTTTTTTATGTACATAATGAAGAATGTTGAGCACTCTGGCGGTATTGTCCTTGCCTTCCCTATGTTTGACAAAACCAACTTGATCTCTGTGGATCAATGATGGCAGTATAGGTGCCAAGCGGTTCGCCAACATTTTGGCCAATAGCTTTAGGTCAGTATTAAGGAGGGATATAGGCCTGAAATTAGAACATTGGGTATGGTCTTTCCCCTCCTTGGGAATAAGTGTTATGTGGGCTCTAGTCATACCACTTGACATGGGGGTACCCTGCAGAGCTCCGTTATGTACGGGTAGGAGATGTGGTACTAAGATGTCTCTGAAATGTGAATAGTAGAAAATAGAGAGGCCATCAGGGCCAGGGCTCTTTCCTTTCGGTGAGTTCTTAATAGCCCCCAGGAGTTCTTCTGTAGAAAAAGGGGCCATTAGGATCTTCCTATCTGAATCTGTAAGTTTTGGGAGATTCAGTTTCCCCAAGAAAGATGTAGTAGATGGGCTATCTCCGTTTTGTGAATTAGGGGAAGGAGTATAGGGTAGGTTGTATAAAGCTTCATAAAAGTCCCGAAAAGAGAAGCTATCTTCTGAGAGTCAAAGGTAGTGGAGTTATCGGGTGTTTGAAGTTTATGAACATAGTTGTTAAGTCTCCTTTTTTTTAATTCTATGCATCATAAATTTTGAGGCCTTGTTACCGTGAGCGTATATTTTATGTTGAGAGTGTAGGTAGCATTTTGCTGAGGAGGCGTTAAATAGATTCTTAAGGGAAATTCTAGTCGCAGTCAGTTCGTCCAGATGAGATTGTAGTAAAGTGTGTTTATGAACGCTTTCTAGTGAAGCTATTTTTTGAGAAGCTCATCTATTTGTTTCATCCTGTTTTTTTAATATGGGCACCAGTACTAATACATTGTCCTCTAAAGAAAGCTTTATGAGCATCCCAGATAGTGTGTTTGGAAACGTCCGGGGTGCAGTTTTTGGTAAAATATTCCTCTAGGGCGTGTCTCAATCTCAACTCAGCCTCTGGGACGCTCAAAAGCTGTTCATTAAGGCGCCAATGTTTGGCAGGTCTAGAGTTAGGAGGAGGTGACATTTGGATGTAAAGTGGTGCGTGGTCTGATAGCACTATATGTCCAATGGAGGCCTGAGTACACAGCTGGAGATGTTGTTGGGAGATGAAGAAATAATCAAGGCGTTGATACTGAACCATGTGCTTGAGAGAAAAGGTATAGTCAACAGTGTTTGGATTGAGCGAGCGCCAGACGTCTATTAGGTGGGCTCGTGAGAGGTGTTGCAAGAGTGAACTGAGAGCTTTCTGAGAGTGTACAGATTTGTGGGAGGAGGAGTCCAGGATCGGGTTCAAAACTACGTTAAGATCTCCCCCATAATAGTAATGCCCTCACTGAAGGAATCGAGTAGTTGTAATACCTCTTTGAGCCAGTATGTTTGGTTAGTGTTGGGCGCATAGACATTTACAAAGGTATAGAGTTGTTGGCCAATAGTACCTTTAATTAACAGGTATCTCCCTTCCGCATCGCTGCGTTGGTCTAACAGGAGAAAGGGGACCTTTTTCTGGAACCCGATGCTAACACCTTTTGAGTTAGAGGTAGTGGAGCCACAGTGGTACCAGTTTGGAAAGTACGAGAAAGAGAGATTTGGGAAGTGGTCAATTTTAAAATGAGTTTCCTGAAGGAAAATTACATTTGCGCCCTCTCTTTTCAAAACCTGAAATATTTGGCTCCTCTTCGATGGGGAGTTGCAACCCTTCACATTGTATGATGCAAGTTTCAGAGCCATCATAGGGAGTCAAAATTCAGGTGGAAGAGCAAGAGCATAGACATATGTAAAATGTGGTAAGAGGTACTCATCTCTTTGCGGGACCAAAAGGCGTATATAGAGAGAGGAGAGCATCTGCGAGGTCCAACCTGGCAAGAAAGTAATCCCAGCATAGAACCTATATAACAAAAACAAGTTAACAAAAGCACAAATATGAGTGCAGCAAAAACAAGAAAACAGTTGCACAGAGGTGTATCTAGTGCAAGATGAGGGGGGGTTAGTGTCATACACTAGTTTCAGGTGTCGGTCCCTCTGGGCAACTTTGTGACTTTAAATGAGAGGGAAAAGAGATTACTGATCTCAGGGCAACAGCCTGAGAAAAAGTTGTTGGGTTGTATGAAAGAGAAGCAGGTCTGGACAAGGAAAGGGAAAGGGGGGAGGTGAAGAAAGAAAGGGGGGGGGATAGAAGAGAGAAAACATATCTAGAAGAGTGGGAGAAGGGGAGTAGAGGTAAGAGGTAGTAGAAACAGAAGATTGGGACAGGGGAAGATGAGGCAGGGATAATGAAAGGTAATTGTGATATACCAATATTTAATTCTCCCACTCATTGACATGGAGAACAGGAATAGTTGTTATCAAGCCTAAGGAAACATTCAGGCAGCGAAATGAGTACTGTTATCCCGCAGTGAGGGTAAATTATAAGAAGAGCGGGTGAGGGATAGTTTATGTAGTGAAATAATGGATCGGGATAGGTAGGTAAAGATTAAAAAGGCGATGAGACAAGTCGGGAAGATAGGGAGACAGAAGGAGTGGGACACGGACAATAAGAGAAGCATTATACAGTTATCAGGGACAACTTGTAAGTTATCATTTCCATGCAGATACATGGAGTGTGGGAAATCAGAGGTCCTCAGTAGATATGCGTCTGGGAGTCAGGGGTTGGTTTTTCTTATTTTGGCGCTGGGCCTTAGGGGTGTTCCTGGTTTCAAACGGGAGAATCTTCGGTAGCTCAGGCAGGGAGGTGAGATCTTGGACCATTTCCCAGTTTGCAATGTCCATGTGTTGAGTCTCCAGTAGATCATAGATGGGGGCCAGATCTGCATGGTTTTTCACCGTCACTTTTTGGCCCCGGTAGGAGAAAGAAAGGCTGAAGGGGAAGGTCCACCTTTATGGGATCCGGCGATTCCGGAGCCATTCCGTTAGGGGTTTAAGTGTCCTCCTTTTCTGGAGGGTCAGCGGAGCTAAGTCTTGGAAGATGCTGATGTCGGCACCATTAAATTTTACCCCTCCAGAGGTGCGGGCTTTGTTTAAGATTTCATCCTTAACCTGGAAGTGGAGGAACTTGCAAATAATGTCACGTGGAGGCTCTGAGGCTGAGGGCTTGGGGCGTAGAGCCCTGTGAGCTCTCTCAATATCTATGGAGCCAGCGCAGTTCTGGCCTAGCAGATCATGGCATATAGTTGTTATAAGTGCCGCCGGATCTTGATTGGAATCCGATTCGGGGACCCCCCTAAATTCCAGGTTGTTTCGCCTACCTCGATTCTCTTGGTTTTCTAGTGCACAGTAGACCGTGTTGAGATGTTGCTGACATTTCTGTAGGCTGGATGAAGTAGCGGTTTGGAACTCTAAAATGGCGGCCTGTGTGTCTTCTAGAGACTCTACCCTGTTTCCTATGTGGCGTACATCCTGTCGCAGTGAGGACATCTCACTCATCAAGGGATCCAGGGCCTTTTGAAGTGCTGTATCGAGGTATTTTCTGGAGATCGAGAGATGTTTTTTGCCTCTCAGCTCCTCGTGATCACTTTGGTCTGCAGGTATGTCGAGATCGCTGTCCTCCGTCCCTTTAGAGGTAGCGGGCGCCATCTTGGCTTCTCTGGCCGCACATATAGCGGTCGCCTTTTTAACAAATTTGTCCATGTCTCCCCCTCCTGCAGGGGTTTTGAGGGGTTGGGAGAGGTCCCCAGACTTCTGCTGGCCAATTTTACCCATCTATTCGTCAAGAAGCTAACGGTAGCTGTGAGGGAACCGAGTTAGGATTGCAGAGCTCAGACTCACACGTCCATGCTGCTCCGACGCTGGCTCCGCCCCCATAAAAAATGTTTTTTTTACACCGTTTTTATTTTAGCTTTTTTTTTTGGTGTTAACCTGAGGGGTTAGGTCATATGGTATTTTTATAGAGTAGGTTGTTACGGAGGTGGCAATACATAATATGGTGATTGTCTTAGGTAGGGTATTATTTTTTTGCAGGATGAAATGACGGTTAGATTGGTACTATTTTGCGGGGCATGCGCCTTTTTTATCACTTGGTGTTGCACTTTTAGTGATGTAAGGTGACAAAATATTTTTGTAGCACAGTTTTTATTTTGTGTTCACCTGAGGGGTTAGGTCATATAATATTTCTATAGAGCCGGTCGTTACAGATACTAAATATGTCTGTTTTTCTATTTTTTTGTGTGTTTTATTTTGTAAAACAATAGTTTTTTTACTTTTTGTTTTTTATTTTTGTCCCACTCTGGCACTTCAACTTCTGGGGGTCTGATCCCCTTTACAATGCATTACAATACTTCTGTATTGTAATGCATTGGCTGTAAGTGTATTACACAGTGTAATACACTTACAGCTACCGGCCTGTGAGATCCAGGGGGCTGGATCTCACAGGCTCTCATGGAAGGCAGCTACAATGCCTAAAGAAGGCATTCGGCTGCCTTCCCTGCCATTGGATCCCCGTAACAGCAGTGCGGGGACCCGATGGCCACCCTAGACCCGGCAGGATACCACTGACCGCGGCAGTGCAAGGGTTAATGTGTCGGCATCAGTGTTTTCACCAATGCCGTCGCATAAAGCAGGGTCCAGCTATCTGTGACTGCCGGAACCCTGCCGCTGATCGGGCGAGCGTAGCACCTGCATCCTCCCGATCAGCCCGCCGTACATGTACGGTGCTGGTTCTTAAGTCACGTCCACCAGCACTGTATATGTACGAGACGGGTCCATAAGGGGTTAATGACCTGCATTGTTTATTCCAGGGCAGAGCAACATCTTCAGGCAAGCTAAAAGACAATTACTGTTTTATCTGAACAAGGCTCAGGCAGCAGAGGGAGCCATTAATTTAGAGTGATGATGACTTCCTTATGCAACTTCTTTGATCACCTCAGACTATTGACAACCTGCTACAATTTACTCTGATCCCAGTTGTTTAACCCACCCTCAGATGTCGGAGAACTGAAGTAGATTTACAGATGTAGGGGGCTGGGATTGATGTCACTAATCTGCTTTCTTTGAACCAGTGGTGTGCAAAGTGTGTGTGTGTGTGTGGGGGGGGGGGGGAGGTCCAGCCTGGGTGCCTGTTCTCGGGGGGGGGGGGGGCAGAAGCAATGCACCGGTGAGCTTCAGTTCTGTCATTCACTGATAACTTAGCTCCCCGTACTGAATGATGAAGTACAGAGCCCTCTGCTTACTGCTCCATCATTCAGCCTGCATACACAGATTGCGCTGCTGGCCTGTATGGGAGGAGCCTGCAGCTCGGAAATCTGACTGTGCTCCTCCCACACAGTGCTGCAGAGCATTCTGTGCCTGGCTGCCTGCAATGTGAGCTTCAGGAACGAGACAAGGTGAGTAGTTACTGTTTATTTTTTTTTTGTTTGTTTGTTTTTTTTTATTAACACAAAGGGCGCACAGGGGGCTTTACTTTTATGAAGGGGCACAGAGGGTAATAATACTACAAAGGGGGCACAGAGGGCATTGCTACTACAAAGGGTCACAGGGGGCATTACTACTACAAAGAAGCACAGGGGGCTTTACTACTATGAAGGGGGCACAATGGGCATCATTACTGTGAAAAGAGAACAGAGGGCATTACTACTACTACAAAGGGGGCACAGAGAATTACTACTACAAAGGGGCACAGAGGGCTTTACTACTATGAAGGTGGCACAATGGGCATTATTACTGTGAAGGGGGCACAGAGGATATTACTACTATGAAGGGGGCACAGTGGACATTACTATTATGGAAGGGGCACAATGGGTATTACACACAGTGCTGCAGAGCGATCAGTGTCTGGCTGCATACAGGGAAGAGCTGGATGTGAGCTTCAGGAATGGTACAAGGTGAGTAATTACAGTTTTTTTGTTTTATTAACACAAAGGGGGCACAGAGGCTTTACTTCTATGAAGGGGGCACAGAGGGCATTACTACTACAAAGCGGCACAGAGCGCATTACTACTATTATGGGACACAGAGGGCATTACTACTACAAAGGGGCACAATGGGCATTATTACTGTGAATGGGGCTCAATGGGCATTATTACTGTGAAGGGGCACAGCTGGCATTACTACTATGAAGGGGGCACAGAGGTTATTACTACTACACAGGGGCACAGAGGGCATTACGATTACAACTGGGGCACAGGGGGCTTTACTACTATGAAGGGGGCACAATGGGTATTATTACTGTGAAGGGGGAACAGATGGTATTACTACTACAAAAGGGCACAGAGTGCATTACTACTACAAATGGGTATAGATTGCATTATTACTATTAAGGGGCAGAGAGGGCAATACTACTACAAAGGGGCACAGGGGCCTTACTACTATGAATGGGGCACAATGGTCATTATTACTATGAATAGGGCACAGAGGATATTAATACTGTGAAGGGGGCACATGGGGCATTACTACTATGAAGGGTACACAATGGGCATTATTACTATGGAGGGGAACAATGGGCATTACTACTATGAAAGGGGCACAATGAACATTATTACTATGAAGGGGGCACAATGGACATTATTACTATGAAGGTGGCACAATGAACATTACTACTATGAATGGGGCACAATGGACATTACTACTATGAAGGGGGCACAATGGGCATTCCTACTGTGAAGGGATCACAATGGACTTTACTACTGTGAAGGGAACACAATGGGCTTTACTACTGTGAAGGGAACACAATGGGCTTTACTACTGTGAAGGGGGCACAGAGAGGGCACTACTCCTGTGAAGCGGGCACAGAGTGCATTACTCCTGTGAAGGAGGCACAAAGATAGATTAACTATTCTGAAGGAACATAGAAGGGGCATAACTACTGTGAAGGGAGCACAATATAGGGATAAGTACTTTAAGGGGAGCATAATGTGGGCATAACTATTGTGAACACTGTGCAATGAAGGCATAATTACTGTGAGGGGGCACAGTGTAAGCATAACTACTGGGAGGGGCCACAATGTGGATATTATTAGGGGGCACATATCTGGACATAACTACTGTGAAGGCTGTACAATGAAGGGAATGCTACTGGGAGGTGCCACAATTTTTTTTAACTATTGTTATAAGCTGTATTTGAGACTCACTAGTGGAATCCTTGCCAATGCATCCTCATTTTTCCAATGTCAAGTTGAGGGACAATGTCTGGATTACCTATTCCTGAGAGTACATGGTTTAACTCTAATTTCTAACAAGTTCCAAATTGGCCACATTTTCTAGCCTCTCATTATAAGAAAACATTTTCCTTAAATTTAATAATCTAGTCTGTAGCCTTTGTACTCCCTTAAGCTTTCCTGTATCCTTTTCAGACTGTGGAGCCCAAACTCAAATCCCATATTTAGGATTAGTGATGAGCGGGAGGTGCCATATTCGATTTCGCAATATTTCATGAATATTCGATTGAATATTCGTCATATATTCGTCAAAATCGAATATTCGTCATTATTCTATATATTGCGAATGTTACACAAATTTATATTCGCATCGCAAATTAAACTTAGAGCTGGGTTCCTAATCGTTGTAACTTGTATTGCTAGAATTGATGAAGATAACGAAGATTGACGAAGATATTCTAGCAATACACCATTAAAAGTGCCCTGTCTGACCCAGGAAGAAGTACAACAACGACTTAAAAAGATTTAAATAGACAAATCGCCAGGACCGGATGGCATACACCCTCGTATCCTAAGGGAATTAAGTGATGTCATAGCCAGACCTTTATTTCTGATATTTACGGACTGTATACTGACAGGGAATGTTCCACAGGATTGGCGCATAGCAAATGTGGTGCCAATATTCAAAAAGGGTCCAAAAACAGAGCCTGGAAATTATAGGCAGGTAAGTTTAACATCTATTGTTGGTAAACTGTTTGAAGGGTTTCTAAGAGATGCTATTTCGGAGTATCTCAATGAAAATAAGCAAATAACGCCATATCAGCATAGCTTCATGAGTAGAGTTGAGCGAACACCTGGATGTTCGGGTTCGACGAGTTCGGCCGAACTCGAAAAATGTTCGGGTTCGGGATCCGAACTCGACCCGAACTTCATCCCGAACCCGAACCCCATAGAAGTCAATGGGGACCCGAACTTTTGGGCACTAAAAAGGCTGTAAAACACACCCGGAAAGGGCTAGAGGGCTGCAAAAGGCAGCAAAATGTAGTTAAATCCCCTGCAAACAAATGTAGATAGGGAAATGATGAGTTAACATAAAATAAATAAAAATTAAACAATATTAATTGGAGTGAGGTCCCATAGCACAGAATCAGGCTTCAAGTCACCCACCAATGGAGAAGGTCACTTACTATTATTTTGACCACAGCACCCAGACAAAGGAGAGAGGTCCCACAGCAGAGAACCAAGCATCATATCACCCACCACAGGAGTAGGCCACCATTTAGTTACTTTGACCCCTACACCCAGACGGAGGAGAGAGGTTACACAGCAGAGAATCAGGCATTTAGATCACCCACCACAGGAGTAGGCCACCATTGAATCAAACCCCCGGCAACCATGTCAGATGGCACAAGCATAAGCTTTATATCAATCAGCACAGGAGAAGGCGACTTTGGACAGACTTTTGACCCCTACACTCGGACGGAGGAGAGAGGTTTCAAAGCAGAGAATCAGGCATTTAGATCACCCACCACAGGAGTAGGCCCCAATTTAATGGGACTCCCGGCAACCATGTCAGATGGCACAACCATCAGCTTCATATCAATCAGCACAGGAGAAGGCGACTTTGAAAGACTTTGACCCCTACACCCAGACGGAGGAGAGAGGTTTCACAGCAGAGAATCAGGCATTTAGATCACCCACCACAGGAGTAGGCCCCCATTGAATCAGACCCTGGCAACTATGTCAGATGGCACAACCATCAGCTTTATATCAATCAGCACAGGAGAAGGCGACTTTGAAAGACTTTGACCCCTACACCCAGATGGAGGAGAGAGGTTTCACAGCAGAGAATCAGGCATCATATCAACCACTACAGGAGAAGCCACCATTGAGTTACTTTGACCCCTGCACCCAGGAAGAGGAGAGAGGCCCCACAGCACATATTCTGGCATCATATCAGCCACCACAGGAGAAGCCACCATTGAGTTACTTTGACCCCCGCACCCAGGAAGAGGAGAGAGGCACCACAGCACATATTCTGGCATCATATCAGCCACCACAGGAGAAGCCACCATTGAGTTACTTTGACCCCGGCACCCAGGAAGAGGAGAGAGGCCCCACAGCACATATTCTGGCATCATATCAGCCACCACAGGAGAAGCCACCATTGAGTTACTTTTGACCCCTGCACCCAGGAAGAGGAGAGAGGCCCCACAGCACATATTCTGGCATCATATCAGCCACCACAGGAGAAGCCACCATTTAGTTACTTTGACCCCTTCACCCAAACAGAGGAGAGAGGTTCCACATCAGAGAATCAGGCATCATATCAACCACCACAGGAGTAGGCCACAATTTAATGGGACCCCGGCAACCATGTCAGATGGCACAACCATCAGCTTCATATCAATCAGCACAGGAGAAGGCGACTTTGAAAGACTTTGACCCCTACACCCAGGAAGAGGAGAGAGGTTTCACAGCAGAGAATCAGGCATCATATCAACCACCACAGGAGAAGCCACCATTTAGTTACTTTGACCCCTGCACCCAGGAAGAGGAGAGAGGCACCACAGCACATATTCTGGCATCATATCAGCCACCACAGGAGAAGCCACCATTGAGTTACTTTGACCCCCGCACCCAGGAAGAGGAGAGAGGCCCCACAGCACATATTCTGGCATCATATCAGCCACCACAGGAGAAGCCACCATTGAGTTACTTTGACCCCTGCACCCAGGAAGAGGAGAGAGGCACCACAGCACATATTCTGGCATCATATCAGCCACCACAGGAGAAGCCACCATTGAGTTACTTTGACCCCTGCACCCAGGAAGAGGAGAGAGGCGCCACAGCACATATTCTGGCATCATATCAGCCACCACAGGAGAAGGCCACCATTGAGTTACTTTGACCCCTGCACCCAGGAAGAGGAGAGAGGCCCCACAGCACATATTCTGGCATCATATCAGCCACCACAGGAGAAGCCACCATTGAGTTACTTTGACCCCTGCACCCAGGAAGAGGAGAGAGGCCCCACAGCACATATTCTGGCATCATATCAGCCACCACAGGAGAAGCCACCATTTAGTTACTTTGACCCCTTCACCCAAACAGAGGAGAGAGGTTCCACATCAGAGAATCAGGCATCATATCAACCACCACAGGAGTAGGCCACAATTTAGTTTATTTGACCCCTGCACCCAGGAAGAGGAGAGAGGCCCCACAGCACATATTCTGGCATCATATCACACACCACAGGAGAAGGCCTCTTTTCAGTGATTTAGGCCTTTGGACCCAGACAGAGGAGAGAGGTCAGAGATTAGCTTCATATCCCCAGCACAGCAGAAGACCGCTTTATTTGACTTAGGCCTCAGCACCCAGACAGAAGACAGAGGTAGCATGGCAGAGGTTATGGCTTCATGTCACCCGTTAGTTTAACCGGCCACTTTCATCTGGTTAGGCCCCGGCGCCCAGACAGAGAAGAGTTTCATTCAACTGTGGGTTTCATAAAATTTGTATCAAATAAAGAAGTGGCCCGTAGCACAACAAGACATGTTTTAGGCAGTTAATAAGGACTACTCTGCACAAGGGAGGGACAGGTCCTGTGGGATCCATGCCTGGTTCATCTTTATGAAGGTCAGCTTGTCCACGTTGGCTGTGGACAGGCGGCTGCGCTTGTCAGTACGACGCCCCTGCCGTGCTGAATACGCTGCTCAGATAAAACGCTGGCCGCCGGGCAGGAAAGCACCTCCAAGGCATAACATGCTAACTCTGGCCACGTGGACAATTTCGAAACCCAGTAGTTGAATGGGGCCGAACCATCCGTCAGGATGTGGAGGGGTGTGCAGACATACTGTTCAACCATGTTAGTGAAATGCTGCCTCCTGCTAACACGCTCCGTATCAGGTGTCGGTGCAGATAGCTGTGGCGTGGAGACAAAACTTTTCCACATTTCTGCCATGCTAACCCTGCCCTCAGATGAGCTGGCCGTGACACAGCTGCGTTGGCGACCTCTTGCCACTCCTCTGCCTTCACCTTCCACCTGTTCCCTGTGACATGTGGGAATGCTCTCAAGAGCGCTCTATCAGCGTAGCGCTTGTACTCGCGCATCTTACGGTCGCGCTCCAGTTCAGGAATTAAAGTGGGCACATTGTCTTTATACCGGGATCCAGCAGGGTGGCCACCCAGTAGTCTGCACATCGTTAAAACGTGGGCAACTCTGCTGTCGCTGCGCAGGCATTGGAGCATATATTCGCTCATGTGGGCCAGGCTACCCATGGGTAAGGACAAGCTGTCCTCTGTGGGAGGCGTATCGTCATCGTCCACCGTATCCCCCCAGCCACGCACCAGTGATGGGCCTGGGCTGCCACCCCGCTGTGAACTTGCGCCATCCTCGTCCCCTCCACCTCCTCCTCCTCATCCTCCTCGTCCTCCAGTACAGTGCCTTGGCTGGCGACTTGTGAACCTGTCCTCTGCTGCTTAAACAAACCTCCCTCTGAGCCACTTCGAACAGACTGGCCCGAAAGTGTTAGAAACGAGCCCTCATCCTCCTCCTCCTCCTCCACCTGGGCCACCTCCTCTAACATCATTGCCCTAAGTGTTTTCTCAAGGAGACATAGAAGTGGTATTGTAACGCTGATAACAGTGTCATCGCCACTGGCCATGTTGGTGGAGTACTCGAAACAGCGCAGCAGGGCACACAGGTCTCGCATGGAGGCCCAATCATTGGTGGTGAAGTGGTGCTGTTCGGCAGTACGACTGACGCGAAGCGTGCTGCAGCTGAAACTCCACTATGGCCTGCTGCTGCTCGCACAGTCTCTCCAGCATGTGCAAGGTGGAGTTCCACCGGGTGGGCACGTCGCATATGAGGCGGTGAGCGGGAAGGCCGAGTTCCGCTGTAGCGCAGACAGGCGAGCAGCGGCAGGATGTGAACGGCGGAAGCGCGCACAGACGGCCCGCACTTTATGCAGCAGCTCTGACATGTTGGGGTAGTGGTGAATGAACCTCTGCACCACCAAGTTCAGCACATGCGCCAGGCAAGGGATGTGCGCCAAACCGGCTAGTCCCAGAGCTGCCACGAGATTTCGCCCATTATCGCATACCACCAGGCCTGGCTTGAGGCCCACCGGCAGAAACCACTGGCCGGTCTGTTGTTCAATACCCCGCCACAACTCCTTTGCGCTGTGGGGCCTGTCCCCAAACATATGAGTTTCAGAATGGCCTGCTGACGCTACCCCGGGCTGTGCTGAAGTTGGTGGTGAAGGTGTGTGGCTGACCGGATGAGCTGGTGGAAGCAGTGGAGGAGGAAGCCGAGTAGGAGGAGGAGGCTACAGGAGGCAGAGAATGATGCCCTGCGATCCTAGGGGGCGGAAGGACGTGCGCCAAGGAACTGTCCGCCGGGGCCCAGCCGCCACTACATTCATCCAGTGTGCAGTTAGTGAGATATAGCGTCCCTGGCCGTGCTTACTGGTCCACGTATCTGTGGTTAGGTGGACCTTGCCACAAATGGCGCTGCGCAGTGCACACTTGATTTTATCGGACACTTGCATGTGCAGGGAAGGCACGGCTGTCTTGGAGAAGTAGTGGCGGCTGGGAACCACATACTGCGGGACAGCCATGGCCATCAGCTGTTTGAAGCTGTCTGTGTCCACCAGCCGGAATGACAGCATTTCAAAGGCCAGCAGTTTAGAAATGCTGGCGCTCAGGCCAAGGGCCTCGAGGGTGACTCGGGGGAATTTGCGCTTCCTCTCTAAGGTTTGAGATATTGAGAGCTGAACGCTGCTGTGTGATATAGTGGAGACGCTAGTTGACGGTGGCGGTGGTGGTGGTGTCGGTGGCACATCCTCTGTTTGCTGCTCGGCAGGTGGCAACATTCCTCTCGAGGCGGAAGCCGAGGCAGCAGCGGTAGAGGGAGCAGGGGGAGCCTCAGCGAGTGCCTGGTTTTTAAGGTGTGTACCCCACTGCAGTTCATGCTTTGCATGTAGATGCCTGGTCATGCAGGTTGTGCTGAGGTTCAGAACGCTAATGCCTCGCCTCAGGCTCTGATGGCAGAGCGTGCAAGTCACTCGGGTCTTGTCGGTAGGACATTGTTTAAAGAAGTGCCATGCCAGGGAACTCTTTGAAGCTGCCTTTGTGGGGCTGGGTCCCTGTTGGCGATGTCCAGTAGCAGGCGAACTCTGGGGCGGCGGCTCGCCTGCTTTGGCCCCTGCTCCTCTTTGGCTTCGCTGTTGTCTCGGTCTCACCACTACCTCTTCCTCTGAACTGTGAAAGTCATCGCCACGACCTTCAGTCCATGTGGGGTCTAAGACCTCATCGTCCTCTGCATCGTCTTCCACCCAGTCTCCCTCCCTGACCTCCTCCTGTTCAGTCTGCACACTGCAAAAAGACGCGGCAGTGGGCACCTGTGTTTCGTCATCATCAGAGAGTCGGTGACTCTGCTGTGGTGGTATTCCCATGTCCTCTTCATCTGGAGACATAAGTGGTTGTAGCGCCAGTGCATGGTATGTCTTCCTCCACTGGGGAAGGGCTAGGTGGACGCCCCTGGGAAACCCTGGAAGCAGAGTCTTCAAACAGAAGAAGAGACTGCTGCATAACTTGTGGCTCAGACCGCTTCCCTGATATGCTTGGGGGTGATGTGACAGACTGATGGGCTTGGTTTTCAGGTGCCACCTGTGCGCTTTCCGCAGAAGACTGGGTGGAAGACCATGTGGTGAACGTGCTGGAAGCACTGTCGGCCACCCAATCGACAATGCCTGTACCTGCTCAGGCCTTACCATCCTAAGAGCGGCATTGGGCCCCACGAGATATTGCGGTACATTCTGCCGGCTAGTTGAGGGAGTTCGCTCCCTACTGTGTGCGCCTGGAGCCGAACGGCCACGCCCTCTACCAGCAACAGAGGCTCCACGGACACCACCACGACCGCGCCCTCGTCCCTTAATAGTATTTTTCTTCATTGCTGCGATTCAACTCGCACCACAATGAAATATATTATTTTTTATAAGCAAAATCCCTCACTGGAATACTTTCAGTCTTTTGACTGTATGGATTACAGATGGAATGACTGTTATATGTGAGTACCGCTTTCTTTGACAGATTCTAGTATGGGTACATATATGTTTTCCCAACCCCAGCACATTAGTTTGCTAATTCCAGATGTATGAAACGCAGGCCTAACTGTATCTAGTATATTGAACGCCAGATAAACTAACTTGGCCTTTTTAAATAAAAAAATTCCCTCACTGGAATACTTTCAGTCTTTTGACTGTATGGATTACAGATGGAATGACTGTTATATGTGAGTACCGCTTTCTTTGACAGATTCTAGTATGGGTACATATATGTTTTCCCAACCCCAGCACATTAGTTTGCTAATTCCAGATGTATGAAACGCAGGCCTAACTGTATCTAGTATATTGAACGCCAGATAAACTAACTTGGCCTTTTTTAAATAAAAATTCCCTCACTGGAATACTTTCAGTCTTTTGACTGTATGGATTACAGATGGAATGACTGTTATATGTGAGTACCGCTTTCTTTGACAGATTCTAGTATGGGTACATATATGTTTTCCCAACCCCAGCACATTAGTTTGCTAATTCCAGATGTATGAAACGCAGGCCTAACTGTATCTAGTATATTGAACGCCAGATAAACTAACTTGGCCTTTTTAAATAAAAAATTCCCTCACTGGAATACTTTCAGTCTTTTGACTGTATGGATTACAGATGGAATGACTGTTATATGTGAGTACCGCTTTCTTTGACAGATTCTAGTATGGGTACATATATGTTTTCCCAACCCCAGCACATTAGTTTGCTAATTCCAGATGTATGAAACGCAGGCCTAACTGTATCTAGTATATTGAACGCCAGATAAACTAACTTGGCCTTTTTTAAATAAAAAATTCCTCACTGGAATACTTTCAGTCTTTTTGACTGTATGGATTACAGATGGAATGACTGTTATATGTGAGTACCGCTTTCTTGACAGATTCTAGTATGGGTACATATATGTTTTCCCAACCCCAGCACATTAGTTTGCTAATTCCAGATGTATGAAACGCAGGCCTAACTGTATCTAGTATATTGAACGCCAGATAAACTAACTTGGCCTTTTTAAATAAAAAAATTCCCTCACTGGAATACTTTCAGTCTTTTGACTGTATGGATTACAGATGGAATGACTGTTATATGTGAGTACCGCTTTCTTTGACAGATTCTAGTATGGGTACATATATGTTTTCCCAACCCCAGCACATTAGTTTGCTAATTCCAGATGTATGAAACGCAGGCCTAACTGTATCTAGTATATTGAACGCCAGATAAACTAACTTGGCCTTTTTTAAATAAAAAATTCCCTCACTGGAATACTTTCAGTCTTTTGACTGTATGGATTACAGATGGAATGACTGTTATATGTGAGTACCGCTTTCTTTGACAGATTCTAGTATGGGTACATATATGTTTTCCCAACCCCAGCACATTAGTTTGCTAATTCCAGATGTATGAAACGCAGGCCTAACTGTATCTAGTATATTGAACGCCAGATAAACTAACTTGGCCTTTTTTAAATAAAAAAATTCCCTCACTGGAATACTTTCAGTCTTTTGACTGTATGGATTACAGATGGAATGACTGTTATATGTGAGTACCGCTTTCTTGACAGATTCTAGTATGGGTACATATATGTTTTCCCAACCCCAGCACATTAGTTTGCTAATTCCAGATGTATGAAACGCAGGCCTAACTGTATCTAGTATATTGAACGCCAGATAAACTAATCTTGGCCTTTTTAAATAAAAAATTCCCTCACTGGAATACTTTCAGTCTTTTGACTGTATGGATTACAGATGGAATGACTGTTATATGTGAGTACCGCTTTCTTTGACAGATTCTAGTATGGGTACATATATGTTTTCCCAACCCCAGCACATTAGTTTGCTAATTCCAGATGTATGAAACGCAGGCCTAACTGTATCTAGTATATTGAACGCCAGATAAACTAACTTGGCCTTTTTAAATAAAAAATTCCCTCACTGGAATACTTTCAGTCTTTTGACTGTATGGATTACAGATGGAATGACTGTTATATGTGAGTACCGCTTCTTGACAGATTCTAGTATGGGTACATATATGTTTTCCCAACCCCAGCACATTAGTTTGCTAATTCCAGATGTATGAAACGCAGGCCTAACTGTATCTAGTATATTGAACGCCAGATAAACTAACTTGGCCTTTTTAAATAAAAAATTCCTCACTGGAATACTTTCAGTCTTTTGACTGTATGGATTACAGATGGAATGACTGTTATATGTGAGTACCGCTTTCTTTGACAGATTCTAGTATGGGTACATATATGTTTTCCCAACCCCAGCACATTAGTTTGCTAATTCCAGATGTATGAAACGCAGGCCTAACTGTATCTAGTATATTGAACGCCAGATAAACTAACTTGGCCTTTTTTAAATAAAAAATTCCCTCACTGGAATACTTTCAGTCTTTTGACTGTATGGATTACAGATGGAATGACTGTTATATGTGAGTACCGCTTTCTTTGACAGATTCTAGTATGGGTACATATATGTTTTCCCAACCCCAGCACATTAGTTTGCTAATTCCAGATGTATGAAACGCAGGCCTAACTGTATCTAGTATATTGAACGCCAGATAAACTAACTTGGCCTTTTTTAAATAAAAAATTCCCTCACTGGAATACTTTCAGTCTTTTGACTGTATGGATTACAGATGGAATGACTGTTATATGTGAGTACCGCTTTCTTTGACAGATTCTAGTATGGGTACATATATGTTTTCCCAACCCCAGCACATTAGTTTGCTAATTCCAGATGTATGAAACGCAGGCCTAACTGTATCTAGTATATTGAACGCCAGATAAACTAACTTGGCCTTTTTTAAATAAAATAAAAATTCCCTCACTGGAATACTTTCATGGCTTTTCACTGTATGGATTACAGGTGGACTGGTATTAGTAGGGGTGACACAAGCACACCCAAGTCCCTGATGTAGGATTTCTATGGCACAGACCACTATTACAAGTGATTAATGGACGTTGGGAGAGATTGTGCTGCAGCACTAGTCCCAAGATGGCCGCCGCCTATCAGCCCAGTAACATGTGCCACAAAATGGTCTGCACAACCTTTAAAAAAATAGCCTTGGACTGTGCTGCTAAATCGCTATTGGTCTGAATCCCAGGTGTAGATGTCTGACTTGTTTGGAGCTTTGAATGCACACTGTGGCAGCTTCTGCTGCAGCACTACAAGTCGCAAAATGGCGGCCGGCGGTCAGCCCAGGTACATGTGGATGAAAAATCACTCTGGCCACTCTAAAATAGCCAATCCCTATCAAAAAGCAGCTCAGCTGCAGTTGTTCAGATGAATCACAGGTGGAGGAGAGAAATTTGCTTCCAGTTATTCAATTATCCCTGCCTATTCTCGCCTCTAGCATCAGCTGCGCCTATCCCTGTTCTATTCACATCGGGAGTGAGCACGTCCCGACGTGCGCACAAGCTTATAAAGAGGCTGAGTCACATGCTGCACTTGGCCAATCACAGCCTTGCCAATAGTAGGCATGGCTGCGATGGCATCTTAGGGCAAGTAGTATGATGCATGTTGATTGGCTGCTTTGCAGCCTTTCAAAATGCGCCAAAATACATGCCGAACGACGAACCCGAACCCGAACTTTTACGAAAAAGTTCGGGTTCGGGTCCGTGTCACGAACACCCCAAAATTCGGTACGGACCCGAACTATGCTCGAACTGTTCGCTCAACACTATTCATGAGGGATCGGTCTTGCCAAACAAATTTAATCAGCTTCTATGAGGAGGTAAGTTCTAGACTTGACAGCGGCGAATCAATGGATGTCATATATCTGGACTTCTCCAAAGCATTTGACACTGTACCTCATAAAAGGTTAGTATATAAAATGAGGATGCTCGGACTGAGAGAAAATGTCTGTATGTGGGTAAGTAACTGGCTGAGTGACAGAAAACAGAGGGTGGTTATTAACGGTAGATACTCAGATTGGTCACTGTCACTAGTGGGGTACCTCAGGGGTCAGTATTGGGCCCTATTCTCTTCAATATATTTATTATGGTTAAACTGATTTTATTGAATCAATTTTCGTAATTCACAAACAAAGTGTATGCAATAAAGAGAATTGCGTGGTACAATAAGGAATCACTTAATCATAGCATCGCATACAGTACACAGCAATGTACAGATAACAAGGATGTCACAAAAACAATGACTATGCAAACAAACTTTGTAGAAACTCACATAACGGAGATAAAAGTCGATATCTTGAAGAAAGAGCGAGGTAGAATAGGTATTGAGAATGAGGGGGGAGAAAGGAGAAGAAAAAAAAAAAAAGGGGGGGGGGAGGGGGATAAATGGATGAAGGCCTCACCACCACTCATGAGACCCCGTGCAGAGATTAGGATGCGATTAGGTCTAAGAATCTAGGCGAAGTTTGAGCATCAATCCAGATCGACCATAGCCGGAGGTATTTAGAAGAAGTATCAGAGAACTCAGCTGATATTTCCTCCATTCTAGCAATGAGTTGCATTTCTTGGAACCATTCCCGCAATGATGGGGTAACTGATGACCGCCAGTGCCTCGGGATAACGGACCTGGCTGCAGCAACGCAGAATCGCAACAGACTCTTTTTTTGAGAAGATATGGAACCTGGTAGGATGGAGAGGAGCGCCAACCGTGGTGAAGCCACTGTTGTTTTCCCTGAGAGAAACGAATACACAGCAAATACTTTATCCCAAAAGGGCCTGATCCGAGTACAGCCCCACCATATATGTAGCATAGTGCCCTTATCTGAGTTACATCTCCAACAAATATCGGACACAGAAGGGAAAATTTTATTCAGTTTGGTTGGGTATTTATACCAACGCTGTTAATATTTTGTAATTCTTCTCCTGTGCCGAGCACGCCATTGAGAGTTTATGCGTGAATAAGAACGCTTTCTGCCTGTCAGCTGGCGTCAAGACTATTCCCAATTCCCTCTCCCAGCCCTCCATGAAGTTGGGGACAGTTTTATGTGTTTCATCCAGTAAGATCTGATACCATTGAGAGATCAGGTGGGTCGGTGGTGATGAGAGATTGAAAAGCTTTTCAGCTTCTGTCAGTGTGGCATTAAAGTAACATCGGTCTCCATTTGAGGAGATGTAAGAGCGAATCTGTTCATATTCCAGCCAGGATAATCGCAAATCCGGGTGTGTCGATACCAGCGTAGAAAAATGCGGTAAAGACTTCCCGTCCAAGAGAGTAAACATACGTGGATCATCTGTCACACGCAAATGGAGAAAGGATTCTTTACCGTGGCTAGCAAGGAAGGCTGGATTATGAAAGATAGGCGTTAATGGGCTTAATCGTCTTACACAGCCTCCCAAGACTGTCAGAGAGTCCCATAATTTAATTGTGTGAGAAAGAAAAGTATTACATTTGTCTATATGTGGGCGAACCTCTGGATCTATCCATGGTAGATGCCTAAGGGGAAGGGGAAATTGGGATTGCTCTAATCCCACCCACTGCTTTGTTGAGCCGTGATAAGTCCAATCAATTAACCTAATCAGAGAGGACGCCATGTGATACTTCCTAAAATCCGGTAGTCCGGCCCCTCCATGTGCTTTGGACCTAGCTAAGGTAGAAAGAGCGATACGCGGCCTTGAGTGTCCCCAAATGAATTTTATGCATGCTGTTCTGAGTTTCCTGAAGAAACTGATGGGTGGGATTATGGGGACCGCTTGAAAAATATAGAGGAATTTAGGGAGCACGTCCATTTTAAGGACGTTAATACGTCCGAACCAGGACAGATCCTTTTTGTTGATAGCCTTGAGCTCTTCTACTGTTTTATTCAAAAGAGGCAGGTAATTAAGTTCAAAAAGACGCGTATCATCAGTCGGGATGTGGACTCCCAGGTATTTTAATGCTACGGATTGCTGTCTGAAATCAAAGGAAGAGAGGAGTCTGTTAAAGTCAGGGCGTGGGATATTAATATTTAGCAATTCAGATTTCGAGTAATTAACTTTAAAATTGCTCAAATGACCGAACCGCTCGAATTCTAGTAAAACAGAAGGTAAAGAAATATGAGGCTGGGAAACATATAATAGAAGGTCATCAGCGTATAAGGCGCTTTTGTAATGATTGCCATTTATTGAGATGCCACGTATGTCAACGCAACTCCTGAGTGCTGTCGCTAGATGTTCCATAACCAGTACATAGAGTAACGGTGACAAGGGACAGCCCTGTCTGGTTCCGTTTTTAATCTGCAATGGCGACGAGAGGAGCCCGTTTACCCGGACCCGTGCCGTGGGGGCAGTATACAAAGCTTTGATCCTTGACAGGAATTTTGGGCCCAGTCCTATCTGATAAAGTGTGGCGTCCAGAAAGTCCCAATTAACCCTGTCAAAGGCCTTTTCGGCATCTACTGACAGGAGACACAACGGAATACCAGACTTTTTTGCCAGATTAGCTAGCAGTAGCGTCTTGATGGTATTGTCCCGTGCCTCTCTACCGCGTACAAACCCTACCTGGTCTGTATGTACAATATCCGGGATCAATGGGGACAATCTGTCGGCCAACAGTTTCGAGTAAAACTTAATGTCAATATTAATCAACGAAATCGGCCTGTAATTAGAAGAGATGGAGTGATCCTTACCCGGTTTGGGGATGACGCTGATGTGAGCTTCTAGGGATTGTTTAGTGGCATTGAACACTTTCACTAAGAAAGGAGTCAGGACATCGCAAAATCGTTTATAAAATGCCGTGGTGAACCCGTCAGGGCCTGGACATTTACCCGTTGGCGAGTTTTTGATAACAATCCTGATATCTACCTCAGTAAAATCCGCATCTAGGTTTTCCCTATCTGATTCAGCTATCGTGGGCAGGGCTGACTCCGAGACATAGTCTGCAATCCTATTACGGAAGGCGACAGGGGCCATGTCTGAAAACTGTCCCTTAATATCATACAGGTGGGCGTAATATTCTTTAAACACCTCAAGAATAGTGATCGGGTTATGAGTAATCGCACCATCACTCTTTCTAATATTGGGGATAAACGTCTGGGTCGATCTAGGGTGAATAAAACGTGCGAGCGGTCTACCACACTTGTTAGAAAACTCGTAAAAAAAGCGTTTGCCTCTATCTCTAAAGGTCCTGTATTTCTGATCCAACAGAGCTTTAATAGATTCTCGAACCCTAAGGAGTTCTACATGTGTGGCCGGAGACAAAGTATGCTTATGTTGTAACTCTAGAGTGAGTCAGTAAGTTGGATAAGGATATGGCCTTTTCCTTTTTTAACCTTGAGCCGTGTTTAATAAATGTCCCTCTCAGCACACATTTTAAAGCTTCCCATTGTGTGGGCAAGGGGGTCGAATCCGAGGCGTGATTCTGGATAAAGTCCTGAATGACGCTTACTATGTCAGATGCACATACTGTATCTTTTAATAGATTGTCATTCAGTCTCCAGTTCCACGACTTAGGACTCGAGTCTGGTAGTTCAATAGAAAAATAAATTGGAGCGTGATCTGACAATAGGATATCACCTATTGAGGCCTGCGGTTTCCAGGCCAAAACATGGTGACTCACTAGGAAGACATCCAGCCTGCTATAGGAATTGTGCGGGGCCGAAAAGAAAGTGTAATCTTTCACCCGTGGATGAGTGATGCGCCACGCATCAATCAGTTGCATGGAGTGGAGATGTTTAAATAATGCTCTCAACTGGCGAGAGGGCACAGAAGACCGACCAGTTGAGGAATCAAGTGCCGGATCCAATGTAAAATTAAGGTCACCACCGATAACCACCTGCCCCTCAGCAAAGTCAGCCAGCTTACGTAAAATGGCTCGACATGTGGGAACCTGGCGCGCGTTCGGTAGGTACCAGTTGACTATAGTGAAAACCGTAGATCGAATACGTATTTTAAGAAACAGGTAGCGCCCCTCTCCATCCATTTCAGTTGCCACAACTGAGTGCTGCAGGGATCTATGAAGCGCGATGGAAACTCCCCTTGATCTGGAGTCTGGGCTAGGGTTATGAAACCAGTGCGAGAAGTAACGATCTCGCAATTGCGGGACATGTCCACTTTTAAAGTGGGTTTCTTGGAGCAGCAAAACATTAACTCCTTTTTTGTGCATATTATATAATATCTGGGAGCGTTTTTGAGGCGTGGTGAAGCCTCTTACATTCAATGAACCCAACCTGAGAGACGACATAGCGTTTTATCAGTGAGACTGAGGAAGGGGTGAGAGGAGACAGACAAAACAACAACAGGAAAAAAAAAAAAAAAAAAGAGGAAAAAGTCACAGAACGAAAAAGAAGAGAATAGAGGAACCAGTGGATGACCACTGAAGAGGTAACAATATATTAGGCACCTGGGTCTACAAACCTGGAAAAAGGCCTACAAGACACTAGCTGCCAGCACAGGGTAGGAATAACACTCGGGATGACAATATTACACGTTAAACTACAGTAAGTAACGTGAGTCCCTATCAGGAAGCGAGCTTTCAACAGAGGAGCTACCCCCCCCGGCACAGTGGACCCTGAAAGTATATCAGCAAGTAAAATAGCTTCCGACATGTTTTAGTGTATAGCAGTAGAACAGTAATTCAACCAGACTAACTTACAAAATTATAACAGTGAGTAACTGCCCAGAGGTAACACCAGCGCGTGTGCGGCAGACGAACCCGTCTCGCCCACGCCCTCCAGGCGCACACCCTCTCCAGAGGTGAAGAGATGTGTGTAAAACTCCTCCTGAAGGGCCCGGGCGAAAGCAGGTCCGCAGCGCAGACACGCAACTGTCACATAATGATAGGAATCATGGGCAGGAAGAACCTGAGAACATATAAAAACGTTGCGAGAAAAGCAAACCTCAGCAAGAGCACCCGTCGTGTAAAGGCTGAGTGAGTCCAAAATACTCGGACTCCTGACAGGGGATCGAGTGGGACGTGAGAGTATGACCTTAGACAAGACGGGGTATGTTCCTATCAGTCAGAAAACCCCTAAATATAAACAATAACAACAGTAAATCATAGGGAGCCCCATAGACCCGGTCCGGTAGCCACCACCACCGAACTATCCTACAGCAGAAGCCCCCAGCCCTAGCCGGCCAAGGATACATTTGACACCCCAGGGGAGAACAATGAAGCTAACCATCAAACAGAACCCCATAAAGGAGCACCCCAAGGGGTGAGGGCAATGCTCCACTGTATCGGTAGCATAATAAGAATGATCTCAACTGAGTAAGCGATTGCGTCACTCTGGGGCCAGTTCATCTGCCCTCTGTTGGTTCTTCATCCGACGACGTTGTCTGCGGCGGCTAAGCCTGGGTTCCCTCATCTGTGCAGAACCCGGCATCGCTGAGGGGCTGCTAGGTAGGGAAGGCCATTCGGTGATCTTAACTGGTGCTATACCCAATTCTGCCGTAAAGGAGGAGACCTCCGCAGGATGACGCAGGATCACCATTTTTCCATTTAGGCGAACTTGGAGACGGAATGGGAATCCCCAGGAGTACTCCAGCTGATGTTGTTGCAGCGCTGACAATAAGGGGCGGAGAGCTTTTCTTTTCAGCAAGGTGAGCCTAGAGAGATCTGCCAGAATCTGTATAGGAGAATCTTGGTACAAGACTTGACCGGCTTCTCTGGCTTTCGTCATAATTGCTGCTTTCTGTTGATAACGATGAACCCTGCATATCACATCTCTCACTTTTTCTGGATCCGCTGGTTTGGGGCCCAGGGCGCGGTGCACCCTATCTAATTCTAAAGGCGTGTCCTGTGGGACCCCAAGGAGATTTTTGAAGATATTGCAGACTGTGTTATCCAGGTCTTTGGCAGAGACCTGTTCAGTTAGGCCCCGTATTCTGATATTATTACGTCTCTCTCTATTCTCTGCATCATCCAGCATGTCAGCAAGGTGGTTAATCTGAAAGGTGTGACGGTCTAGCGTCTCAGAATGCAGCTCTTGTGTTTCTGACACCGTGTCTAGTGTCTGTTCAGCACATGAAATCCTCTCCCCTATGGCCAGGAGATCATTTTTAATATTGTTGACTTCTCTTTTATAGAGACATTCTAGCCGTGAAATATAAGATTCCATATCGTCCCTTGTGGGGATAGAGGCCACCCTTAAGTGTAAATCCTGCAGCTCCTTGTGGGCCGGATCTAAAGCGGCTCGAGAAGCGTCAAAAGTCCCTTGCAAGTGGGGCCCAGTATCAGTGGTGGGGGACCCTTGGGATTGCGCCCTGTTGGGGAGAGAGTGAGGCTGTTCGGCCCTCTCCTCATATGTTAAAGAATCACATGGTGTCATGGCGGACTCCCGCCCTGTGCCGCGTGCAGGCAGGAAAGGCGCTCCCTCTGTCATGTGTCCCCCGCATACCTCCGGTACTGTGCCGGTAATCTGCCCACCGATTTCGCTCTCAGGGAGGAGCAGGGAACTGTGGTCGTCTTCAGGTAAGGGAGATCCTGCCGCTCTCATGCTGGGGCCGTCTGCCGATGGCGCGCGAGGCAAGCGCTGCGGCCCTGAAGAGAGGAACTTGGCGATATCTTGTGACAGTGTACTGTCGGAGTGCCCCGATGGAACGGGGGTGTTTCTGGTTCTTCTGGAGCTCATGGCGAGCTCGACAGGTCGGCGAAAGTGGACTTTCAGGGTCGAAACTGTATGTCAGGAGCGGGAGCTGAAGCGACGTGCTGCCTCACTCCTCCATTGCCAGGCCACGCCCTTCAATATATTTATTAATGATCTTGTAGAAGGCCTGCACAGTAAAATATCTATTTTTGCCGATGACACTAAACTGTGTAAAGTAATTAACACTGAAGAGGACAGTTTTCTGCTACAGAGGGATCTGGATAGATTGGAGGCTTGGGCAGAAAAATGGCAGATGAGGTTTAACACTGAGAAAT
This sequence comes from Bufotes viridis, assembly GCA_033119425.1. NCBI lineage: Eukaryota > Metazoa > Chordata > Amphibia > Anura > Bufonidae > Bufotes > Bufotes viridis. The sequence continues at coordinate 225,136,449 of CM065593.1, forward strand.
GTAAAGTTATGCACATGGGAAGGAATAATGCAAGTCACAACAAATCTGAATTTCCTCACGCTTTGTAGTAACGAATCTTGTTTTCCTAAAATGGAGGCTTCACCAGTTTCAAAGCGAAATTAGATGTAGAGGACAGTATAAGTCCATGCAGCCAGCCAATCCATAGACAGCCCTCCCCTGTGATGTCATAGCTAGAGATGAGCAAAGTTATGGAAAATCCGATTCAGCTGCTTTGCTAAATTTCACAAAGGAATTAGCTTCATGACAAATTCCTTCTTGAAGAAGCGCATTTCTTTGCATGAAATGGCCGCAATGGCGGGGAATGATGATGGCGCCACCCTTTGTAATTGAACCCCTCAGATGCCGCGTTCATTGCTGATTGTGGCATCTGAAAATAACATTGAAGGCTTTCAGGGATTAATCCGGTAGAAAAATCAAAAATATAAAAATAAACACTCACCATATCCATTTGATCGCATAGAGGCAGCTGTGGCCATCTTGATTGAACACATCAATCTCCCGGTATCTTCAATCAACATGGCTGTGGCGGCGTTTTGGCACACAAATGGTTGCAGTGAGTATGTCGTTTTTTAAATTTTACTGGGAAAATTGATTTGTTACCGTGAAGCACAAGAAAATTCGGCTTCGCAGCTAATTGAATTTTTCTTGAAATTCAGATCAAAGCCCACTTCAGATACTATGATTTGCTCAATACTAGTCACAGGCCTATAAACCTCTCATCCCGCACGGTCTCTGCCATTGTCATTTGAGCGTAGGGAGAAATGTGGCAGCCGCTCATGCACTAGGGATAGTGTTGCTGAAAACGGTTAATAGAAGAATTTAATACCAAAAAGATGAAAGCCTTTATTATTCCAATACCGAGCGTGCCAACAGATATCATCCAGTCTGCACAATGCGAATGTTTGTGACAAAATGTCAGCAAGATGCAGAGAGAGGAGGAGCTAGATGTCCCTGATGACATATTCTTATTGGTATTAGATGATGTGGAAAAGGAGGAAAAGCAGGGGGCAAAAGAAGGACTCCCAATTGAAGGGTAGTGTAACAGCTGCTGCTGTGCGCTGCTGTTCCCTGCTTACCACTGCGGTCCCGGGCGCCATGCTCAGCGGTGATCTGTGGCCAGTTCCTCCCATTCACAGCTACAGTCCTGGGCACTGTCTGTGTAGGTGCTGTTTTTCTGGGATCCGCTCCACAGTTTCCTCTCAAACCTGACCACAGCATGCTTGCTGCTTGTTTCTTGCAGCACTTACATAAGGGCCGGCATGCATCACTTCCTGGGATTTATGGGTTAGGTCATGTGACCTCACTGACCAATCCTAGCCCTCCTGCACATATATAAGTGGCTAAGCCCCCTTCCCAGATGTCTCAGTGTCAAGGTCTTTGTGCTCTGCTAAAGTTCCTGATATTCACTTGTGTTCCTGTATTCCTGACTTGTACTTGTGTTCCTGGATTCTGCTACCCGTCTGGTCCCTGCCTGATTGCCTTGACTCTCCTGATGCCCCTGGGTTGCCTGACCTGTACCTGTGCCACCTGCCCTGACCTTTTTGCCTGTCTGACTACACCTCTGCCTCATCCTTTAGTCCTGCACTGTTGCTCCTGGTAATGACTCCACCTGCCTGACTATGCCGGTACTTCTGGTACCTTTCACTGTTACCTCCTGATCCACCTGGATCAGCTGTCTCATGTGCCTATCCTCCTCAAGAGTTAGCTACCTAGTGTTCCCCTTGGGAAAGTCTATCCCCTGATGGTGGGGATACTTTCCGGTGTCTGTGCATGCCCAGGAAGTGACGCACACCGGCCCTTAAGTAAGTTCTCCAAGAAATAAGCAGCAAGCATGCTGTGTCCAGGGTTGAGAGGAAACTGTGGAGCGGATCCCAGAACAACTGCACCTACACAGACAGAGCCCAGGACTGCAGTGGTGAATGGAAAGCACTGGCCACAGATCACCGCTGAGCATGGTGCTGCGGTGGTAAGCAGGGGAACAGAGGCACCCAGCAGTCGCTGTTACAGGCAGGAAAGCTCTGGGGTTAGAGAAGTGAGTATGGTAACATATTGTGCCCCCACCTAGCCAGTCAACCTCCATACAACCAACAGCTCCTGTTTAAAGGTGCATGAAAGGTGCCATGCTGGTCATTACCAATGAAGACTGGCTATACGTTGTGGTCTTCATTATTAAATGAAAGGCATCTGCAGACAGGGTGGCCTGGGTATACCTGATTTATAGTGATTCATGACAAATTAATTGTAATAAATCAAATTTCTTGGGGAACTTCGACAAAGCTGCCCAAAAAAACTGTTCACCTCTAATTCTCTCTTCTTTTTTTTATGAAATCTGTGACGAATGCCCCAAACAGAACCTCAAATACATATGAGAACAAGCCCTTACTAGAAGTTTTTCTCTTGCTCCATTATCCCCAGTAAGGAAAAAAAGTTTAGATTCACTATTTAAACCCAATATAAACATTTACTCAATCTTTGGTTACAGCAGCCCACCCTTTCTCAGGAATTATGCTGACAAGATATATTTTTTTGTGTCATGTACTGTGGTAGATGTATTAGAAACTGCTCACTTGGAAAATATATATGTGGTCTAGCTTGGCTTGTTGTTACTGATTGATTATATTTTCAGCACAACATAAAAGTAAATTCTGTATCTAAAAGTACTGTACAACTAGAAGTGAGTAGTATTTTGGACCCAGCAGGGAATTACAATACGTCAGCCTTTGATGTATAAAAGTGTTTCAAACATGAAAAAGAGACAGTTCCTTGTTTTAAACTATTGCAAATAAATGCACCTGAGGGAGACATATTTCTTGCTGTGTAGCAAGACTGCAAAACGCACCGTGATGCATGATTTCGAGAACTTCTGTGATGAATGTATAAAATAGTTGACAATGGAAAAACTGTCATATTCAATTAATTATGATACAGATATGTCTCGATTCAGTTAGCAAATATTTACAGTTATTGATTTTCAGGCAAAAGTATAATGTTTAGTCTTCTATACATAATTGTTTATAACTAGAGATGAGTGAATTTCTCAAAAATTTTATTCGGTCGGTTCGCCAAATTTTCCAAAAAGATTAGATTCGATCCGAATTTATTAATGGCGAATCGCAGAAACATGCATAGGGAGACGCTGTGCTAGTGAAACACTACTGAGAGTCAGTATGAAAAGGCAGATGACAGGCGTCACTCTTAGAATCACTGCACACTTCATGGGGCCCAAAATGTCTACAGAACCTGTTCTATTAATCGCTTATACAAGTAGAACACCCCATGACAGAGTGGGGAGGGTGTCAGCAGTAAGTTTGTGTTGACGTCACTGATTATTTTGCGCTTCCTCTGATCCATCAGAACAATAACCCCAAAAAAGGCATCCTGTCTGTTGAGCATCCGCCTTATTGCGGTCAGCATTTGGTCAGTGATCCATCTGTATTGCTAAAGCTATAAAAAAAAAAGGAGTGGATCCAAAACAGAGATGACATATGAATGAAATATTTGTGTGTCTTCTGTGTTTTGTACCCACTCCTGCTTTTGGCTACCAAATCATAAGCCAATTCTAATGCAAAATAGGGACCATGTCATACAGGCCTTACAGCTGCTACATAGACAGGATCAGTTGTGTGTCTCATTTTTCCTTCCCTCTGACACATCAGAAGACGGGTCAAATAAATGATGACGTCAACCAGGCCAAAAGGGCAAAATAGTGGCCCTTTCATGGAATGGGGAGGATGGGAACAGCATGAAAAGTGTTGAGGTGGCATCAGAATATGAGACCACAGAGTGGCCCAGTGACAGAGTGGTAAGGTGGCAGCAGCATGAGGAAACCAAAGAGTGCCCCAGTGACATAGTGGTGATGTGGCAGTAGCAAGAGGAGACCACAGAGTGGCCCAGTGACAGAGCGTTAGGTGGCAGAAGCATGAGGAGACCACAGATGGCCCAGATACATAGTGTTGAGGTGGCAGCAGCATAACAAGACCACTGAGTGGCCCAGTGACAGAGTGGTGAGGGGGCAGAAGCATATGGAGACCACAGAGTGGCCCAGTGACAAAGTGGGGAGGTGGCATTGGCATGAGGAGACCACAGAGTGGCCCAGTGACATAGTGGTGAGGTAACAGCAGCATAAGGAGACAGAAAAGTGGTGAGGTGGCAGCTGCATGAGGAGACAACAGAGGGGTGATGTGGCAGCAGCGTGAGAAGACCACAGAGTGGTGAGGTGGCATAAGCATGAGGAGACAACAGAGTGGTGATGTGGCATCAGCATGAGGAGACCACGAGTGGGGATGTTTTAGTAGCATGATAAGACCACAGAGTGTTGAGGTGGCATCAGCATGAGGAGACCATAGAGTGATGATGTGGCAGAAGTATGAGGAGACCACAGTGTGGTGAGGTGGCAGCAGCACGAGGAGACCACAGAGTGGCACAGTGAAAAAGTGGTGAGGTGGCAGCAGCATGAGGAGACCACAGAATGGCACAGTGACATAGTGGGGAGGTTGCGGGCAATACCAGTACCAGTTGGAGATGGTGGGTGGCAGTAGGAGCACCTGGCAGCAGGTGTGGCATCAGGCAGGTGGCAGCATCAGAATAGTAGCTGAAGCAGGTAGCCAGAAGAAACAGGTCTCTTTTAACAAAAGTTAGGTGTGGAACCATGGATGATCTAGTCTGATGCATCAGTCACTGGTGTTTGAAAATCCTGGCTGATCCACACCTGATTTATCTTCACAAAGGTCAGATTCTCCACAGTTTGGGTGGACAGCGAGTTCTCCTTGGGGTAACTATGGTCCCCACCGCACTGTTGGCGGGACAGGAAAGCTTGTCCAGGGCAAACTCTGCCTGTTGCGGCCACAAATCGAGTTTGGCTGCCCAGTAGTCCAGGGGATCTTTGATGTGTGGTGGCAGGGTGCACTCCAAGTATGCCACAACCTGCTGGTTCAGGTTCTGCTCTATGTCTAGCTGCTGATGCTGGTGAGTAGTTTCTTCAGTAGGCAGGTGAAGAAAACTGTTCATTGGCGACTCTAGACTTAAGTTGCTGCTGATAGTTTATGGCTTTCTCTGTTCATATAATCGGTCCAACATATGGAGGATGGAATTCAAATTGGTGGAAATGTCGCATATCAGCCTATGTTTGGGAAGTGCAGAGTCTGCACTCCTGAACATAGATGCCCTGTCTGACCTGAGACCACCTTGGCGGGGGTAGGTGGGCACAGATGTGTTTTGATCAAAATATATTGGCTAAGAGTCTCAGATTTTATTACATCAAAATGAGGGCTTAGTCCATATATAATGCTTGCATCTATTTTGTTAGTGCATTATTATCTTTTTTCCTGTGATTTTTTTCATAAATGTAGCCAGGAACAGCTAAAATATTTATTTATCATATCATGCAGGAAGTTTTTATCTTAGTTTTTATCTCTTTTCTGTGATTTTTGTTTATTTTGTAGTATATGCTTGAGGGAGTGGCACCTTCAAGAGTGAATGTGCTCCTATTTTATCTTGGGAGTAGCTTTCCTGTCCACTTTTGCCATCTAAGTCGGCCTTGATTAGGATGTACATATAAGTACATATAAGTGTACTTAAGTGTACTTATAAGTGTGCTTGCTCCTCCTCTCATTGGTTGCTGGATGCATATAGCAGTGACAAGGAGCAGCACACTATATGTGCAGAGTCTGCACTCCTGAACATAGATGCCCAATGGCATAGATAGGTGTAGCGTAGAACATGCCTGACCTGAGACCACCTTGTTGGGGGTTGATGGGTAGCGATGCCGCGAACATAAAATTTTCCGTTCGCGAACGGTGAACACGAACACAAACTTCTGCAAATGTTTACAGACCAAAGGAACCGGGCGAACCGCCATAGACTTCAATTGGCAGGCGAATTTTAAAACCCACAGGGACTATTTCTGGCCACAATATTGATGGAAAAGTTGTTTCAAGAGGACTAACACCTGGACTGTGGCAAGCCGGAGGGGGATCCATGGCAAAACTCCCATGGAAAATTACGTGGTTGACGCAGAGTCGGGTTTTAATCCATAAAGGGCATAAATCACATAACATTCCTAAATTGTTTAGAATAATGTGCTTTAAAACATCCAGTGTGTGTATACGATCAGGTATGATGTTGTATCGATCAGGTAGTGTAAGGGTTACACCCGCTTCACAGTGACAGACCAAACTCTGACAGACCAAACTCCCCGCTTATCGCACTGCAAACAACCGCAAACAGTCTATTTGCACAACTGCAAACTCCCCATTTGCACAAGATTGGATACCAAGCTAGCCATGTCTCGTTCCTTGTCCTCACTTACGTCATTGAAGGTCTCTTGCTCCACCCAGCCACGTACAACACCAAGGGTCCCCGAAAGGTGACAACAGGCCCCCTGGGACGCCTGCTGTGGTTGGTCTCCACCTCCTCAAAGCCACCTTCCTCCTCTGACTCCTCTTCTTCAGACTCCTCTCTCTTCGTTGCCGCAGGTCCAACAAGGCTGCTTCTGGTGGTGATGGTGACCACAACACTTCCTCTTGATGCTCACCTAACGGCCTGATCCAGCACCCTTCGCAGGGCACGCTCCAGAAAAAACGCATATGGGATGACTGACTGACCATGTTTGTCACCTCTGCAAAAGGACGCATGAGCCTACATCCATTGTGCATGAGCGTTGAGTAACGCGGCCAAAAAATACCCAGCTCCGCAGAGGCTGTCCTCTTTTCTTTAATTAAAAAAAAATCTGTTCTTACCAGTTTAATCTCTGTTTTGTTCCCTATCAGGGGCCGGTGTATGGAATAAATTTTAGGAATCGGGAGATAGAAAAAGCTGGTTGGTCGGTTCTCTTCCTTTCAATTTGGGGCACTGTGCTCATCTCTATATGAGAGGTGTGTTAAGTAGTACTATTCCTATCAGTTTAATCCCTGTTACTTCCCCTATCAGGGGACGTGTATCGAATAGATTTTAGGAACCGAGAGATGGAAAAAGATGATTGGCCGGTCCTCTTACTTCCAATTTGGGGCACTGCGTGTGCGCCGCGCAATGTACTGTGCCACCAATACAAATAGTGTATACTACTATTCTTACCATTTTAATCTTTAAGTCCCCTATCAGGGGACGTGTATTGAATTGAATCCTTGCATGGGGAGATAGAGAAAAAGCTTGCTCTGTCCGCTTCCTTCTAATTATGGGCACTTACAATGGAATTTGCCACCAATGCAACTAATGTTAACTAAGTACTATTCCTATCAGTTTAATCTCTGTTTTGTCCCTTATCAGGGCTAGGGCTGGTGTAGTGAATAGATTTTGGGAACCGGGAGATGGAAAAAGACCTGTGCTCAATTCGCTTCGTTTGAATTTTAGGTCACTGCATGTGGGCAGTGCAATGTACTGTGACACCCTATTTCAGTGGTAGGCAGTGGGCACAGTACAGTCTGTACAAACTGGCAGGCAACTGCAATTATATTAAAGGGTAAAAATTAAATGATTTTTTAATCTGCAAGGTACTGTGCCACCCTATATGAGTGGTGTGCATACAGTACAGTCTATGGGCCTGCGGCCTCTCACACACTGGCAGGCAACTGCAATATATATATATATATATATATATATATATATAAAAATAAATAAAAGCAGACTGATATACCAGCCCTAAAAAGGGCTTTTTGGGGTGCTGTCAGGACGCTGTCCTTACAGCAGATGGCCCCTTTCACACGAGCGAGTTTTCCGCGCGGGTGCAATGCGTAACGTGAACGCATAGCATCCGCACTGAATCCTGACCCATTCATTTCAATGGGTCTGTGTAGATGATCATTTTTTTTAACACATCACTTGTGCGTTGCGTGAAAATTGCAGCATGTTCTACATTCTGCGTTTTTTTTCAAGCAGCCATAGCCGCAAAGAAGTGAATGGTGCTGCGTGAAAAACGCATTGCATCCACAAGCAAGTGCGGGTGCATTGCGTTTTTCACTGATGGTTGCTAGGAGATGTTGTTTGTAAACCTTCAGTTTTTTTATCAGGTGCGTGAAAAACTGAATGGCTTTGCCTGTGAAATCGCACAGTTTTCACTGAACGCATCTGCAACGCATCCGCATCCAATTTTTGTCCGCATCCATTCCGCAATTCTGCGGAATAGATGCGGACCCATTCATTGTGAATGGGGCCCGGATGTGATGCGGAGTGCACACTTCCAGGTTTCGGCCCCGAAACATGCGGCCGCGGCTCCGCAAAAGATAGAGCATGTCCTATTCTTGTCCGCAGCCTGCGGTCAAGAATAGGCATCTCTATGGGGAGTGCCGGCATGGTGTGTTGCGGATCTGCAATTTTCGGATCCGCAACACACTACGGACGTGTGAATGGGGCCTAATCCGGACACACTCGTGTGAAAGAGGCCGATGAGTCTTTGAGGACTGGAGTGGACACAGAACACTGGCTCAGCTAACGCTTTCCCTATTAATTCCGCAGCAGCAGCACTCTCCCTGCTCTAACTTACACTGCAGCTTCAGAATGAATCTAAGATGGATGCTGTCCTTGCTTTTTGATAGGAGGTGGGAGGGTCTGGGAGGGAGGGTATGCTGATTGGCTGGAATGTGTCTGCTGACTGTGAGGTACAGGGTCAAAGTTTGCTCAATGATAAAGTATAGGGGGCGAATCGAACATCGCATATGTTCGCCCGCCACAGCGAACACGAACATGCGATGTTCGTCGGGAACTGTTCGCCGGCGTATAGTTAGGGACATCTCTATTGGTGGGAACAGACGTGTTTTGATCAAAATATATTTGCTAAGAGTCTCTGAATTTATTACATCAGGATAAGGGCTTAGTCCATTATAATGCTTGCATCTATCTTTTAGTGCATTTTTCATCTTTAGCCTGGGACAGCTGCATATTTATTTATCATATCATTTTATCACTTTTCTGTGATTTTTGTTTATTATGTTGGGGGACGTAATTCTGCCACTGCAGCTCGAGGAGGGTTTGTGTTGCCGTGTACGAGTGGCTGAAGTGCATGCAAAGTTTCCTAGCCATTTTCAGAATGTTTTGCAGATGGGGTGAAGGCTCCAGGAACCGCTTTACAACCAGATTGAACACATGCACCATGCAGGGTGCATGGCTCAGCACTCCTTGATGCAGCGTCAACACCATGTTCTTACCGTTGTCTGTCACCATGGTTCTGATTTTGAGTTGTCAAGGAGAAAGCCAGAATTTGATTTCTTGATAAAGGACGCAGAGCAGTTCCTTTCCTGTGTGACTCCGTTCACCAAGGCAAACTAGGTGCTGAACAGCCTTACACCGCCGTGCCCTGCACATGTGGCTTGCTGAAGAAGCACTATGAATTGTCACTGCAGTGGAGGCTGAGGACTAGTGTTAATTGAGCACCCAAGTGCTCGGGTCGAACACATCAGAATGCCCGGGTGCTCTACCGAGCACCCCAGTGTAATGGAAGTCAATTGGAGAACCCGAGCATTAACCCCTTAAGGACCCATGACGTATGGGTACGTCATGGGTCCGATCCCTAAGTATGGCGCCCGCTCCTGCCCTCTGTGGGCGCGATCGCTGCGGGGGTCCGGCTGTTTCCTGTAGCTGACCCCCGCGGCTAATGATCGCGGCCGGCAGCGATGCCGATCGCAATCATTTAACCCCGCAGATGCCGTGGTCAATCCTGACCACAGCATCTGCGCGCGCTAAAACCGAAAGTAAAACTTTCGGCAGCTCTCCGGCTCCCCCTAGTGGTGATCGGGAGAATCGGAGCGCTGTAAGGGATAGCCTCAAGCCTTTCATTCAGCATGAGGCTATCACTTACTATTTCCTATGGAGCCCTTGTTAGCAATAGGGCTTCATAGGAAAGTAGTAAATCTCATAAACTCCAATACAAGTGTATTGGAGTTTATGTTAGAAGCAATCAGATGACTGATTTATATAGGTCCCTATGGGACCTATATAACAGTGTAAAAGAAAAATAAAAGAAATAAAAAATAAAAAAATAAATAAAAAAACCTAAAAATTCAAATCACCCCCTTTCCCCAAAATTAAAATAAAATAATAATTTTTTTAAAAAAATACACATCATGGGTGTCATAATGTGCGAAAACGCCCGTGGTATAAAAATATAAAAATATATTCCCCATACGGTAAACAGAAAAACGGAAAAGCGCCCAAATGGCGGATTCGCCATTTTTGAACGCTTCATTTCCTCAAAAAATTAAATAAAAAGTGATCAAAAAGTCCTACACACCCCATAATGGTATCAACTAAAAGTTCAGATCGCCCTGCAAAAAATAAGCCCCTATACAATGCCATACACTTAATTACAAAAAAGTTATAGGGGTCAAAATATGGCGACAAAAATAAAAAATAAAAAATTTCCCACTTTTGAATTTTTTTCACTATCAAAACGCAAGAAAAACTATACATATTGGGTATCGCCGGATTCGTACTGACCTGTAGAATAAAACTAAATGGTCAGTTTTATCACACATCAAACGTCGTAATTTAAAAACCCGTAAAATTGTGGTAGAATTGTTTTTTTGCAATTTCACCCCATTTGGAATTTTTTCCTGCTTCCCACTACATCGTATGCAATATTAAATGGTGGCGTTGGAAAGTACAACTTGTCCCGCAAAAATAAAGCCCTCATATGGCCATGTGAACGTAAAAATAAAAAGTTATGGCTCTCGGAAGGCATGGAGCGCAAAACGAAAATGCAAAAATGAAAAACCCCGAGTCCTTAAAGGGTTAAAGCAAGCACCCCTGCTCTGAAGAGTAGAGGGTGCCTGGTTCATAGGGAAAGTTCAGAAATTGATGGAAACACCACCAAAATGGTTTGGGAACAGCATGTGGATGATGTCTGGATGCATCTTGGACTCCCAATTCGCTACTGGGAATGATGTTGTCTGAGTAGTACTCCACTTTTAAAGACTGACAGTAATACGAACAAAACCAAAGATAAAATCAATTTTAGAGGAGAAATTGTTAGGAAACATTCTTTCCTGAATATTTACTTGTATATAAAGTGCAAGTGCTGCCAAAAATTACAAGCAAGAGGCACTCCGATACAGCCTGTATATCACATAAAGAAGGGCCTCATTCACATTGTGGTACAATTGTTCATGTAGTGGGACTACTACACTCATAAAGCCTATGCTCTAAGTGAAAGGGCTGCCAAAAATTACAAGGAATCGACACTCCAATACACCCTTTGTTACACATAAAGGAGAGCATCATACACAAACTTGAAATATTATGATTGATGGCCTGCTGGTAAACCTCAAAAACATTTGGAGCAAGGGCCTGCTGATCTGACCATCTAAAACATTAGGGACGAGGACCTGCTGCTGAGCTGATCCTCTACAAGATTGTAGGTGAGGGCCTTCTGGTGAGATGACCCTCTAAAAGATTTACATGAGGGCCTACAGGTGAGCTGACCCTGTACAACATTATATGTGAGGGCCAGCAGGCGAGTTGACCCCGTAAAACATTATATGTGAGGGCCTGTAGATGAGCTGACCCTGTAAAAGATTGTAGGTGAGGGCCTGCAGGTGAGCTGACCCTGTAAAACATTATATGTAAGGGCCTGAAGGTGAGCTGACCCTGTAAAAGATTGTAGATGAGGTCCTGCAGGTGAGCTGACCCTGAAATCATTATATGCGAGGGCCTGCAGGTGAGTTGACCCTTTAAATTATTATATGTGAGGGCCTGCAGATGAGCTGACCCTGTAAAAGATTGTAGGTGAGGGCCTGCAGATGAGCTGACCGTGAAAAACATTATATGCAAGGGGCTGCAGGTGAGGTGACCCTGTAATTTATTATGTGCGAGGGCCTGTAGGCAAGCTGACCCTGTAAAAGTTTGTAGGTGAGGGCCTGTAGGTGAGCTGACCCTGTAAAACATTATATGCGAGGGCCTGAAGGTGAGCTGACCCTTTAAAAGATTTTAGGTGAGGGCCTGCAGGTGAGCTGATCCTGTAAAAGATTATATGCGAGGGCCTGCAGGTGAGTTGACCCTGTAAAACACTATATGCAAGAGCCTGAAGGTGAGCTGACCCTGTTAAAAAGCGCCATACTGCAGAACACCTATCCCATGGCAAGGGAGATTTCCGCAAGGGGTGCTCCATGGAACAGTTGCAGGCCTGTTTGGTGTGGCCCGCCTTCTCGCTTTTGCCACCCCACTGCCTCTTCCAGCCTGTTGCGGTACTGAAGATCCCTCCCCCTCTGTACTGCTGTCCTCACTCGGCTTTCCACCTTCCCATGATGGGTCAGTGACTTAATCATCCACCACTTCCTCTTCCACTTCTTCACTCTGTTCACCCTCCTGACTTGTTAAACTAACCACAACCTCAGTCATTGACAACTGTGTGTCATCCTCTTCATCAACCTCTTGAGACAGTAATTGACTTATTGGCAACTCTGTCTCATCATCATCCACCTCATTAAACAGTAATTGCTGTTCCCCACCATCATCTTCTTGTGACTGTGGATGCTCAAGAGGTTGGGAATCAGAGCAAAAGATCTGTCCCTCTTCAAACGTGCTTGGCGAGAGGGCCAAATGAAGGAATGGCGATGAAAAGAGGTCCTCGGAATATCCGAGTGTGAGATCACTTGTTTGTCCAGACTGTCCATGGTGGGAGGAAGGAGGATCAGAGTGAGGATTGTGTTGACCAGACTGTTGGCTACTGATACTGGACATGGTGGAAGAGAGGGTGGTGCTTAACTGACTGGAAGCATTGGTCTGACTTCAAGGGTGGTGTCCTGCGCCGCCCTGCAAAAGGGGAAATGAAGCTAGGTATCGTGGATGATTGTTTTTCTTGTGCTCTGGCAGCAGGCACAGTTTCAACACGCCCAGCGCCACAGCCTCTGTGTGCACCATCAGCATCACGGCCACTTCCCCGTCCCTTACTGCTCGCCTTCTTCATTTTAAATGTCATATATGCTTGTAAGTATGTCACATGTACAGTAGCGTCGGATTTGGAAGCGTATGTGCACAAAAATGTAAAAAAGTATTTGGGATGTGGAAACGTTACACAGGAGATATCCCGCAATTAATGTCAATGCTGTCACCAGCGGCTCATAAAAAATTACAGGGAATGTCACAGGTATTTGGGATGAGGAAACGTTATAGAGGACAGGTACCACAGGTAATATCAGTGTTCGCAGCGTCTATGGAAAAAGTACACTGTATGTCACAGATACTTTTTATAAATGCACACATTACACTTTAAATGTTGCCCTGGTAATGTCAGAAACGGACACCGTCTATTGAAAAAGTACACTGTGTGTCACTGATAAATTTTTTAACCCCTCCAAGACGTAGGACGAGAATGCTCGTCCTAACTTGTGGCTACTTAATGTACTAGGACGAGCATTCTCGTCCTAGGATTAACTGGCTGCCCCCAGCCTCCTGCCGCGATCAGCAGCAGGGGCCTGGCTGATACTGACAGCCGGACCCCTGCTGTATCCGCCAGCAAAACACTGATGCCGGCTGATTAACCTACTGTATGCCACGGTCGCACTGTCCGCGGCATACAGGAAGTTTGCGGCAGTTTCTACATCCCCATCGGGTCCCCGTGCTGCGGTGACGGGGACCCGATGGGGACTGCCAGCTACGGAAGCCCAGTAGACTCAGCCCCAAAGCTGGGTCTCCTAGGCAACTGTTAGCGTCTTACAGATGTATTGTGCTGTATTGAAACAGGGATCAGACCCTGAAATCTTGAAGTCCCATAGTGGGACAAAACCTAAAGTATAAAAAGAAGTAAAAAAAAAAAAAGCGCCCATTTCCCAAAATAAAGTAAAAATAATTTGTACAAAATAGTAAAAAAAAGAAATGTATACATATTAGGAATCGCCTCCGTCCGTATCGACAGCCTCTATAAAAATGTCAGATGACCTAACCCCTCAGGTAAACACCGTAAAAAATTTAAAATAAAAACGATGTAAAAAAAGGAATTTTTTTGTCACCTTACATCACTAAAAGTGCAACACCAAGCGATCAAAAATGTGTATGCCCCCCAAAATAAAACCAATCTAACCGTCACCTCATCCTGCAAAAAATGAGCCCCTACACTAGACAATCGCCCAAAAATAAAAAGAAACTATGGCTCTCAGACTATGGAGACACTAAAATATGATTTTTTGTTTTAAAAGTGATCACATGACTTAACCCCTCAAGTAAACACCGTAAAAAAACATGTAAAAAAGCTATTTTTGGTCACCTTACATCACAAAAAGTGTAATAGCAAGCAATCAAAAAGTCATATGCACCCCAAAATAGTTACAATCTAGCCGTCATCTCATCCCGCAAAAATGATACTCAACCTGAAACAATCGCCTAAAAACTGAAAAAACTATGGCTCTCAGACTATGGAGACACTAAAACATATATTTTTTGTTTCAAAAATGATATTATTGTGTAAAACTTAAATAAATAAATAAAGTAGACATATTAGGTATCACTGCATCATTAACGACCTGCTCTATAAAAATATCACATCACCTAACCTCTCAGTTGAACACCATAAAAAAATGGTGTCAAGAAAGCAATTTTATGTCACCTTACATCAGAAAAAGTGTAATAACAAGCGATCATAAAGTCATATACACCTCAAAATATCATATCAATCAAACCGTCATCTCATTCTGCAAAAAATAAGACCCTAACTAAGACAATCGCCCAAAAAACATAAAAACTATGGCTCTCAGACTATGGAGATACTAAAACATGATTTTTTTTTGTTTCAAAAATGATATTATTTTGTAAAACCTAAATAAATAAAAAAAGTACACATATTGGGTATTGTGACATCTGTAACAACTTGCTCTATAAAAATACCACATGACATGACCTAACCCCTAAGGTGAACATCGTAAAAAAAAAAAAAAAAATGGTGTCAAAAAGCTATTTTTTGTAGCCTTACATCAGAAAAAGTGTAATTCCAAGTGATCAAAAAGTCCTATGCACCCCAATATCAAACCAATCAAACCGTCATCTCATTCTGCAAAAATGAGACCCTAACTAAGACAATCACACAAAAATATAAAAACTATGGCTCTCAGACTATGGAGACACTAAAACATGATTTTTTACAGAAATGCTTTATTATGTAAAAAAAAAAAAAAAAGTACACATATTTGGTATTTTCGCGTCCGCAACAACCTGCTCTATAAAAATGCTACATGATCTAACCTGACAGATGAACACTGTAAATAACAAAAAATAAAAACAGTGCCAAAACAGCTATTTTTGTTACCTTGCCTCACAAAAAGTGTAATACAGAGCAACCAAAAATCATATCTACCCTAAAATAGTAGCAATAAAACGTTGATTCCAAAATAGGGTCGTTTTTTGAGTTTATACTCTAGGGGTGCATCAGGGGTTTCAAATGGGACATGCTGTTAAAAAACAATCCAGCAAAATCTGCCTTCAAAAACTGTATGGCATTCCTTTCCTTATGCGCCTGTCGTGTTCCCGTACAGCAGTTTACGACCACATATAGGGTGTTTCTGTAAATTACAGAATCAGGGCAATAAATATTGAGTTATGTTTGGCTGTTAACCCATGATTTATTGCTGAAAAAACATTTAAAATGGAAAATCTGACAAAAAGTGAAATTCTGAAATTTCATCTCCATTTTCCATTAATTCTTGTGGAACACCAAAAGGGTTAACAAAGCTTGTAAAATTAGTTTTGAATACCTTGAGGGGTGTAGTTTCTAAAATGGGGTCACTTTTGAGTGCTTTCTTTTATTTAAGCTCCACAAATTGACTTCAGACCTGAACTGATCCTTAAAAAGTGGGTTTTGGAAATTTTCTGAGAAATTTCAAGATTTGCTTCTAAACTTCTAAGCCTTTTAACGTCCCCAAAAAATAAAATAGCATTCCCAATATGATCCAACCATGAAGTAGACATATGGGGAATGTAAAGTAAAAACTCTTTTTGGAGTTATTACTATCTATTATAAAAGTAGAGAATTTGAATTTTGCAAAATTGCTAATTTTTCCAAATTTTTGGTAAATTTGTTATTTTTTTTAAAAATAAAAATGAAATTTTTTGACTCAGTTTTACCACTGTCATGAAGTACAATATGTGACGAGAAAACAATCTCAGAATGGCCTGGATAAGTAAAAGCGTTTTAAAGTTATTACTACATATAGTGACACATGTCAGATTTGCTAAAAATGGCCTGGTCCTTAAAGTGAAAAATGGCTGGGTCCTTAAGGGGTAAAACACACACGTTACACTTTAGATGTCCCCCTGGTAATGTCCCTCTCGGAAGCGGACACCGTCAATTGAAAAAATACACTGTATGTTACAAATAAACTTTTAAACGCACACGTTACACTATAGATTTTGCCCTGGTAATGTCACTCTCAGAAGCGGACACCATCTATTGAAAAAGTACACTGTATGTCACTGATAAATGTTTTTAATGCACACGTTACACTTTAGATGTGGCCCTGTTAATGTCGCTCTCAGAAGCGGACATTGGCTATTGAAAAAGTACACTGAATGTCACTAATAAATTTTTTATACTCACACGTAAAACTTTAGATGTTGCCCTGGTAATGTCACTCTCAGAAGCATACACCGTCTATTGAAAAAGTACACTGTATGTCGCAGATACATTATTTTCAGTGCACACGTTACAATGCAGATGTTGCGCAACTAATGTCAGTGTCCTCTTTTGAAAAAGTACTATGTATGTCACTGATAAATTTTTTAAACGCACACGTTACTCTTTCGATTTCCCCTGGTAATGTCACTCTCAGAAGCAGACACTGTCTATTGAAAACATACAATGTATGTCACAGATACATTTTTTAAATGCACACGTTACACTTTAGATGT
Source organism: Bufotes viridis (assembly GCA_033119425.1). NCBI lineage: Eukaryota > Metazoa > Chordata > Amphibia > Anura > Bufonidae > Bufotes > Bufotes viridis. Next base: position 225,153,291 of record CM065593.1, read on the forward strand.
TGTCCTGGTAATGTCACTCTCAGAAGCGGACACCGTATATTGAAAAAGTACACTGTATGTTACAGTTAAAATTTTTAAACACACACGTTACACTTTAGATGTGGCCCTGGTAATATCACTCTCAGAAGCGGACATTGTCTATTGAAAAAGTACACTGTATATTATTTCAGCGCACACGTTACACTGCAGATGTGGCGCAGCTAATGTTACAGTCTGATGTGGACACAGTCTATTCAAAGAGTACACTGTATGTCACTGATAAAAAATTAAACGCACACGTTAAACTTCAGATGTAGCCCTGGTAATGCCACTCTCAGAAGCGGACACCGTCTATTGAAAAAGTTCACTGTAAGTCACAGATACATTTTTTCAGCACACCCGTTACACTACCGATGTGGCACACCTAATGTCACTGTCCGCAGTGGACACCGTCTATTGAAAAATTACACTGTGTGTCACTGATAATTTTTACAGCGCACATGTTGCAATGGAGATGTGGCACATTTAATGTCACTGTCCGCAGCAGACACCATCTACGGAAAAAGTTCATTGGATGTCACAGATATATTGGGATGCGTGCACTTTACACAGGAGATGTGGCGCGGATAATTTAACTGTCCCCAGCAGCCTATTAGATGCTATTTAGCGCAGGATGCGTTAAAAATATATATTGCTGCTATCACACACAATAGTCCTTAAAAGGACTTTTGGGTTTCTGAAATGTTTTCCTAATAAAAACCTTCCAATAACACTTCCTACACTGTCTGTCCTTTCCTATGCACAGCTCTCCCTAAGACTGAACAATTTAACGCAGGTTGCGATGTAAACATATATTGCAGTTGTCACACACAATAGTCCTTAAAAGTACTTTTGGGTCTCTGAAAAGTTTTTATAATAAAAATCTTCCAATAACACTCCTTACACTGTCTGTCCCTTCCTATGCTCAGCTCTCCCTGACTAATACTGAGCCAAATACATGTCATCAGGTGCTATTTAGCACCTGATGACACGGTCTGGCCAGCCAATCACTGTAATGCCTAGCCTAGCCAACATGTCTGCAGCATTAAAGTGGTGCCAGTACCTCCTTGCATGTTTATTGGCTGCGTAGCCAAGTACCGCCATGTGCCAAGCATAGAGATGCTTAAGCTGAACTGGGGTTCAGCCGAGCATGCTCGATCAACACTACTGAGGACATGGTGGAGGATGAGAAGCAGAGGTGGACATTGTCGCAAGACCAATGGCATGAGAACGTGAAGGCAGAAGCGGCATCCCCTGGCCAAATTGCTGGTGTGGCTGGGCAGGAACCAACCACATTTACCCAGTGGGCTGTTCAGGACATATATTGTCATTGACCGTAGTTATAGCTTCATATGTTGGCAGTGGCACTGCCATGCACTTCTGCGGACATCAACAGGCTCAAGGACTGGCCAACTTTCTGTTCAAAATAGGTGTGCAGGGCTGGTACTGCCTTAATGGCAGTAAATGATGGCTTGGGACTCTCCACTTTGGCTCAGCACATGCCATCAGTTATGTGAAAGGTGTAAAGTACAGTACACCACTTGGAAAAGAAGGGACTGCAGTACCAGCAACTTGGTCAGGAATAAGTTAAGCTTCTGGGCCGTTGGATACGTGCACGCATACGGTGATCGATTGCTGAGGGAATAACTGACGAGGAGTACGAGGAGCAGTAGCTGATGGGAAGGACAGACAGCAACCTTCGGCTGAGGAGGTGGAGCCTTGACTGCCTGAAACCGGGTGCATGCCACTGGGTGATGCAGCAGGCTGGACCACCACATCAGAGCCACGGTTCTCCCAGTCCACTTTATGGTGATGCTGCATGTGTTGATACAGGGCTATGGTGCCAACATTGGCACCCTTGCCCCACATCATCTTCTGCACACAAATTAAAAAAATGGTCATGTTTACCTCCTCAGGATGCTTAACAAAAATTTCTAAGAAAATTAAATTGGGTTTAGTCAGCACATCCCAGTGCACAGGTGCACATCACCATGGCTGAAAGCACAAAAGCAAAAAACAAACAATGCAACAGCACTCTGCAAACACAAATAATAAAGTAAATATAATCATGCCATACTCACTATAGAAAATGCAAAATGCTAATGCTGCATCATAAATGTGAGATATTTGGAAAATACATTTTGTACAAAATAATTTGTGCCCATCTGCCGGCGTCAAGGCGATCATATTAAGATGGGAACCTAACACTAAATACCACATTTTCTGGTGCCATTCTGGCCTCCATTACATTCAAGAAATGCAGGTTCCACATGCATTCTGAGCCCACATTATATTATACCTCTCATAGTGCCACAATGGGCTCCATTATATTCAGAGGATGCAGGCTCCACATGCATGCCAAACCGACACTATAATGTACCTCTTTGGTGCCACACTGGCCTCCTTTTTGTTCAAGGAATGTAGGTTCCACTAGCATGTGGAGCTGGCAGAGGGGCACAAATAATTTTGTACAAAATGTATTTGCCAAGAATCTCACATTGATACGCAACATTAGAATTTAACATTTTCTATAGTGAGTATGGCACAATTGTATTTACTCTAACAAAAAGATGCCACAATTTTCCCCCAACACTCCATGCTGACTGCCTGATACCGCTGCCTCCGTGAACTTCTGCACTGCTACTTTCTTGGCAGGTAGGTTCTTGTGAAGCGGGCGGTCTACCCCGGGCATGTTTGGCTCCCTAACTCCCACTGCTGCCAGCATGCTGACTCACAGCCACGCTACCACCCTGCTGGCTCAGCCACTGACTCACGTGCAAGCTGCCACCCTCTTCTTCTTCTGATGATGATGATGATGAAGCCCCTTCTTCATCTGGCTCCCATATGCAATCGGCTACATCATCAGCTACTGTCTGCATGTCACTGATGTGCCCCTCAACGGTTTTAGGGACAGGAACCTGACCGCTTGCAACACCTGCTTCCACACGACTCTTATCATGACTACTTGCCCGCCTACTGGAGAAAGTGGCAGATGTCTCCTCCACATCTTGGTTGGGCAGTAGCTGCTGACTGTCTTCTAGTAGCTCGTCCTTGCTGAAAAGTGGAGCCGAGTCTACGGCATATAATACTTCTCTCGCTGAGGACACAGAAAATGACAGAGGCAGGTTGAGGACAGTTGGGGGCACAGGGCCTGATCCTGGGCTATGCCAACTAAGCTTCATGTAAGAGAAACAAACCGACTCTTGGCTGGGGGTCTAATGTCACTTGCAACGAAGTTGAAGACTGAGTCAACCATTCAAGCACAGCTGGGTTGCTGGTCAAGACACAACAGCTAGATGACAGCGGGAGGTCAGGGCTCTCACTGCAACTCCTGCTGCCACCAGCCCTTCTTCTGCTGCTATTTCTGTCTGTGACAGAAACATTTTGGCCACTGCCTGTTCCCTTTGAAGGGCCTGTCACTTGTCTGTTTGACATAATGTAAAATAAATAAATTTAATTAAATAAAATGTAAATTAATTCACCCCAAAATAGGCTGTTTCCCAAAAAATGTCACCACTGAACGGCTAATAGACGCAATTACATTTCTTATTTATACACCCCAAAACAGGCCATAGCCCAAAAAAATTCACCACTGAACAGTTAATAGACACAATTAGATTTCCTATTTGTACACCCCAAAACAGGCTGTAGCCCAAAAAATTCACCACTCAACGGCTAATAGACTATTATTCAATCCCTACGGTAGAAAGTCTGCATTCACTGAGCAATTTGCGCAAAACAGACTGTATCCCAAAAACATTTCACCACTGAATGGCTAATAGACACAACTAGATTTCTTATTTGTATACCCCAAAACAGGCTGTATTCCCCAAAAATGTCACCACTGAACAGCTAATAGACGCTATTAGATTTCCTATTTATACACACCAAAACAGGCTGCAGCCTAAAAGACTTCACTAAACATCTATCAGATGATTATTGAGCCCCTACAGAAGAAAATGAGCATTCACGGAGAAATTTAAACAAAACAGGCTATATCCACAAAAAATTTCACCACTGAACAGGTAATATACATAATTATATTTCTTATTTGTACACCTCAAAACAGGCTGCATGCCCCAAAAAATTTACCACTGGATGGCTTATATACGATTATTCAGTCCCTATGGAACAAAGTCTGCATTCACTGCGCAATTTGTGCAAAACAGGCTGTATCCCCAAAAATTTCACCACTGAACTGCTAATAGAGTTGAGCGAACACCTGGATGTTCGGGTTCAAGAAGTTCGGTCGAACTTCACGAAAATGTTCGGGTTTGGGATCCGAACTCGACGCGAACTTCACCCTGAACCCGAACCCCATTGAAGTCAATAGGGACCCGAACTTTTGGGCACTTAAATGGCTGTAAAATAGCCTTGGAAAGGGCTAGAGGGCTGCAAAAGGCAGCAAAATGTAGGTAAATGTCCTGCAAACACATGTGAATAGGGAAATGAGTTAAAATAAAATACAGAGAAATTATAAATAAACATTCTAAACTTGAGCCCAAGTGAGTGACAGTGGCACCTGTCACCCAGCAAACAGAGGATGTGGCAGCAACGCCAACACAGTCTGTCATTGTCACCAAGCATCTCCACCAAATACCATGGACGTGTTGAGCTATCAGCTGTCCATCTCCCAAACACTGGAGAGAAAAATAAATAGAAAGAGGAAGTACCCCCCTACCCATGGCTCTGAATGCCTTATTTCACACTTCCTGGTCCTTTGAAATGCTGTCATTCTGTCTAGTGGACAGTTTAAAAAACCTTATGGCGGTGGCTATCCCACATTACGTGTATCCCAGCCGCCGCTACTTTTGCAGGCGAGCCATCCCTTCCCTGCACAACCAAATGGCGGACAAAATCAACTGTGCACTGCGCAACGCTATCTGTGGCAACGTCCACATAACCAACAACACAGTGGGTAAATATAGCGGCTGGCCCAAAGGCGAATAACATTTTTGCGAATGTCCTTCCGCCCCCGAGTATTGCTGGGCAATTCTCTTTGTATACTGTTACCTCCTCCTCCCCCTCCTAATCGGCTTCCTCCTCCTCATCCACTCAGCGTAACCTCATTCACCACCCACAGCAGCACAGCCAGGGGGAAACGACAGAAGGCTGTTTTAAAACTTGTGTGTTTGTGGGACAAACCCCGCACCACGCAGGAGCTGTGGACAGGCATGGAACAACAGCCCGACCATTGGTTGGTGCCACTGAGCCTCCAGCCCGGCCTGAACACACACAACACCCTTTCACTCAAACCATTAACAAACTATTTACAAATTTTCTTAAAAACATATTAAAATAACTATAATGCAGCTAAACTTACTATATAAACAAAAAAAAAAACTATATACACGCCTTATCCTTAACTTAAGGCCAGTGACATCCAAGTGGCTCGAAGGGTGGGTTCCTGCACCAACATAGTCCCTGGCCTGGAACACAATTGTTCAGCCAGGGCACAGTTCTGGAGGATGAGGAGGATAAGTAGGATGAGGAGGATGAGGAGGATAAGTAGGATGAGGAGGAGGATGAGGAGGAATCGTGTTCTCAGCAGGGTGGCACCCAAGCCAGCTCACGGGCAGCTGGGTCACCATCAGCACCTCAGAAGGCTGGGTTAGCATTGGCGAAATGTGGGAAAGCTTTGTCATCACGCTACAACAACCTGCACCACCAGCAGATCTGGAACGTCTTAGCAGGAGGCAGCATTTCAGCAACATGGTGGAAGAGTGATGGGTTTGCCCAGGGGCGTAGCTACAGGGAAGCGTGGGAAGCACACTGTTTTGGGTCCCTGATAGAGATGTCGCGATCATAAAATTTTCCGTTCGCGAACAGCGAACGCGAATTTGTGCCAATGTTCGCCAACAGTGCGAACCACCATAGACTTCAATAGACAGGCGAATTTTGAAACCCACAGAGACGCTTTCTGGCCACAACAGTGATGGAAAAGTTGTTTCAAGGGGACTAACACCTGGACTGTGGCATGCCGGAGGGGGATCCATGGCAAAACTCTCATGGAAAATTACGTAGTTGACGCAGAGTGTGGTAAGTTGAATTTGCAATGCGATTAATATAACCTGCATTAATTGCATCGCGAATTCAACTTAGAGCTGGGTGCCTAATGGTTGTATTGCTAGAATATAACGAAGATTGAGAATATAGAGCTATATTCTCAATCTTCGTTATATTCTAGCAATACAACCATTAGGAACCCAGCTCTAAGTTGTAATTGCAATGCGATTAATATAACCTGTATTAATCGCATTGGGATTACAACTTAGATCTGAGTTCCTAATGGTTGTATTGCTAGAATATAACGAAGATTGATAATATAGTGAATAGCGATATATTCTCAATCTTCGTTATATTCTAGCAATACAACCATTAGGAACTCAGCTCTAAGTTGTAATCGCAATGCGAATAATACTTACAATTATTAATCGCTTTGCGAATCCATTTGATTCCTCTATTTGATTGTATATGACGATTGACTATGACTACCACCAACGTTCTGCTGCCTCCGAGGCAAGATATCTGAACCCCCCAGGGGCCATTTGGGCTTTTTTATAGAAAACGCATCAAAAACGCATATGCGTTTTTATCATTTTTTTATTTTTTTTATTTATTTTTTATTTTACTTTTTTTGCCACATTTGGTTGCATATTTACATTTGGTATAGGCAAATATGGTAGTCTAGTATTCAGTGTTTCCCAACCAGTGTGCCTCCAGCTTTTGCAAAACTACAACTCCCAGCATGCCCGGACAGCCTTTGGCTGTGCAGGCATGCTGGGAGTTGTAGTTTTGCAACAGCTGGAGGCACACTGGTTGGGAAACACAGGTCTAGATCATTACTCTGCCAAAATCTATATTCAGCTACATGGCTTAGAAAATATTTATTAAAAAGAACCAGGCATGGATCCCACAGGACTTTTTTGTACCTTATGCAGAATAGACATGTATACCTGCCTCACCCAACCACTGTAAAACTACAGTGCACTTACACTTTGTTTTATTTTTTATATTTTCCCAATGTTTTGGGGTCTACACTAATTTATTTAAAAAATTTTAAAATAAAACAGTTATTGGCGACTATCTTTGGCTTCACAGCACAAAAATGCTGTATTTCATGCAAGAATATAATCGGCAATTGTAAGTTCCATGTCAGTTATGCAGTACAGGGGTTTGTACCTAGCAAAAATTGTAATATTTCACCCAACAATTTAAAATCTATCCTTTGCCGGACAGTATTAAACTTGGCAAGCCCCAGCTGGAACCACTGATTAAAGGTATTGCTATTTTGGCAATTCAATTTCACGCCAGAACAAAATCTATCCTTTGCCGGGCACTATTAAACTTGGCCAGCCACAGCTGAAACCACCGATTTATGGTATTGCTATTTTGGCAATTGAATTTCACCCCAGAAAAAAATATATCCTTTGCCGGACACTATTAAACTTGGCCAGTTACAGCTGAAACCACTGATTTACGGTATTGCTATTTTGGCAATTGAATTTCACCCCAGAAGAAAATATATCCTTTGCGGGACACTATTAAACTTGGCCAGCCACAGCTGAAACCACAGATTTACTGGTATTGCTATTTTGGCAATTGAATTTCACCCCAGAAAAAAATATATCCTTTGCCGGACACTATTAAATTTGGCCAGCCAGAGCTGAAACCACAAATTTACGGTATTGCTATTTTGGCAATTGAATTTCACCCCAGAAAATTATCTATCCTTTGCCAGACACTATTAACCTCTTAAGGACATAGGGCAGATGGGTACGTCCTAATGTCCGAGTCCTTAAGGACACATGGCGTTCCCATACGCCCTAAATTAAATCTGCTGCAAAAAAAATAATAATCGAGATATAAACATGATTCCTGCTGCGATCGCGCAGCAGGAACCATGTTCATTTGCCGAAGGGGGTCCTGTGACCCCCCTTCCCCCTCGTATCGGTGATCGCTGCAAACCGCAGGTCAATTCAGAACTGTTGTTTGCAGCGCTTTGCGATGTATCTGATCCCCGCGGTCCATGACCGCGGGGATCAGATACTTTAAAATGCCGGAAAAAGTTTTTATTTTATTTCTGTGAGACTTGCGGGCGGTGCAGTGGGCAGTGTGGCAGGCGGTGCTGGGGGCAGGCGGGCGAGCGATCCACTGCCTGCCCCTCCGCTCAATTTCAGGATGGCCGAGCTTGGCAAGCAGAGTGTCAGCACATTGCTGACACTCTGCTTGTAACGGCTGACATCCGTGCAGGCACGGATGTCAGCCTTTTAACCCCTTCCATGCCGCTGTCCGTAGGGACCGCTGTATGGAAGTGGCTAAAGGAGGGAGCTGCTGTGGGGGGCTGTTGTGCCTGGTGCAGCCCCCCTAGCTCCAGTCCCCAGCTTCCTCCCCTCCCCATCCTCCGCTGCTCTGTTATAGCAGCGGAGGAGGGTAATCATGGCAACATGACGCCTTCAAAGGCGTCCTGCTTGCCATGGTAACAGAACACTGATCAGACTTTTGCTAAAGGCAAAAGTCTGATCAGACTAAGTGTCAAGTAAAAAATACAGTACAGTCCATTATATACTTTATTATACAGACACCAGATCCACTGGATCTTCAAGAAACAAGTGGGTCTGGGTAAAAAAAAAGTGAGAAAAGGTAAAAACAAAAAACACATTTATCACTAATAAAAAAAAAAACAAAACAAAAAAAAAAAAAAAACACTGCTCATGTTATATATCACGGCGTCCTTAACGACCTGATCAAAAAATTGGTTTCTTACTTTCCCCGCACGGTGAACGTCATAAAATAATAAATAAATAAATAAAAACTATGATAAAATTAAAATTTGACCCACCTCACTTCCCAAAAAAAGTTAATAAAAGTGATAAAAAAAAGTTGTATATAGACCCAAATGGTACTAATCAAACCTTCACCTCGTCCCGCAAAAAATGATACCTTACCTAAGAAAATCACCTAAAAAATTAAAAAATCGTGGCTCTCAGGCTATGCAGACACTAAAACATGTTTTTTTTTTTGTTTCAAAAATATGATTGTGTAAAACCTAAATAAATAAATAAAAAGTAGACATATTATGTATCACCGTGTCCATACGATCCTGAACTATAAAAATAACACATTAAGTAACCCCTCAGGTGGACACCGCAAAAAAAAGTACTGTAAAAAGCAGGTTTTTGTCACCTAACATCACAAAAAGTGTGACAGCAAGCGATCAAAAAGTCATATGCATGCTAAAATAGTGCCACTAAAACCTTCATCTCATCCCGCAAAAAATGAGCCCCTACCTAAGACAATTGGATAAAAACAAAAGAAAACTGACTATGACTAATCAGACTATGGAGATACTAAAATAGTTTTTTGTTTGTTTAACAAAGGATATTATAGTGTAAAACCTAAATAAATTTTAAAAAAATAGGCATATTAGGTATTGCCAGGTCCGTAAGAAACTTCTCTACAAAAATAACACATGACCTAACCCCTCAGATGAACACAGTCACACAAATAAAATAAAAACGGTCCCAAAACAGCTATTTTTTCCAAATTTTCCATTTTCATCCCTTTTTTTCCAGTAACAAAGCAAGGGTTAACAATCAAACAAAACTCTATAGTTATTGCCCTAATTCTGTAGTTTACAGAAACACCCCATATGTGGTCATAAACTGCTGTATGGCCAAACGGCAGTGCATAGAATGAAGTAAACACCATATGGTTTTTGGAAGGCAGATTTTGCAGGACTGTTTTTTTGACACCATGTCCCATTTGAAGCCCCCCTGATGCTCCCCTAGAGTAGAAACTCCATAAAAGTGACCCCATATAAGAAACTACACTCCTCAAGGTATACAAAACTGATTTTACAAACTTTATTAACCCTTTAGGTGTTCCTCAAGAGTTTATGGCAAATGGAGATGAAATTTCAGAATTTCAATTTTTTATTACCTTGTCTCACAAAATTGTATTATATAGCAACCAAAAATCATATGTACCCTAAAAATAATACAACCAAACCTGCCACCTTATCCAATTGTTTCCAAAATGGGGTCACTTTTTTGGAGTTTCTACTCTAGGGGTGCATCAGGGGGGCTTGAAATGGGCCATGGTGTAAATAAACCAGTCCATCAAAATTTGCCTTCCAAAAACAATATGACGTTTCCTTCATTCTATGCCCTGCCGTTTGGCAATACAGCAGTTTACGGCCACATATGGGGTGTTTCTGCAAACTACAGAATCAGGGCAATAAATATTGTGTTATGTTTGGCTGTTAACCCTTACTTTGTTCCTGGAAAAAATAGATTAAAATGGAAAATTGGCAAAAAAAATCAGAATTCTGAAATGTTATGTCCATTTGCCATGAACTCTTCAGGAACACCAAAAGGGTTAACAACGTTTGCAAAATCATTTTTGAATACCTTGAGGAGTATAGTTTCTAGAATGGGGTCAGTTTTGGGTGGTTTCTTTTATGTAAGCCTCACAAAGTGACTTGAGACCTGAACTGGTCATTAAAAATTGGGTTTTCGAAATTTTCTGAGAAATTTTCAAGATTTGCTTCTAAACTTCAAAGCCTTGTAACGTCCTCAAAAAATACAATGGTGTTTCCAAAATGATCCAAACCTGAAGTAGACATTTGGGGAAAGTAAAGTAATAACTATTTTTGGAATTTTTTCTATGCATTATAGAAGTGGAGAAATTGAAACTTAAATTGAAAATTTGCAAAATGTTCAAAATTTTTGGTAAATTTTGAATATTTTTTATACAAAAAAATGAACTTTTTTGACAAAATGTTACGAGTGTCATGACGTTAAAGTTATCAACACATAAAATGTCACTGGTCAGATTTGCAAAAAATGGCCTGGTCCTTAAGGTGAAATAGGGCCGTGTCCTTAAGGAGTTAAACTTGGCCAGCCACTGCTGGGACACCAGATTTAGGGGATTGCTATTTTGGCAATAGAATTTCAACCCATGAAAAAATATATCCTATGACGGACACTATGAAACTTGTCCAGTCACAGCTGGAACACCAGATTTACTGCATTTCTATTTTGGCAACTGAATTTCACCCCAGAAAATAATATATCCTTTGACGGACACTATGAAACTTGACCAGTGACAGCTGGAACACCAGATTTACTATATTTCGATTTTGGCAACTGAATTTCACCCCAGAAAATAATAAATCCTTTGATGGAAAATATTAAACTTGGCCAGCCACTGCTGGGACACCAGATTTACGGTATTTCTATTTTTGCAACTGAATTTAACCCCAGAAAATAATATATCCTTTGACGGACACTATGAAACTTGTCCAGTCACAGGAGGAACACCAGATTTATGGTATTTCTACTTTTGCAACTGAATTTCACCCCAGAAAATAATATATCCTTTGACGCACACTATGAAACTTGTCCAGTCACAGCTGGAACACTAGATGTACTGTATTTCTATTTTGGCAACTGAATTTCACCCCAGAAAATAATATATCCTTTGACGGACACTATGAAACTTGACCAGTGACAGCTGGAACACCCGATTTACTATATTTCGATTTTGGCAACTGAATTTCACCCCAGAAAATAATAAATCCTTTGACGGACAATATTAAACTTGGCCAGCCACTGCTGGGACACCAGATTTACGGTATTTCTATTTTTAGTAACATAGTAACATAGTATATAAGACGGAAAAAAGACATTTGTCCATCCAGTTCGGCCTGTTTCCTACAAGTTGATCCAGAGGAAGGCAAAAAAACCCTGTGAGGCAGAAATCAATTTTCCCCACTTAAGGGGAAAAAAAATCCTTCCCGACTCCAATCAGGCAATCAGAATAACTCCCTGGATCAACGACCCCTCTCTAGTAGCTATAGCCTGTAATATTATTACACTCCCGAAATAAATCCAGTCCCCTCTTGAATTCTTTTATTGTACTCACCATCACCACCTCCTCAGGCAGAGAGTTCCATAGTCTCACTGCTCTTACAGTGAAGAATCCTTTTCTATGTTTGTGTACAAACCTTCTTTCCTCCAGACGCAGAGGATGTTCCTCATCACAGTCACAGTCCTGGGGATAAATAGATGATGGGAGAGATCTCTGTACTGACCCCTGATATATTTATACATAGTTATTAGATCTCCCCTCAGTCGTCTTTTTTCTAAAGTGAATAACCCTAATTTTGATAATCTTTCAGGGTACTGTAGATCCCTCATTCCAGTTATTACTTTAGTTGCCCTCCTCTGAACCCTCTCCAGCTCTGCTATGTCTGCCTTGTTCACAGGAGCCCAGAACTGTACACAGTATTCCATGTGTGGTCTGACTAGTGATTTGTAAAGTGGTAGGACTATGTTCTCATCACGGGCATCTATGCCGTTTCCTTCATTCTATGCCCTGCCGTTTGGCAATACAGCAGTTCTGACGCCACATATGAGGTGTTTCTGCAAACTACAGAATCAGGGCAATAAATATTGTGTTATGTTTGGCTGTTAACCCTTACTTTGTTCCTGGAAAAAATAGATTAAAATGGAAAATTGGCAAAAAAATCAGAATTCTGAAATGTTATGTCCATTTGCCATGAACTCTTCAGGAACACCAAAGGGTTAACAACGTTTGCAAAATCATTTTGAATACCTTGAGGAGTATAGTTTCTAGAATGGGGTCAGTTTTGGGTGGTTTCTTTTATGTAAGCCTCACAAAGTGACTTGAGACCTGAACTGGTCATTAAAAATTGGGTTTTCGAAATTTTCTGAGAAATTTTCAAGATTTGCTTCTAAACTTCAAAGCCTTGTAACGTCCTCAAAAATACAATGGTGTTTCCAAAATGATCCAAACCTGAAGTAGACATTTGGGGAAAGTAAAGTAATAACTATTTTGGAATTTTTCTATGCATTATAGAAGTGGAGAAATTGAAACTTAAATTGAAAATTTGCAAAATGTTCAAAATTTTTGGTAAATTTTGAATATTTTTATACAAAAAATGAACTTTTTGACAAAATGTTACGAGTGTCATGACGTTAAAGTTATCAACACATAAAATGTCACTGGTCAGATTTGCAAAAATGGCCTGGTCCTTAAGGTGAAATAGGGCCGTGTCCTTAAGGAGTTAAACTTGGCCAGCCACTGCTGGGACACCAGATTTAGGGGATTGCTATTTTGGCAATAGAATTTCAACCCATGAAAAAATATATCCTATGACGGACACTATGAAACTTGTCCAGTCACAGCTGGAACACCAGATTTACTGCATTTCTATTTTGGCAACTGAATTTCACCCCAGAAAATAATATATCCTTTGACGGACACTATGAAACTTGACCAGTGACAGCTGGAACACCAGATTTACTATATTTCGATTTTGGCAACTGAATTTCACCCCAGAAAATAATAAATCCTTTGATGGAAAATATTAAACTTGGCCAGCCACTGCTGGGACACCAGATTTACTGGTATTTCTATTTTTGCAACTGAATTTAACCCCAGAAAATAATATATCCTTTGACGGACACTATGAAACTTGTCCAGTCACAGGAGGAACACCAGATTTATGGTATTTCTACTTTTGCAACTGAATTTCACCCCAGAAAATAATATATCCTTTGACGCACACTATGAAACTTGTCCAGTCACAGCTGGAACACTAGATGTACTGTATTTCTATTTTGGCAACTGAATTTCACCCCAGAAAATAATATATCTTTTGACGGACACTATGAAACTTGTCCAGTCACAGCTGGAATACCAGATTTACTGTATTTCTATTTTGGCAACTGAATTTCACCCCAGTAAATAATAAATCCTTTGACGGAAGCTATTAAACTTGGCCAGCCACTGCTGGGACACCAGATTTACGGTATTTCTATTTTTAGTAACATAGTAACATAGTATATAAGACGGAAAAAAGACATTTGTCCATCCAGTTCGGCCTGTTTCCTACAAGTTGATCCAGAGGAAGGCAAAAAAACCCTGTGAGGCAGAAATCAATTTTCCCCACTTAAGGGGAAAAAAAATCCTTCCCGACTCCAATCAGGCAATCAGAATAACTCCCTGGATCAACGACCCCTCTCTAGTAGCTATAGCCTGTAATATTATTACACTCCCGAAATAAATCCAGTCCCCTCTTGAATTCTTTTATTGTACTCACCATCACCACCTCCTCAGGCAGAGAGTTCCATAGTCTCACTGCTCTTACAGTGAAGAATCCTTTTCTATGTTTGTGTACAAACCTTCTTTCCTCCAGACGCAGAGGATGTTCCCTCATCACAGTCACAGTCCTGGGGATAAATAGATGATGGGAGAGATCTCTGTACTGACCCCTGATATATTTATACATAGTTATTAGATCTCCCCTCAGTCGTCTTTTTTCTAAAGTGAATAACCCTAATTTTGATAATCTTTCAGGGTACTGTAGATCCCTCATTCCAGTTATTACTTTAGTTGCCCTCCTCTGAACCCTCTCCAGCTCTGCTATGTCTGCCTTGTTCACAGGAGCCCAGAACTGTACACAGTATTCCATGTGTGGTCTGACTAGTGATTTGTAAAGTGGTAGGACTATGTTCTCATCACGGGCATCTATGCCCCTTTTGATGCAACCCTTATCTTATTGGCTTTGGCAGCAGCTGCCTGACACTGGTTTTTGCAGCTGTTCATTAAAATTCCTAGATCCTTTTCCATGTCAGTGTTACCGTGTGTTTTACCATTTAATATGTACGGGTGACTTGCATTATTCCTTCCCATGTGCATAACTTTACATTTGTCAGTGTTAAACCTCATCTGCCATTTCTCTGCCCAAGCCTCCAATCTATCCAGATCCCTCTGTAGCAGAAAACTGTCCTCTTCAGTGTTAATTACTTTACACAGTTTAGTGTCATCTGCAAAAATAGATATTTTACTGTGTAGGCCTTCTACAAGATCATTATTAAATATATTGAAGAGAATAGGGCCCAATACTGACCCCTGAGGTGCCCCACTAGTTACAGTCACCCAATCTGAGTATCTACCGTTAACAACCTCCCTCTGTTTTCTGTCACTCAGCCAGTTACTTACCCACATACATTTTTTCCCAGTCAGAGCATCCTCATTTTATATACTAACCTTTTATGAGGTACAGTGTCAAATGCTTTGGAGAAGTCCAGATATATGACATCCATTGATTCGCAGCTTTCAAGTCTAGAACTTATCTCCTCATAGAAGCTGATTAAATTCTTTGGCATGACCGATCCCTCATGAAGCCATGCTGATATGGCGTTATTTGCTTATTTTCATTGAGATACTCCAAAATAGCATCTCTTAGAAACCCTTCAAACAGTTTACCAACAATAGATGTTAAACTTACCGGCCTATAATTTCCAGGCTCTGTTTTTGGACCCTTTTTGAATATTGGCACCACATTTGCTGTGCGCCAATCCTGTGGAACATTCCCTGTCAGTATAGAGTCCGTAAATATCAGAAATAAAGGCCTGGCTATGACATCACTTAATTCCCTTAGGATACGGGGGTGTATGCCATCCGGTCTTGGCGATTTGTCTATTTTAATCTTTTTAAGTCACTGTTGTACTTCTTCCTGGGTCAGACAGGGCACTTTTAATAGGGAATTTACTTTTAAATTCTGCATTTCATCTGACAGTTTATTTTCCTCAGTGAATATAGTAGAGAAAAAAACATTTAATAGTTTTGCTTTATCCCCGTCGCTCTCTGCAACACCCTCCTCATTGCTATGTAGAGGGCGACTCCTTCAGATTTATATTTTTTACTATTTATATAATTGAAGAACATTTTAGGGTTATTTTTATCTCTTTGGCAATTAATCTCTCGGTCTCTAGTTTGGCAAATTTTATTAGTTTTTTACATATTCTATTTTTTTCCTTATAGTTTATCAGTGCTTCCTGACTCCCCTCCTGTTTTAGTGATTTATATGCTTTCTTTTTGTCATTTATTGCTTTCTTTATGGTTCCATTTATCCACATTGGTTTCTTATTGTTCCTTAGCCTTTTATTCCTATAAGGTATGTACCTCTCACAATTATATGTTACAATGCTTTTAAAGACCTCCCATTTTATGATTGTTTTTTTTTTTATTTTTGAGGACTTTGTCCCAGTTAGTTAGGCCTATGGCCTCGCTTAGTTGGCTAAATTTAGCTTTTTTGAAGTTTGGTATTTTTGTTCCTCCCTTTAGAAACTCTCGTTTGAAGGATAATTGGAAGGTTATAATTTTATGGTCACTATTTCCCAGGTATCCCCCAACCTGCACATCTGTTGTTCTATCAGGTCTATTGGTTAATACTAAGTCCAGTATGGCCGTCCCTCTAGTGCGGTCCTGAACCAGTTGGGAAAGGAAATTGTCTTTGGCTATTGCCAAGAACCTGTTTCCTTTTTGGGAAGTACAGCTTTCAGTTTCCCAGCCTATATCTGGGTAGTTGAAGTCCTCCATAATAACGACTTCATTATGATTTGCCGCCTCGTCTATCTCGTTTAGTAATAGATTTTCTGTGGACTCTGGTATATTAGGAGGTTTATAACACACTCCTATTAGTAATTTATTATTGTTTTTTGCTCCATGTATTTCTACCCACAGTGACTCCACATGTTCATGTCCCTCAGAGATGTATTCTCGAATTATGGGATTAAGACAGGACTTCACATAGAGGCAGACCCCTCCACCTCTCCGGTTTTGATGATCCTTTCTAAACAGATTGTAACCTTTTATATTAACTGCCCAGTCATAGCTATCATCCAGCCATGTCTCAGTTATTCCCACCATGTCATAGTCCTCCTCACACATCACTAATTCCAGTTCACCAGTCTTGTTAGTAAGGCTTCTGGCATTAGTATACATACATTTGAGAGGTTTATGTGTATTTTTTACCCTACACCTTTCATTCTGAACTGTTCTAGTCCCCCCTTCCATTCCTCCCCCAGTCACACTACCTCGCCCCGGTCTCTATCTGCACTATCTTCCCCTCCTATAATGTAATTACCCTCCCCCCCAGTCTCTCGTTTAAACACTCCTCCAACCTTCTAGCCATATTTCTCCCCAACACAGCTGCCCCTTCCCCATTGAGGTGCAGCCCGTCCTTACGATAGAGACTGTAGCCGACAGAGAAGTCGGCCCAGTTCTCCAGGAACCCGAACCCCTCCTTCCTACACCAGTTCTTGAGCCACTTGTTAACCTCCCTAATCTCTCGCTGCCTTTCTTGTGTGGCTCGTGGTACAGGCAGTATTTCAGAAAATACTACTTTTGAGGTCCTTGCCCTAAGCTTTTGATCTAAAACCCTGAAATAATTTTTAAGGACTCTCCACCTTCCTCTAACTTTGTCATTGGTTCCGATACGGACCATGACTGCTGGGTCTTCTCCAGCCCCTCCCAGTAATCTGTCAACCCGATCTGCGATGTGTCGAACTATAGCGCCAGGAAGACAGCACACTGTTCGACGATCACGATCTTTGTGACAGATCGCCCTATCTGTACCCCTAATAATTGAGTCTCCCACTACCAGCACCTGTCTACAACTAAATTTCACCCCAGAAAATAATATATCCTTTGACGGACACTATCAAACTTGTCCAGTCACAGCTGGGACACCAGATTTACAGTATTTCTATTTTGGCAACTGAATTTCACCCCAGAAAATAATAAATCCTTTGACGGACACTATTAAACTTGACCAGCCACTGCTGGGACACCAGATTTACAGTATTTCTATTTTGGCAACTGAATTTCACCCAAGAAAATAATAAATCCTTTGACGCACACTATGAAACTTGTCCAGTCACAGCTGGAACATCAGATTTACGGTATTTCTATTTTGGCAACTAAATTTCACCCCAGAAAATAATATATCCTTTGACGGACACTATGAAACTTGACCAGTCACAGCTGGAACACCAGATTTACTATATTTCTATTTTGGCAACTGAATTTCACCCTAGAAAATAATAAATCCTTTGACGGACACAATTAAACTTGGCCAGCCACTGCTGGGGCACCAGATTTACGGTATTTCAACTTTTGCAACTGAACTTCACCCCAGAAAATAATATATCCTTTGACGGACATTATGAAACTTGTCCAGTCACAGCTGGAAAACCAGATTTATAGTATTTCTATTTTTGCAACTGAATTTCACCCCAGAAAATAATATATCCTTTGACGGACACTATGAAACTTGTCCAGTCACAGCTGGAACACCAGATTTGCAGTATTTCTATTTTGGCAACTGAATTTCACCCCAGAAAATAATAAATCCTTTGACGGACACTATTAAACTTGGCCAGCCACTGCTGGAACACCAGATTTAAGGTATTTCTATTTTTGCAACTGAATTTCACCCCAGAAAATAATGTATCCCTTGACGGACACTATGAAACTTGACCAGTCACAGCTGGAACACCAGATTTACTATATTTCTATTTTGGCAACTTAATATCACCCTAGAAAATAATAAATCCTTTGACGGACACAATTAAACTTGGCCAGCCACTGCTGGGACACCAGATTTACGGTATTTCAACTTTTGCAACTGAATTTCACCTCAGAAAATAATATATCTTTTGAAGGACACTATGAAACTTGTCTAGTCACAGTTGGAACTCCAGATTTACTGTATTTCTATTTTGGCAACTGAACTTCACCCCAGTAAATAATAAATCCTTTGACGGACACTATTAAACTTGGCCAGCCACTGCTGGGACCCCAGATTTACGGTATTTCTATTTTTGCAACTGAATTTCACCCCAGAAAATAATATATCCTTTGACGCACACTATGAAACTTGTCCAGTCACAGCTGGAACACTAGATTTTCTGTATTTCTATTTTGGCAACTGAATTTCACCCCAGAAAATAATATATTCTTTGACGGACACTATGAAACTCAATCAGTCACAGCTGGAACACCAGATTTACTATATTTCTATTTTGGCAACTGAATTTCACCCCAGAAAATAATAAATCCTTTGACGGACACTATTAAACTTGGCCAGCCACTGCTGGGACACCAGATTTACGGTATTGCTATTTTGGCAATTGAATTTCACCCCAGAACAAAATATATCCTTTGCCGGACACTATTAAACTTGGCCAGCCACAGCTGAAACCACAGATTTATGGTATTGCTATTTTGGCAATTGAATTTCACCCCAGAACAAAATATATCCTTTGCCGGACACTATTAAACTTGGCCAGCCACTGCTGGTACACCAGAATTTGGGGATTGCTATTTTGGCAATTTAATTTCACCCCAGAAAATTATCTATCCTTTGCTGGACACTATTCAACTTGGCCAGTAACAATATAACTTCACCACTGAACAGCATATATTTTTTTCTTTTTTTTTCCTATTAATACACCCACCCAAAAAAAGTAAGACAATGTCAAATCAACGCAAAACGACTAATAGGCTGTACGTATATTTCCTATTAATAAACTCCATAAATGGCTATATCATACAGATTTTGCACCCCAATAACAAGCAAGGTTTGCTGGAATTACTGATGTATCATATACTGCAAACAACCTAAAAGCAGCAGTATAACTGCAATTTGGATCACCAATAAGTGCATGAAGGTGTAATAGAATCACTCCTATTACCCAGGCTGTACACTCTCCTATTGCACCCTGTTCTCCTTTTATAGTGTAGATGATGCCTCCCTATCCTTTCCCTACACCTTAAATAATCTTTCCCTGAACTTCTGGATCGATTTTTCAGCACAATAAAGTATTTCCTAGCACTGTCCCTAGCGCCTGCTGACATCTCTCCCTGCACAAAGTACACTGGAAAATGGCTAAATCCAAGATGGCTAAGGCTATTTATAGGGTTGTGACATCACAGGGGCTGGCTGGCTGATAATTGGATTTATACATGGCATTGTGGGTGATCCCTCGTTCCCAGAGTTCTTTGCTCCATGTCCTAACACGTGCAGCAGCCATTTTATGAAAAAAATGCGATTTGTTACTGTTCTGCCCAGCAGAGTTTAAGAATCATTACAGATCATGTCTGCCGTAGTTTTGATATTTCTGCAGTGATTAGTGTAGTTACAGCTAGAGTTGAGCAGACACCTGGATGTTCGGGTTCGAAAAGTTCGGCCGAACTTCACTGAAATGTTTGGGTTCGGGATCCAAACTTAACCCGAACCTGACCCAGAACCCCATTGAAGTAATGGGGACCCAAAATTTTGGGCACTAAAATGGCTGTAAAATAGCCCTGGAATGGCTGGTCCTTTGAAATGCTGTCATTCTGTCTGGTGGACAGTTTTAAAAACCTTATGGCGGTGGCTGTCCCACAGTATGTGGATCCCAGCCGCCACTACTTTTGCATGCGAGCCATCCCTTCCCTGCACAGCCAAGTTTCTGACAAAATCAGGTGTGCACTGCGCAACGCCATCTGTGGCAAGATCCACATAACAACCAATACATGGACCAATAAGCACGGGCAGGGACGTCATATCTCTCTTAACAGCAAAATGGGTAAATGCAGTGGCGGCTGGGCCTGAGGCGCATAGCATTTTTACGAATGTCCTTCCGAGGATTGCAGGTAATTTCTCTTTGCCTCCTGTTACCTCCTCCTACTCCGCTTCCTCCTCCTCCTCTACCACCTCCTCATCCGCTAAGCGTAACACCTTCACCACCCACAGCAGCACAGCCAGGGGGAAAAGACAGCAGGCTGTTTTAAAACTTGTGCATTTGGGGGACAAACCGCACACCGCGCAGGAGCTGTGGACAGTCATGGAACAACAGACTGATGATTGTTTGGTGCCACTGAGCCTCCAGCCCGGCCTGATGTTGTGCGCTAATCAGCGATATATAATAGCAGGTCTGGGCCTAGCCGGTTTGACGCGCATCCCCTGCCTGCCACATGTGCTGAATTTGGGGTGCAGAAATTTCTAAACTCTAGACAGTAAAATTCAATTCGGTTATTTGAACACACACAACACCCCCACACCCCCTTTTACTCAAACCATTAGCAAACTATTCACAAATTTACTTAAGAACATTTTAAAATAACTATAATGCACCTAAACTAACTATATAAACAAACAAAACTTTATACACGCCTTATCCTTAACTTAAGGCCAGCCAAATACAAGTGGCTCGGATGGTGCACCAACATAGGCCCTGGCCTGGAACACAATTGTCCAGCCAGGGCACAGTTCTGGAGGATGAGGAGGACGAGGAGGATGAGGAAGAGGAGGAGGAGTAGTGGCATACAGATGACACAGACGATACATCTTCCTGAAAAATGACAGCTTGTCCTTGCCTCTGGGCAGTCTGGCACACGTGAGCGACTACATGCTGCAGTGCATGCGCAACTACCGCCGAGTTACTGCCACATTCCGTTACATTCCGTTACAGGGACAACGTGCTGTCCTTAATTCCCTCACTGGAGTGTGATAGGAAGATGCGCCCGCCAGTAGACACGCTGCTGATGGCATTCACACCTGACACCGGGGACTCAGTGGAAGCACAAGGTAAAGGCAGAGGAGAAGGAGAAAGAAGTCGCCAATGCAGCTTGATCACCCATCAACACCTCAGAAGGCAGAGTTATCATGGGCGAAATGTGGAAAATCTTTGTCATCACAACAACCTACACCACCAGCAGATCTGGAACGTCTTAGCAGGAGGCAGCATTTCAGCAACATGGTGGAACAGTACTCGTACTGACTGATGGGTCTTCCCAGGGGTATAGCTACAGGGGAAGAAGGGGAAGCTACTGCTTTGAGGCCCTGACCTAGAAGGGGCCCATCCAGGAGGAGGAGGAGAAGGAGGAGGAGCACTAAAATACTTTGTCAGGGCCCCCTCAACAGTTATATACAGTGGCAGTACAGACAGTGTAGAAAACGGATGGAACAGCTGCTGGCCCTGGTCTGAGAGAGCTATCTTTAGTATCCCTAGGAATGGCGGAATGAAAGGAAGGGGTTGCACAAAAATTACTGTGGGATGGGGGGCCCCAGTGAAATATTTGCTGTGGTGCCCAATCATTTCTAGCTACGCCACTGGGTCTGCCCCATTCAATTTCTGGGTGTTCAAATTGGACACATGTCCTGAGGTTGCCCTTTATGCTTGGAGGTGCTGGCCTAGCCTGCAGCCACTATATTGTCTGAACGTATGTTTAGTCTGATAATGCATCACAGAGAAGCGCATCCGTCTGTCTGCAGCCAATGTGGGCAAGCTTTCATTTATTAAAAATAACCAGGCATGGATTCCAAAGGACTTATTTGTACCTTATGCAGAATAGACATGTATACCGGCCTCACCAAACCATTGTTATACTACCGTGCACTTACAATTTGTTTTATTTTTTTATATTTTCCCAATTTTTTGGGGTCTACAGAAATTTATTAAAAACAATTAAAAATTAAAGACATGTTGTTGGCGACTAGTACCTTTGGCTTCACAGCCCAAAAAGGCTTTATGTCATGCAAGAATGTAACCGGCACTTGTAAGTTCCCTGACAGTTAGGCAGTGCAGGGGTTTGTACCGGGCAAAAATTGTAATATTTCACCCAACAATTTAAAAGATGATTATTCTCATTTTTGGTCACTGTCACCTATGCAGTGCAGGGCTTTGTACCCGGCAAAATGGTAATATTGCACCCAACAATTTAAAAGAGGATTATTAACATTTTTGGTCACTGTCACCTATGCAGATCAGGGCTTTGTACCTGGCAAAAAAGGTAATATTGTACCCAACAATTTAAAAGTGGATGATTCACATTTTCGGTCACTGTCACCTATGTAGGACCTTATTGTTCTTTTTTTTCTTTTAATCATCTTGAAAGATACCCCCCCCCCCCCGGCCCTGCAGGAAGAAAAAAAAAAAAAAAAAAAACGGAGTCACTTAATCATCCTAGTCCTTCCAAATACTACCCCACTTTGCATAGGAACCTCTTTGTCTATACTAGACCCTCTCATAACTTTTCACCTTCTTAACTAGACATAGCCAGTTGTTACAATCTGGGGCAGAGGGGGAACACCAATCTCTGGATATAAGAAGCCTGGCCAAAAACATCACTTTAATCAACAATTGGCGCTTCAGGGGCTGACAATTAACTTCCGATAGATCCCCCAGGACCCATACTTTGGGGGATAGAGGAATATCAGTGTTAAGTCTCTGAGCTGTTTGAACCATTCTCCAATACTTGCTCACAGTCACTATCAGGCAGTCCCAGAATAGATGTAAATGATCTGCCCTGGGGTCCCCGCAGCGAGGGCAGTCAGAGGAGGCTCTAAATCCCCTCCTGTGGAGCCATAAGGGTGTCACATATATTTTGTGCATAATATTAAACTGTACAACAATATGATTAAAATTGTGCGAAACCTGACTTAAGCTATCACCTATATTCTCCCAATCCGGGGAGCCCACCTCTGACAGTGAAACAGACCAGGATCTCTGTCCTGGAGAAAGACATTCCGAAAAAAAAAAATTCATCAAGTATCTATAACAGTTTGATAGTTTAACTTTCATACCACCTTTCTTACTAATTAAGTTGTGCAAAAATTCAGGAGTGTCTACATTAAGTGAATGACTAACAGCGGTGCTAAGAAGTGCCGACCTCAATTGAAAGTATGCATACCATGCAACCTCATCTACATTTTCCTTTTGTTTTAGCTCCATAAGCGACAGGATTTGCCCATCTTTAACCACCTGATACAAATATTGAATATTTTTCATCCTCAAGTATTGCTGACAATTTGGGTCATCTAAATTTAAAAGCTTTGGGTTATGCCATAGTGGAGTACAAATAAGTGATGCCTCAACTTTAAACCAGCTCTTTATAACCAGCAAGGCTTTTATAGCCATTCTGCAGAAAGGTTTATAGCCTGTCTGTGTATTAATTAAATAATCAGACTCTAGTACTGTAAATAAATCCGAAAAACCTGAGTCTTTCACCAATTTTCTACAGAGATGGCTATTTTCCCAGTCAGTGAAAAAGCAAAGTTGAGAGGCAATAAAGTAACCCCTAAAGTAGGGGAGGTTAAGACCTCCCCGATTATAGGGCATAGAAAAGTAGAGCGTCTTTAATCTCACACGCTTCCTCCCCCATAACAAATCGTTAATCATCCGCTCTATCAATCTTAAATACTTATCTTCAATCCATACAGGCGAATTGCGGAGAACATAAAGAACCTGGGGCAGCACCACCATTTTTATTAATGAAATTCTGTCCGCTCTTGCGGGCAGAATTTTTTGCCATATCTTAATTTTGGATCTCACTTTTGACAATATGGGAAACAAGTTAAGTTGTAGGTAATCTTGAATTTTGGCAGAAACTATTATCCCCAGGTATTTTATTGAATCGGAAATCAATAACCGATTACTAGTAGAATTTTCCATCGATCCTCACAATTCATCTACAGGGAGAAGAGCCGTTTTCTCCCAATTAACCTCTAGACCGGAAGAAACTGAAAATAATTTAACCAACTCCATTACTCGAGGAAGTGTGTTTTCTATTTGATGGATGAAAAACAAGATGTCGTCTGCATAGAGGGATATACGGTCCTGCTTCCCCATTACACCAAAACCAGCCACTCTCAAGTCCTGCCTAATACTAGCTGCCAGAGGTTCAATATAGATATTAAATAAGATAGGGGAAAGAGGACATCCTTGACGAGTACCTCTTCCCAGTACAAAGCTCTATATGTCAGCGTATCATTAATCCTGATCCTGGCTACTGGGCATTTATATAGCAACTGCACCATCGCCATAAACTTGGGGTCAAAACCCATTCTTTTCATCACCTCCCAGAGGAACACCCACTCGACTCTGTCAAACGCCTTAGTGGCATTCAGTGACAGGATAGAGTGGGTGTCACTCCCAGGAGATTGAATATTAGTGAAGAGCCTATGCAGGTTATGATGGGTGCCCCTTTTTGGCATAAAGCCATTTTGATCTGGGTGGATAACAGAGGACATTACCCCAGAAAGCCTCTTAGCCAAAACTTTTGATAATAAATTAACGTCCGAATTTAGTAAGGAAATAGGTCTATATGAACTCAGATCCATCGGATCTTTATCTTTTTTAGGGAGTAGGACTATCAAGGCTTCCATCATGGACTGTGATAGAGAGCTCCTCCCTGCGAGGCTTGAGAAAACACTTCCAATAGATGCGGAAGGATAGCATCACTATACTTGCGATAAAATTCGTACGGAAGACCATCTGATCCTGGTGATGAGTTCCCAGAGATAGACTTCAAGGCCTCTTGGATCTCCGGAAGAGATAATTCTCTTTCCAAGAATTTTTTTTGGACTTCCGTTAATATTGGAAGAGAGATTTTCTCCAGGAACTGCCTCGCCAGGTCAGGTGGCAAACCAGGAGAAGCTCTATATATCTAAGAAAAGTATTGCAAAAAAGTGTCTCTAATTACCTCTGGATTAGTGATGTCGCGAACATAAAATTTTCCGTTAGCGAACGTGAACTTCCGCAAATGTTCGCGAACGGGCGAACCGGGCGAACCGCCATAGACTTTAATTGGCAGGCGAATTTTAAAACCCACAGGGACTCATTCTGGCCACAATAGTGATGAGAAAGTTGTTTCAAGGGGTCTAACACCTGGACTGTGGCATGCCGGAGGGGGATCTATGGCAAAACTCCCATGGAAAATTACGTAGTGGACGCAGAGTCGGGTTTTAATCCATAAAGGGCATAAATCAACTAACATTCCTAAATTGTTTGGAATAAAGTGCTTTAAAACATCCAGTGTGTGTATACGATCAGGTATGATGTTGTATCGATCAGGTGGTGTAAGGGTTACGCCCGCTTCACTGACATTGACAGACCAAACTCCCCTTTTAATGCACCGCAAACAGTTCATTTGCACAACGGCAAACTCCCCATTTGCACAAGGTTGGATACCAAGCTAGCCCCGTCCCGGTGATGTCATTGAAGGTTTCTTCCTCCACCCAGCCATGTACAACACCAAGGGTCCCCAAAAGGTGAATTGAATTGATTTTTCGAACGGTGAGATGGTTAAAAAAACGCTGGCTCCCTCCCGTTTGTTTTTATCCACGGTGACTGCATCTGCGCCGTGCAATTTACTGTCACACCCGATATGAGTATAATTTTCTGTAGTACTATTCTCATCAGTTTAATCCCTCTAACGTCCCCAATCTGGGGGCCATTTATTGAATAGATTTTTCGAACGGGGAGATGGTTAAAAAAACGCTGTCTCCCTCCACTCTGTTTTAATCCACGGTCACTGCGTCTGCGCCGTGCAATTTACTGTCACACCCGATATGAGTGGTATTTTCTGTAGTACTATTCTCATCAGTTTAATCCCTCTAACGTCCCCAATCTGGGGGCCATTTATTGAATAGATTTTTCGAACGGGGAGATGGTTAAAAAAACGCTGTCTCCCTCCGCTCTGTTTTAATCCACGGTCACTGCGTCTGCGCCGTGCAATTTACTGTCACACCCGATATGAGTGGTATTTTCTGTAGTATTATTCTCATCAGTTTAATCCCTGTTACGTCCCATATCAGGGATTGCCTTTTGTGAAAAAAAATTTAGGCCGGGTACCTTCGACTGCCTTCAGAGTGACAGACCAAACTCTCATACACCAAACTGAATTGATTTCAGGAACCGGGAGATGGAAAAAGCAGCTTGGTCGGTCCTCTTACTCCCAAATTGGGGCACTGCGCGTGCACAGAGCAATGTGCTGTGACACCCTATATGAGTGGTGTCTTAACTAGTACTATTCCTATCAGTTTAATCCCTGTTACGGACCCTATCTGGTCGAATTGAATAACCATTGTCGAATTAGCGAACCATTACGACATCATGAAATAATTTAGTTCTGAGCTCTGTACTTGCTTTGTATTGGAATTGATGGAGATTTTTTTAATTGCCTGCATCATTTCTAATAAACTATTAAGAGACTTTATTATGATT
The DNA here is from genome assembly GCA_033119425.1 of Bufotes viridis. Lineage (NCBI taxonomy): Eukaryota > Metazoa > Chordata > Amphibia > Anura > Bufonidae > Bufotes > Bufotes viridis. Next base: position 225,180,179 of record CM065593.1, read on the forward strand.
TTTTATTTTATGTATTAAAAACCCATACAACATATAAAAATTAATGTTTTTTCTATGAAATATTATCCAGCCGTCCGATCGCTTTTGGTCTGACCATAATGAAGCAACGGCCCTATCATCTGGGGTGTGGCAACATTGGCAACACACTCATAGAGGTGATGATTGCTTCATTGTGATACGCAAGCCCCTTCACCACAACAAGGTAACGATCACGAAGAGGAATTGACACTTGTATGTGCCTTTTTTTTTGGTTTGTTTTTGCAGCCACAGTGCTGCACCATAGGACTGAAAAATTAGGCATGTACACATGCCTGAAAAATAATGGCACTGTTGCAGCCGCTATTGTAGCAGCGGCCG
>CM065593.1:225181035-225312172 GCA_033119425.1 Bufotes viridis
ATATTCATCCACTGAGTTGTACATAAACTTGTGGACTGTAGATGTAACTTGAATTGAAATCAGTTGAACTACAAAAAGACACTATTAAGCGAGGCCTAAGACTTTGAATCAATGGCCATGATTTATCATACCTTCACTCCAGAATTCTGGCATCAAAAAGTCCCAAAATAGGGCATTAGCAACTTTCCACACTTATTTGCGCATAATTTTGCAACTTTTTTACATGTGTATACCACTCACTCCAGTTTTGTAAAAATGGGCGTGGTTAGCCATGTTAATGTGTTTTACTCCAGATGTATCATTGGACTTTTTAAAAAAGTCGCAAATAAGTCCCAATTTCACTCCAGCGAGGACCATGCTTATCTTATGCGACTTTTTAATAGAACATGCACTTTTTTGTAAATATGTGCGACTTTTGTAAAGCCGTTTACTGAAGGATGAACTGCTGCCATCAAACCACATTTATCACAGCATTAAAGGACCATTAATAAATCTGACTGACCCAAAAGTGACTTTGGACTTATGTGAAATTGGAGTAAGATGGAAGTGTAATGATAAATCTGGCCCAATGTTTTTAGTAATGCTTGTATATGTCATTTACTGGCATGGAGAGGAAATTAGCTATTATTTATAATATAATTTATCACAATTACAAGCCTGAAATAGTTTGGACCAACATAAATATCCACATGTACCAGGTAAATACTAACAAAAGTGTATATTTTTTGTTTTTATCTTTAAGACATTGTAGCACATTGTATCTTCCAGGTATAGCTCAAGGAGCCTATAATGAAAGAACAATGCAAAATGACACAACTGGTGCTAGGAGAAAAGCTCATTCACAGGCCGCCGCAGCAAGTCATGTAAGCCATCAGCAGCAGCAATATGGTACTCCTGGGAGGCTATCAAATCGTCACAAAAGTCCTCTGAGATATGGTAGCCAAAACATAGCTGCATCTTTTGGAACCAAGATGGGAGGTATTTAATGTGCATGTACAAAAACTTTTTACTAATGTCATAAACAAAAAAACACAATTTTCTGAATGCCATATTAAATACCGTATATACTCGAGTATAAGCCGAGTTTTTCGGCACAGAATTTGTGCCGAAAAAAACAAACTCGGCTTATACTTGAGTCATATACTCGAGACGGAGTGGGAGGAGGAGCTGGGGGCGGGCATTTGCGGTGGGGCCGGTGCGGGCGGGCGAGCGCAGCGTGACTGACTAATGTCACGTGCCTGCCCGGCCTGCTTTATGAATGAAGCAGACGGCGCAGGCATGTGACATCAGTCACGCTGCGCTCGCCCGGTCTGCCTGGAGTATTCAGTGCGGCATGTGAGGAGGTATTTGAGGAGGGGGCAAGAGTAATTGAATTTTAAAACTTTACAGGAGCGGTAATGGGGGGGGGGGGCTGTGGATGGCACTGTTATGGGATGAGGTGGCTGTGGATGGCACTGTTATGGGATGGGGGGGCTGTGGATGGCACTGTTATAGGATGAGGGGGCTGTGGATGGCACTGTTATGGGATGAGGGGGCTGTGGATGGCGCTGTTATCGGATGGGGGGGCTGTGGATGGCACTGTTATGGGATGGGGGGGCTGTGAATGGCACTGTTATGGGATGGGGGGCTGTGGATGCCATCCACAGATCCCCCATAACAGTGCCATCCACAGATACCTCCCATAACAGTGACATCCATTTACACCTCGGCTTATACTCGAGTCACTACTTTTCCCAGTTTTTTTAGGGTAAAATTAGGGGGGTCGGCTTATACTCGGGTCGGCTTATACTCGAGTATATACGGTAATTTATAATCACATTGAAATTGGAATACAACAGCTTTGCTATGTATTATTGGTGAGAATTTTCAAGGTAGATTTAAGACTGTAAATTTAAGGAAAATGCTAGCAGAAATGGGGTAAAATCAGCTATTTTAGAATGACTGTCATTTGTACAGTTTTGCACTTGAATTTACAATGAGCGAACCGGTTTGTAGCAAACCAGGTTTGTAATAAATTTCATAAGAATTACTCCACAAAGCGAACCCAAAGCTTGTCATGTTCACTTCGGATGAATCCCTTATGTGAATTTTACTGCACTTGGGTGGGAAAACAACTACAGAGGCTAACAGGGTGACAGACAGCCTTAATGAGTCGATCACTGCGGCAGCAAGCAGGGAGGTGCCCTTGCAGAATGATGAGGCTGGGTGTTGCTTGCACAGACACAGGCAGTGCCTTCTAGCTATAGTTAATGTCTTATAATACAGCAGCTGCAGGACCCCAAAAGCTGTCACCTGCAAGAACATTTCTTTTTTTCTCTCTCATTTGAACAGAAAGAAAGTCACAGATGTAATTTTTTATTGTAGATTTTTAATATTTGTCTGCAGTAAGTTTGTCTGCTTGTTTGCGCTCAGGGGACACTATTGCATTTTTAACCCCTTATTGACAAAATTAATTTTAGCCTTAAGGACCAATAATATTCCCCCCTTTGTTTTCCAGCAGTCATAACTTTTACATTTTTTCTTCTAAATTATTTTTTTATTTTACAGAATTAGATGTAGGCCTTTTAGGAACCATTTTGGGGTATATATAGTGTAGTAAATAACTTTTATTATTCTATTTTTAGAGAGAAAAATAAAAAAAATTCAATTTTAACATTATTTTGCAGAGTTTATTTACGGTGTTCACTGTGTGGTAAAAACAACATCATTTTATTATGTCAGTCTGTACACTGATGATAATGCCACATTTCTATATATTTTTTACTATTTCTCTTTTCCTCCTACAACCTGTCAGCTCTGCAACTACTCCCCCTCCTCTTCCAGACTGAGAGGGGGGGCTTTAACTGCCCATATCTCTAGTTTTGTAGCAGCTAGAGATATGGGACTGGTCTCAGGGCTGGCTTGGGCTGTGGGTAAAGTACTTAACTGTTCTGCCCGAGCCCAGCTTGGGCAGAAGTGGAAGAGGGGGGCTGATTTAGCTGCTGATATCTCCTGAATGGTACAAGCTGGAAGCATGGGATTGGTGTTGTTTGAAAGCTGGCATTCCAAGCATTATCTTCAGTACATGGGAAGATATCACTGTTATAAATCAGGATGTAGTGAATATAGCTGAAAGTGACAGTAAAAGCAGGTTTTACCAGCGATTATTCCCAGCTCAATTTCTAACAGTGATATGTCCTGTTTGTCTTGGGTTAATGTCATTGTTGTATTTGGAATGCCAGATTTCAAACAAGACCAGGCCCATGTTTCTAGCTGCTCCCATTCAGAAGATACCAGCTAAAGCAGCCCCCCCACCCCCATCCCTTCCTCTTCTGCCTAGCTGAGTTAAGTAATTTTCCCACAGCCTGAGCTGAGCTCAGGCAAAACAGTTAGGTTGCTAAAAGGAAGAATTTTTCTAGGCTCGTTCAGAACTAGCCACTTTTTCTTCTGACAATTAACACTTGTGCTTGCATTCTGCCCACAGTAAGGCATAATGGTTGGAGGCTTGGTCCCCCAACAAGCCACAGTTTTTTTTTTTATCATCTTCCCCCAATGAGGGATGATTTTTAAGCTTTGTAATATGCAAAAGCATAATACATCTGACTGTGTGTTTGTGTGTTTCTAAACACGTTGTTTGTTAACTGCAAAGCGTGTTTACCCATAGCCATGTAAAGTATATCAGTGTCACTGCTGTCATTGCATTCAAGATCTTAGGGGTGGGGGGGGGCAGAAAAAAGCAAAATGTAAGAAAAATAACAGTAGGAAGTGTCGCACCAGGACAGTAGGAGTACAGAACAGAGGTGCTCACAGTCAATAGATCCACCTGATCCACATATACTAAATGATTAAAACAAAGACTGGGCACTCACTTATATCTGGAGTTTAGTAGCGTTGACGGCATCAACTTCGGGGACAAGCGGAGGTATCACTTTACCTGTCCGTACTGGTAAGACTGTAGCCTTCTTCCATAAGGAGGAAGAGTATTGTGCACTGCCGGCTATCATATAGAGAAGTACAGCGGGACGCCGCTGGTTACAGAAGAGCGGGACACTGCTCTATATCGCTGAAGAAATCGCTCTATATTGCTGATAATATCGCAGTTTTTATTCGGGGACATTTGAATGAGTAGTACCCCACCGGTGTGAATGACATATTGCAGTCTGCGTTTGGGACAATGACTTTTATATGAGATTGAAAAGGATATTTGAAATCCCTGTCCAGTTAACCATTTAATACTGGAAGTGATCCAAGAGACTGGCTTTCATAATCGATGCGAACATTGTATTGCTCTGTCAAGTGCTGCTATAAGTGAACAGTATATGCAGCTTTAAGAATGGTATTTGCACAATAAAGTGCTGCGATAAGTGAATAAATACATGCTGCTATATTGTTGTTCTTTGCACCATTTAATTGCTGCTACTTCATTGAGACATCCAGGTTATCTAGGGTTGTTGCAATTTTAGTTATCTGCATTGCTGCTTTTTTGGGAATGGTAAAGGTTGCGGTTTTATTTGAAGAGTTGTGCGGTTTTATATCACTGTATTAATTTTGGGTTACCTCTAATAAATTGTATTAACACTACTAAACTCCAGATATAAGTGAGTGCCCAGTCTTTGTTTAAAAAATGTAAGAAAAGTAACAAAATGAGATAACAACATTTCCTAAAAATGTTAGTCCTAGGAGACTAGAGGGTGTTATATTACAATTTCCAGGGCAATTGGAGCAAATTTGGTTCAGGTATAATCAATTCAGGCCCAAACTAAACGTTTTTAAAAATTCGGTGAACCTAAAACGAACAGAATCTCAAAAGATTTGCTTATCTCTAACTTGAATTCATTTTTTTCTGAGTTCTATGTGCAGCATTGAGTACGTTTTATTTAGGGCAATTTCTTGCTCTAAAGATATTGACAAGGTGAATGCAGCTTATAATTAGTCAGGCTGAGGTACGCACGTGCACCCAGCATTGCTTGAAAAAGGGCCTCTAAACCCTAAGGCCCCTAATGTTGTACATACTGCTGTCTATGATGCACTGCTCAGCTTTGGTAATAAGTTAACTACTCTGAACTGCAATTTTGGTATGCTGTCTTATGTTGATTATTTTAGTTGTCAATCAAAGATTAAAAGAGATTTTCATCATTTCATCACCTTTCTTTCTAGTGTTGGATACATTTAGTGTGCTCCAGCAAAATAAAACTGGATGTCCTAAGAGAGCAAAGAGTGTGCAAAATCTTTCTATGGAGTCCAAAAAAGAAGATGATAGAAGGGAAAGGCACGGCATGCCCACAAGCAAAAGAAATAGCAAGGATAAAATAGATTTATGTACAATTTCCAAACTATCCACATTAGGGCCATCCGAAATCATAATGAAACTGGCTGCTCCAGGAAGTGGTCTAAAGGAATTTCTCAGTGAAAGTACAATAGATTTTCAGATCGTTGAAGGTTTCCTGAATATCTTAAATACAGTTATCACAAGTGCAACAAATCAGCAAAATTTAATACATATCCTAAGTCAAGTCCAAGCATCTAGTTTCCTAAAGCAAGTTATTCCGCTTTACATTTTGAATAGTTCTAAAACTATAACAGAGCAACATAGAAAATCTTTATTTTTTGAACATGTAATTACTGTGGCCACAGAGCTGGTAAGTATTTTACCATCCAGTTCCTTCATGGAGGTAACCATAATTAATAAGCTTATACAAAATGCTTTTCATGACATGGAAATTAATGGTCATATTGTGCCTGCAGAAAATAAAAAAAAAATGATGGATCTTGATAAGTTCCTTCAACACTTAGAAGAAAAAAAAGGACAAGGAACTTTGAGATCAGACAATTACATTTACATTATAGGAAACAAGCAGAGCATAGAAAGTGACTTTAGACATCTATCAATTTATCCAACATATGAAGACATTGGTAGTTCTCAAAAGCCTTCTATGCGACCAAATATTATTGATGGATCCTATACTGATTCAGTGGCTTACCTAGATACACATTTCCGCCTAATGCGAGAAGATTTTATTCGTCCTCTAAGAGATGGTATTTCTGAACTAGTTAAACTGGAAAGAAAGGATCTCAGCAAAGCAAATATTGATGATATCCGCATTTATTTCGATACTAAGATCTTATCTCCAGTATGTACCCATGCTGGAATAGTTCATGAGGTCCAATTCAGTACCAAAAATTTGAAACACGTTCGCTGGGAGATCTCAAGACGCCTTCTCTATGGATCTCTTGTTTGCCTTTCCAAAGACAACTTCAGAAATATGCTTTTTGCCACGGTGGCAGACAGAAATGTTTCTGATCTCCAAAAAGGAACCATATCCCTTATTTTTACAGAAGAGAGTCGACAGCAGCTGGTACAGTATGCAGTAGATGATAATTTTCTCATGATTGAAGCCACAGCCTATTTTGAAGCATATCGTCATGTATTGGAAGGTTTGAAGGAAATGGTGGCAAGTGAAATACCATTCCAGAATTACATTGTTCATTGTAACACAGCAATATCCCCACCTATATATATCTCTCAGAATCCTGCTAGTTACACCTTAGAGAAGTTAATTAAATCTGACAAGTCGACACTACAACAACATGATACATCGGGCATCCCTTTTCACCTACTAAGCACCTCTTTCTCAAGCATGCATTTGAAAAATCAATTTAATGTCCTTAATCCCAGTACTTGGCCAACCAAAGAGGAGCTTCAGCTTGACAAGTCTCAATTCAAGGCATTTCAAATGGCTCTGACAAGTGAACTTTCTATTATTCAAGGACCCCCAGGAACAGGTAAAAAAATGATTTTTAGCTTAAATGAGTACAATATACTAATAAAATAAATTGCATCCAAAGGTGTACATAGCCTTTAACTTTTTTTTCATGAAGATAGTTCAAGTATATTAGATGCCTGCAAATAATGTAAATAGTGTATAGAATCTATAGCGTATGACACTGTAGTATGAAGTGGCTATGTCCCACATTTACTAATACTGTATAATAAGACAGTGTAAATTTAGACAGTCTAAAACAGTACTAGGTGGCTGATGCTGGATGATAAATCTAGAGAACAGACTGTCTAGCCTAAATTTACCCCACCTATTTGTTGGCTTAATTTACTCCAAGAAATGTGCTAAATTTAAACCATACACTTTTTTTCTAAGCCACACCATCTTATTGGACAAGTCACAGAAAGTGTCCAATAAAAAGAATTGTTGCAAAGTATGTACAGTACATTCAGAAAGTCTTTAGACCCTTTCACTTTTTCACATTTTGTTATGTTGCCGCCCTGTGCCAAAATTAAAAAGAAATTCAAAGTTTTCCCCATCATTCTGCACTCAATCGCCTTAATGGCAAAATGAAAGCAAAATGTTAGAAATCTTTGCTAATTAATAGAAAAGGAAAAACTAAAATATTGCATTGACTTAAGAATTCAGACCCTTTACCTAGTACTTAGTTGAAGCACTGTTGGCAGCAATTCCAGCATCCAGTCTTCTTGGGTATGACACCACAAGGTTTGCACACCTGGACCTGGGGATTTTTGGACATTTTTCTTTGCAGATCCTCTCACGCTCTGCCAGGTTGGACAGGGACTGTCAGTAGACAGCCAATTCCAGGTCTTTCCAGAGATGTTACATTTGGTATAAGTCAGGGCTCTCTCTGGGCCACTCAAAGACATTCACAAGGTTGTCCCTAAGCCACTAGTGTGTAGTCTTGGCTTGGGGTCATTGTCTTTTTGGAAGGTAGATCTTCAGCCAAGTATAAGTTTCAGAATAGTCTGGATAAGGTTTTCATTAAGAATATCTTTGTACTTTGATCCATTCAGCTTTCCCTCAACCCAGTCCAGTATCCCTGTCCCAGCCACTGAAAATCACCCCCACAGCATTAGGCTGCCACCACCAGGCTTTACAGAGGGATGGTATTAAGCAGGCGATGAGCAGTGCCTGGTTTCCTCCAGATGCTTAGAGTTGAGGCAAAAATCCTGTTTCATTAGACTAGAGAATCTTGTTTCTCACAGTCTAATAGTCCTTTAGGTGTTTTTTTGGTAACTTTAATGTATCTTTTACTGAGGAGAGATTTCTTTTTAGCCACTCTACAATAAAGCCCAGAATGGTGGAGTACTGCAGTGATGGTTAACTGTTTAAAAGTTTCTCTCAGCAGCACACAGGATTTTTGAAGCTCAGCCAGAGAAACCATTGCATTCTTGGTCACCTCCCTTGCCAAGGCCCTTGCCAATTAGTTTGGTGGGGCAGCCAGCTCTAGGAAGAGTCCTAGTTGTTCCAAACTTCTTCCATTAAATAAGGCCAATGTGCTTTTGGGAACTCTCAGTGCAGCAGAATTTGTTTTACCCTTCTCCATATCTGTCCCTCTACACAAATGTTCTCATTATGGGGTATTGAGTGCAGATTGATGGGGGGAAAACTTTTTTTTTTTTTTTTAGTACAAAATAACAAAATGTGAAAAAGTCAAATGCATTGTATACCATTTTTATGCCACATATTATGCCAGAATTCTGCATTTTGATTACTAAATCTCCCTCATTCAGTTTAGTTTAGTACGTCACCCAAAAAAAAATTTGAAAAGCAGAAAACTACCAACTTCCTTTACTATTGAAGCTAATTTGTTACTACTAAAATGTCCTGTGTTTTACGTTTAGAGCAACAGAACATTATAAATGTAAGGAGAAGGCGACATGGAGAGGCATTGTGCAGCTGAGACAGACAAAGCCGAGAATCAGGCTAAGACAATTCCTGCACAGCTTTCAAACCTTAATTACCTTACCATAATTAATTGCACTCATGTATAACTAGCCAACATTGTTCACTTATTAGAAAAGAGCTTCACTAAAAGTAACCTCTGTATACAAGATACAAACCAGTTCCAGAGCACTTAAATTTTCACCCAATTTTTTATGCATTTCAAAATAGTTATAGTTAATAATAATACTGTCATTTTTACCCAAAAAACAAATCAGAAACAAACACAGGCAGACAAACTTCACCAAGAATGGAACATTACATCATAATAGTGCACCCATACTGTGTAATAGTCAGCCAGTGTATGTAGAAATTGCAAAGTGTATCATGTGATAAAATTATTTAAAATATAATAAACTGTGATAGATGCCTAATATACTTTTGTTTTACTAACTTTAAAATGTATATTCAAGACCTGGAAAATTAGTTGTATAAAAATCCATGCACATGCTGCAGAAACAAATCCATTGACATGTAAGGAACAGATTTTTAGTTTCTGAAATTCCTGCAGAATAAACCTAACCATATAAAAATTAGATGGTGTTTAATTTGTTTATTTGGTAGTAATGCCTCTAGTCTTTACATTTCAATTCCTTTTTTAGGTAAAACCCACGTGGGGCTGAAAATTATGTATGCTCTCCTTAGTAACTCTGGCCTTTGGAAGCAGGGGAATAATCCAATCCTTGTTGTGTGTTACACAAACCATGCCCTGGATCAGTTTCTTGAAGGTAAATTGTTTGAATTACATGAACATGCTTTCCATTAAAAGATGGTTGTGCTGCACAAACACACAATCTTCGTTTAGAACATTCTTTACCCTGTCAGGTATAATACAAGTATTTTATGGCACAACATAGAGGGAATGTCCTCCAGTGACCCAACGATTCCTATACTTTGGCCTTATCAAAGTTTAGAGGCATCCCAGTGAATGGCCCACATTAAAGGGGTTTTCCGAGACTTTAATACTGATGACCAATCCTCTAAATAGGTCATCAGTATCTGATTGGTGGGGTCTGACACTTGGGACCCCCATCAATTAGGTGTTTGAGAAGGCACTGGTGCTCCTCCGTGCTCACCAACACAGCACCGTACATTGTACAGCAGCTGTGTTTAGTATTGCAGCTCATCCCCATTCACTTCAATTAGGCTGAGGTGCACCTAGGCCATGTCTGCATGCAGGACTTTTTCTCTCATCAAAAATAACGGACCTCAGACAGAACTGACACAAACTAATGCAAACTGATCATAACTGATGCTCAAAATACTGAATCCATTGTTTTGGGGATTTTATCTGTTCTTTTGACGGATCAGGAGAACTGAAAGCTGATTGGTGATGTGAACTCAGCCTTAGACCGAGTTCACACTTCAGTTATGTGATCAGTTATTTCCATCAGTTATTGTGAGCCAAAACTAGTAGTGAAGCCTACTCAGAGATAAGGTATGATTGAAAAATGTCCTCCTGTTCTGTGTTTTTGAACCACACCTGGTTTTGGCACACAATAACTGAGGAAAATAATAAATAACTGAAGTGTGAACTCAGTTGTACATTAGAGTCTAGACTCACCTAGACTCTAATCATTTGATATGAATTAGATATCACAACTCTGACCTAGTCAACCAATATTAATAATAATAATAATAATATTAATAAATAATATTACAGAACAAATGTCAAGCTGTCCTTTTTTTTTTTACATTTAAAGGAATTCTCCAGTATTTGAATTGCAACATTGTTAGAGTGGGGTCCAGAAGCAACAGTGAAATTATGCAAAAATGTTCACTTTCTAAAATTCGGAGCCAAAGAAGTCATCAGAAACTACCTGGCTACATGAGAGCCTTGCATGCTGAGGTATTCAACCACAAGTTAATTTCCCTACATGTTTTGAGGAACATTTACCCATTTCTATTAAAAGAAAATATCTCTTAAAGAAATACTTTATGCTAAGCTGATCGCCTTTCATGAGGTTTGTCAGCTAAATTATTCCTCTAAATGGGACAACCAATAAGTATAGTCTTCTAATATGTCATAGATGATAAATCATAGATCATCTCAGTCCACTTATTTTCAGAATGGAAAACTTCTAAAGAGTGTTATGACATATTGCTAGGATTAAATTGAAGTTAGATTATGAACTCCACTGGGGACAGCTAGTGACGATAATGTCTGTGAAGCGTTGAGGAAAATGTCAGCACTATATATAAGTAAGTAATATAAATAAATATATTGGGATGAGGCCTGAAGTGCTACAGTGCAGTAGATTTCAGTAAAGGAGCCACAGTACCTAAAAGTGTCCCTTTCATTATAAGGATAGTGGAGGGCTAGATCTCCAGGAACTAGGGAATGAACCCCCTCACTGCCCTAGACCACCATATGTACTAACATTAACCGTATTACTGTCCGAGAGTACCAAGGGTACAGAAATTAATACCCTAACTCTCCTAGACCACCAGGTATACTGAAACTAACCCCTTCATTGCCCTAGACCACATGGGATTCTTACAATAACCACTTCACTGCCTTAGATTACCAGGAATATTGGCATTAAATAGATATTTCCATATGGGACATTTATGGCATATAGGGTGTATCGTTTTGAGCGCATTTGGGAGCATCAATAGGCATTACTATTCACCCCCATGTATTCCCTTTTGTGTCCTGTTTTGTCTTTGTCTTTTTTGTTTTGAAAGTGATTTCTTGCATATTGTTATATTACATTGCCTATATTGAAAGCCTTGTAGAGAAACCTTATTTTCACTTTCGCTTGTGGCATTCTTTCCTGTAAGTAACCGTGTAATGTTAATTTTCTGTATATTGCTTTGATCTTTTGATCTGGATGGATATATTGCACTTTACTAATTTGTTGAATATGTGCAGAACCGTCAGTATCTTTATATTGTATTTTATTGAAAACTCTTTAATAAAAATTCAGTTATTAAAAAAAGAAAATGGATACAATTCTGTATTACCTGGCTCAGGTCCCAAATTGCCTCACCTACTCACTAACTACAAAGGCTTAGATGGAACACTGCCAGCCAGCTGAGCTTTGTCAAGCATCAAGGTAGCTGTGCAGACAAAAACTGTTTTTCCCCTTACTGTCCTACTAGCCCCCTTTTCCTGGGAGACAGCGAGTGACACATTGGGGCACATTTACAAAGACTGAAGTTTTAATTTCCCCTTGTGCTGCTGGACAATTAGCCTAATTGATGATAAGGTGACTGCCTCATTATAAATTTAGCTAAACCACTGGCAGCCGAGCACCTGACGGTAAAACGGACGTAGTTTTTAACCAACATGTACGCCTGTTTCCAGTTTTTGCAGGGTTCAGAGTCAGGGCCCCAACAGTGCCCCCCACACGTCCACGCTCTGCCCTCATCCCGTCCAACTGTCGAAAATGTCTCAACACCAGCCATGTGATTTAATATTACATCTTAACTAGCCGCATATCCCTTAATAAATAATCCCCACTGTTTACTTCTCAGTGACTGAACAGTTGCTGTCTGTTCGAGTCATCAGCAAGTGTTCTTGCTTGGTACAGCATTACTAGGGCTCTTAGTACTGCTAGAAGTCCTAGCACACCTGTATGGCTTTTTTCCTAATGAATTTTATATAAAGCACCTTGAGAAAATCCTGCTTGCTATCATTAATTCACATAAATATATAACCTATAAGGCTTTCATGATTGAAAATCCTGTATTTCTTACAAGAGGTTCTTTCTAAACCTTTTTTATATTTGGTTTCTCCAGACCACCTGCCTTACTGGCTCCGTGTACAGTGCTCTGCTGAATGCACGAGCCTTTAGGCTCATAGCTGAAAAAGGATACATAAGCATTACCTGAAATATTAGTAAAACAATAAATCCTAGAGATCTTTTGTTTCAAAACCAAGCTGATGACATCTCTGTTTCCTTTTAGTTATCAGAAGAAAGGAAATCAATTCAGAACATGCTCATTCACAAATCAGTACTTCTGCAAAATGCTACTAAAGGAGTTCTTAATGAAAATATACTGGAAAAATATATACCGGCTCATCATTTCCGCAGTTTTATGTTAAAAAAGGTAATATAAGCGATTTATAAACATTGAATCAACTAAACTAAGGGCTTGTTCACATCTGTGCTAGCCTTTCAGTCATAGGAGCAGAAGAACGGTAAGGATGGATTCATCACATAACTGAGCCTATGGACCCCATACACTATAATGGGGTCCATTAGGTTTCTGTTCAGGGGATCGATTTTGTAGCGGAGACACAAGTCCTGCATGTTTCTCACAACCTTTGCAGCAGAGTCTTGCTAGCTCAGTTGCTTGATCACGCTGCTGACTAATACACTGTTGGTTGCAACTCTTCTGTAGCCTAGGACCCTGCTGGATCTCTGGAGTAGTTGTCCTCACAGATGGGGCCCCTGTGAGATGTTGAGAAGGCAGGTGGGGAAAGAAGCCATCTCAAACATCCAGTGCGATATAATAATAATGTGGGTAGTTTGTTAACCACTTCAGGACAACCGCTTTACAGGCATGGATGTCTGGACTTTAAAGATGGTGGCGCCTGCTCAGGAGCTGTTTATACACATCTGGAGGCAATGTCTGTGATTGGTGATAGTGCTGATGAGGAACAATTAACCTCTCAGATACCATGGTTAATTGCGACCACAGCATCTGAGCAGTAAAATCCAAGGAGTGCTGTGCTCCCAGGGACAGAATGGCTCCCCTGTGTGAGATCAAGGATACTGTTCAGTTGTTATGGCAGCCTTATGCCACAGGCGGGGCTCCATAGTACCAATGTTATAGGTTGCAATTAGAGATGCGCGAATCGAAGCTGATGAAGTGGAATTTGATCAGAATTTCAGGAATTATTCGATTTGCATCGAATCCGAATTCCCTCACGCTTCGTGGTAATGAATCCCATTTTTTCCTAAAATGGGTTCTGCATATGTTAGGACATGGAAAAAGGAACTCTGGGAACGGGGGATCATCCACAATGCCATGTATGCAGCCAATCAGCAGCCTCAGCCATCTTGGATTCAGCTCTTTTCCAGTGTACTTAGTGTAGGTAGAGATGTTAGCAGGCACTAGGGACAGTGCTAGGAAAGACTTGAAAATTATGTTTTGCTCAATAGAAGTTCAGGGATAGAACATTTGAAGTGTAGGGAAAGGATAGGGAGGAATTATTCCACAGTATTGAAGCAGAACAGGGTTCAATAGGGGACTGTACAGCCTGGTTAATAGGAACAATCCTATTACACCTTGCTGCACTAACTGCGAATTCAAATTGCCATTATACTGCTGCTTTTAGATTTGCAATACCTCTGTAATTCCAGCAAACCTTTCTTGTTATTGGGGTTTTATTGGCCCTTGTGCTGTGCAGTTATATATATGTTCTAAAGCCTTTTTTTGTCATGTATTAGTGGGGGGAAAAAATGAGCCATTGTTTGGTGAAGTGAGAAAATTACAGTCCTTTTTGGCATATATTAGTGGGGGGAAAAAAATTTGCCGTTCACGGCTTCAATTACTGTATTTTTCGCTTTATAAGACGCACCTGATTATAAGACACACCTAGGTTTTTGAGGAGGAAAATAGGGAAAAAAAATAGTTTGAACTAAAAGGTGTGCTTCTGATGGGTTTAGAGCTATTGGTGGCCTGTAAATGATGCTATTATAGGGGTTCTGTGGATGGCACTGTTATGGGATTACTGTGGATGACACACTTTTTGGGGATCTGCGAATTACACTATCATGGGTATCTGAGGATGCCATTGTCATGGGGGATCTGTGGATGACACTGGTATGGGGCATCTGTGGATGACACTGTTATGGGGGATCTGTGGATGCCATTGTCATGGGGGATCTGTGGATGACACTGGTATGGGTCATCTGTGGATGACACTGTTATGGGTGACCTGTGGATGACACTGTTATGGGGGATCTGTAGATGACACTGGTATGGGGGATCTGTAGATGACACTGGTATGGGGGATCTGTGGATGACACTGGTATGGGGGATCTGTGGATGACACTGGTATGGGGGATCTGTGGATGACACTGGTATGGGGGATCTGTGGATGACACTGGTATGGGGGATCTGTGGATGACACTGGTATGGGGGATCTGTGGATGGCACTGGTATGGGGGATCTGTGGATGGCACTGGTATGGGGGATCTGTGGATGGCACTGTTATGGGGGATATGTGGATGACACTGTTATGGGGGATATGTGGATGACACTGTTACGGGGGATCTGTGGATGGCACTGTTATGGGGGATCTGTGGATGAAACTGTTACGGGGGATCTGTGGATGACACTGTTATGGGGGATCTGTGGATGGCACTTGTGACATGTGATTATAACACCCATCATATAGCACCCATCATCCTAAAGAATACACTGATGTACTGTAGGTACTGTACATTGGTGTATTCTCAAGGATGAGGGGAGTTATAGTCATATTAAATATAAACACTATCCAGGGACTGTACTGTAATTGTCATGTGTTTATATTAAATATGACTATAGCCCCCTTCATCCATAGGAATCCTCCCATATACTGCAGTACATGGGTGGATTCCTATGGATGAGGGGGGTTATAGTCATATTTAATATAAACACATGACAATTACAGAACAGTCCCTGGACAGTGTTTACATTATATATGACTATAACCCCTCTCCTCCATGACTGCAGTACATGGGTGGTGTATAAGCAGAGAGCAGCAGGGCTGGCAGGCACAATAAAACAGGCACTGGAGCACAGTTTGACAGGCATCTAGCACATGGAGGAGAAGACTGGGACCCTGGAGGTCGGTCCCCGGGCAGCAGCTGGAGGAGGGGACAGGGGGGGAGAAGCTTATACTTACTATTGCTGCCGATTCCAGCCCCTGCAGTGTGGCTGGAGGAGGAGAGGAAGGGAGGGGGGAGAAGCTTATACTTACTATTGCTGCCGACTCCAGTCCCTGCCGTGTAGCTGGAGGAGAGGAGAGAAGGGGAGGGGGAGAAGCCTATACTTACTATTGCTGCCAACTCCAGTCCTGGCCGTGTGGCTGGAGGAGGGGACAGGGGGAAACACATTTACTTACTGAAGCTGCCGACTCCGGTCCCGCGGGCATGCAGCTTGAAGAGGGGACAGGAGGAAACACGTTTACTTAGTGGAGCTGCAGGCTCTGGTCCCAGGCGCGCTGCTGGAGGTGGGGACAGGAGGAAACACTTTCAGTTACTGGAGCTGCGACTCTGCACCTTTCAGAGAACTGATGGCTTGTGCCGAGCCAAGGTGGAGAGTCCCAAGCCATCATTTCTTTGCCAAAAAGGCAGTGCCAGCCCTGCACACACATGAAGAGCAGAAGGTGGGCTAGTCCTTGAGTCCTTGTGTCTGCCAAAGTGCACGGCAGCGCTGACGTGTGGAGCTGTAACTACGGTCAGGGACAATACATGTCCTTTAAGGCCCACTGGATGAATGTGGTTCCTGCACAGCCACACCAGCAACTTGGACAGGTGATGCCGCTTTCCCCTCCACGTTCTCACGCCGTAGGTCCTGCGAGAATTTCCGCCTCTGCCTCCTCATCCTCCTCTGTGTCCTCAGCCTCCACTTCAGGGACAATTTACAGTGCCCCTCCAGCATACCACATGTGCAGGGCATAGTGGTGTCACGCTGTTCTGCACCTCATTTGCCTGGGCGAACGGAGTCACACAGGGGAGGAACTGCTTCGTGCTCTTCATCAAGAAATCAAATCCTGGTTTTCTCCACGACAACTGAAAATCGGAACCATGGTGACTGACAACGGGAAGAACATGGTGTTGGCGCTGCATCAAGGAGGGCTGAGCCACGCACCCTGTATGGCACACGTGTTTAATCTGGTTGTCAAGCGGTTCCTGAAGTTTTCCACCCATCTGCAAGACATCCTAAAAATGGCCAGGAAACTTTTCATGCACTTCAGCCACTCGTACACCGCAAAGAACACCCTGCTTGAGCTGCAAAAGCAGAACGGCATCCCTCAACATAGGCTGATATGCGACGTTTCCATCTGTTGGAATTCCATCCTCCATATGTGGGACCAACTATACGAACAGAGAAAGGCCATAAATGATTTCTTGATGATCCAAGCAGACAGGAGTACTCCTTGCGTAACTTCGATGTCAGCCAGTGGCAGCTCATGCATGACACCTGGCGTTTGCTTATGTCCCTTGAGGAGGCCACTTTATTTGTCAGTCACTAGGACTATGGGATGAACAATGTCATTCCACTGATTCATATCCTGGAAAAGATGCTGGTAAATCTGGCTCATCAGGGGACTGGAGACGTGGCACCTACATCTCACGACCACATGAGCCCGTTGGGGGCTGAACTCGAGGAGGAGGACATTGGAGAACAAGCAATGTGTAGCAAAATGGGTGGTTTTTCTACACAGGTGACAGGAGATGAGGAGCAAGAGCAGCCAGAGGAGCAAGAAGGAGATGGGAAAGACAAGGCAGATGACCCAAACACACCGTGGCAGTATGCAGTGGAGATGGAGGCAGTGATTCCCTCTGAGTCACTTGCACAAATGGCCCATTGCATGCTCACTTGCTTGCGTAGTGACAGCCGAAATGCCACCATTCGACAGAGGGATGACTACTGGCTCTCCACCATGTTAGACCCTCGCTACCGGTCCAAAATAGGGGCCCTTATTACACCCGCCGAGAGGGAGGACAAACTGAACTACTATAGAGACATCCTATGTATTCAGTCCATCCTCTTGCAGGTCTCGGGCCCTCTTCGCTCATGTTCCACAGCCATGGCTGCTGGGGGGGGGGGCAGGAGCAGTACCAGATCTATCAGCAGCAGCCTGAGTCTAGAGTCGCTGATAAGCAGCTTTGTTCACCCACATAGTGAAGAAACTACTCACCAGCAGCTAGACATAGAGCAGAACCTGAACCAGCAGGTAGTGGCATACTTGGAGTGCACCCTGCCAGCCGTCATTGAAGATCCGCTGGGCTACTGGGCAGCCAAACTGGATTTGTGGCCGCAACTGGCCGAGTTTGCCCTGGAAAAGCTGTCCTGCCCGGCCAGTAGTGTGGCATCAGAGCGGGTGTTTAGCGCGGCAGGGGCCATAGAGAACTCACCTGTCCACCCAAAATGTGGAGAGACTGACCTTTGTCAAGATGAATCAGGTGTGGATCAGCCAGGATTTCCACCTACCAATTTCTGATGCATCAGATTAGATCATCCATGCTGCCTCACCCAAACCTTGACAAGAGACCGGTTTCTTTTGGCTACCTGCCTCAACTACTATTCTGATGCTGCCACCTGCCTGATGCCACACTTGATGCCAAGTTCTCCTTCTTACACCCACCATGGTCAGCGGGTACTGTTAGTGCCACCCACCTCCCCACTCTGTCACCGTGTCACTCTGTGGTCTCCTGATGCTGCTGACACCTCCATACTATGTCACCTTGCCACTGTGTGGTCTCTTAATGCTGCTGCCACCTCCACACTACGTCACCTTGCCATTCTGTGGTCTCCTGATGCTGATGCTACCTCCACACTATGTCATCTTGCCACTCTTTGGTCTCCTGATCTTGCTGCAACCTCTACACTATATCACCTTGCCACTCTGTGGTCTCCTGATGCTGCTGCTATCTCAACACTGTCACCTTGCCACTCTGTGTCCTCCTCATGCTGCTGCTGCCACCTCCACACTATGTCATTGGGCCATTCTGTGGACTTCTCATGCTGTTCCCACCTTCCCCACTTCATGACTAGGCCACTATTTTGCCTTTTTGGCCTGGTTGACATCATCATTTATTTGACCCTTCTTCTGATCTGTCAGAAGGAAGGCAAAATGATACACACAATGGATCCTGTCTGTTTAGCAGCTGTAAGGCCTGTATGGTCCGATTTGGCCTATGATATAGTAGCTAAAAGCAGGAGTGGGTACAAAACACAGAAGACATGCAAATATTCCATTCACATGTCATCTCTGTTTTAGATCCACTTCAGTTTTTTTGGGGGCATTAGCAATACTCATGGATTACTGACCAAATGCTGACCGGGTAAAGGCGGATGCTCAACAGACAGGATCAGTTTTTTTGGGGGGTTATTATTCTGATGGATCAGAGGAAGGGCAAAATAATCAGTGACGTTAACACAAACTTACTGCCGACATCCTCTTTACTGTGTCAGGGGGCTCTACTTGTATAAGTGTTTATTAGAACAGGTTTTGTAAACATCTATGTGGAATCAGCTGACAACGGTCTAAAAGTAGTGTGCTCTATTGCAACGGGTGCCTCCCCCTAGGGCCCTTTATACCTCGACCCAGGTGTAGATATGCAGTGTGGTATAGTGCGGCCTAAAATGTCTCTTTATGTGTGTCACGGTGCTCCTACCTGGATACGGCTGTACCCTAGGTTTTGGCTCCGAAACAATAAATAGGGGGAATAATTGAGGGATAAAAGAATAACTGGAGTCCAGACCTTGAGATGAAGTTCAATTGCAGCTTTACTTGGGTAAACATTTTTCCAAAACAGATTTCAGGCTTTATCTTGGTTTCAGCAGGCTTTAGCATTAAAATGGCAGGCAAACTCAACTCTGCTATATCTGACTCTGCTGTCCTGACAAGCTCAATTAGTGTCTTTGCTTCCTTCATGATTCTGTGCTTAACTTTTTTGTCGGGCTTATGTTCAGCCAAGGGATGTGGTAGAATCCGGTGAGCTCCAACATGGAGGCCCTACCAGCACACACCCTACCACTAGCACTACCACTAGAACTAATTCTAACTGGTCCCTACCCTTCCTACAGGAAATAGGACTCGCCTACTTCTCTACAGGGGAGGATTAAAATTAAATAGTTAGCTCTATTCTACATAATTACAGCTCTGCCGGGTTTACTGCCACCTTCTGGTGAACCAGGCTTATTACATGTGAACATAACAGTTGCATAACAAAATAGGTTTGCACATTGTGGAGGACCTGGAATAAATACACAAGATGACATGAGGTTAGACCAATAAAAACAGTAGCAGGGTACAGAAGTGTTAACACCACTTTGGAGTGTTACACTTTCACGCTATAGTAGGATCTTGGGCCTCTGCACGGTTCTTTATACCTAACGCTAACATCGACCTGTAAAGTTGAGGTCACACTTGAGTTATTTGGTCAGTTTTGGCCCCGTAACTGCCCAAAGAAGTGAAGTGTGCAGTGATTCTAAGACCAACGCCTGTCATCTGCGTGTCATACTGACCCACAGTATTGTTTGACTACCACAGAAGACTCACTATGCGTGTTGCTGCAAGGATAAGTGTTTTACACCACTATACAGGCTGCCTGCAGCTAGGAAATAGCTGTTTAACGTGATTCGCCAAGAATTAATTTGGATCAAATCAAATCTTTTCAGAAAATTCGGTGAATCCACCGAATCGAATTTTTGAGAAATTCGCTTATCTCTAGTTGCAATGTTAAATTGTTGCAGTCTATGGGAGAAGTTATCATATTCTTGAAATATTGCCCTCATGATAATTTCCCAAAATAAACTTGAGGCCACTTTTTACATAAATTTATCACAAAAAATTGTGTGAAGGAAGCCTAAGTGTGCCTTTACGTGCTTCAGATTTTGTTGCAGAAATCTCCATCACTCCGTCACTGAATGGTGCTTGCAGAAAGTCATGTGCTTTGAGCCCTATTCAAATCAATAAACTGATTTATAGTTACAGAATTTTCTGCAGCAAAATCCACAGCGTGTGAAGGCACCCTAAGGGTACATTCAGATGCAGCATTACCACTCTGGATTTTGTTTGTTTCAGACAGATATATAGAACTGCAAAGACAAAAGTAAGCACATCCTAATGCGCAGATGCTCATCCCTATGGCTAAAATTACACAGTCAAACACAATAAAACAGCTCTCGGCAAACACTGAATATATGAACTCATGCTATACTCACTATATGAGAAAATGTGAGGTTCTTAGCAAATATATTTTAATCAAAATCTTTTGTGCCCATCCACCACAGCCTGCTTTTCCTGTATTCATTGGAGGCCAGCTGGCACCAGGAAAAGTATAATACAGAGTGGGTTTAGATTATATGTGGAGCCTCCCTTCCCTATATTTATTGAAGGCTGGTTGGCATCAAAAGAGGCATTTAGAGCAGGTTCCTGTACAAAAGAGGTCACTTTGCCGTGGTGGATGGGCACAAATGATTTTGATCAAAATACCGTAGATATGCTAGAAACTTTGCATTTATTCATATAGTGAGTATAGCATGAGTTTATATATTCTGCGTTTACAGATTGCTGTTGCATTGTGTTTGACATAGAACTGGTTTTGTTTGAGACTACCCAGGTAGAGTTGAGCGAACTTCTGTTTTAAGTTCGGCCTCCAAAGTTCGGGTTCGGGTTTTCCAAGCATCCCGCTAGGGATTCCGCTACCACGGACCATAACGGCATTTGGAATCCGGTGTGAAGGACCTGGGGTGACGTCACCGTCATGTGGTCACTGCAGGGGGCGTGGCTCAGTACTGGATTGGATAAGAGGTCGTAGGCTACCACCTCTTATCTAATCCAGTACTGAGCCACTCCCCCTGCACTGATCACATGACGGTGACGTCACCCCAGGTCCTCCGTGTTGTCCAAGGTTCGGGTTCTTGAAAAGTGCCCTTATGAATTCCAAATGCCATTATGGTCCGTGGTAGTGGAATCCATAACGGGATGCTTGGATAACCCGAACCCGAACTTTGGAAGCCGAACTTAAAACAGAAGTTCGCTCAACTTTATACCCAGGTCCATACTCTGTTGAAGTAATTGGAACACTTTCCTCTTGTGTCCTCCCTATAATACAGCCGTGTTAGGAAACTAGCACCCTGTAATTACAGCAACTAATGCAAAAAACATTTTTAACTCTGCAGGAATATCTGGAAGTTGAGAGTTCCTCGGTTATTTCAAGTATAATTGTAGAATGGCTGGGAATTTCAGCAGTCTATGAAAACACACGAGAAAAAAAACAAGGTAATTGATTTTGCTATGCAAAAATCGATCAATTTGAATAATGCTATGTAAGTATGATACCTATTATTAAACACTGCAGAATAATGGATTTTGCTTGCACATTTTTGCATATTTGCAATAGATTCTAGATCTTACACATTTTTCATGGTTTTTCACAGAGAATTGCAGAAAAAACTATATATAAACCATCCTGCACGATATGGTATTAACTGCGCGGTTGTATATGGCTACATTTACAAAATCACAGAAGATAATGCACTATAATAATAGATGCAAGCATAACATTTGGACTAAGCCCTCACTCTTGATAAAATCTGAGACACTTGGTCAATACATTTTGATCAAAATACATTTAAGCCCACCTACAGTACCAGGCGACAAGGTGGTCTCAGTTCAGGCGGGTTCCTATGCTAACCTATTCATGCTGTTGCGCATTTTTGGTGTGCTTCCCATTGTTACCTCCATGTGCATCAGCAACTGGTGGGAGGAGAGACACACACACCTATATGTACCACCTTAATCAAGGTCACCTATTAGATAGGTGGGGCAAAAGTGCACTTGAATATGACTCCCAGTATAGGAGTGTATACACACATGAAGGTGCCACTCCTTTAAGACAAATCAAACAAATCACAGAAAAAACTATATATAAACCATCCTGCACGATATGGTACAGAAAATAATGCACTATAATAGTAGATGCAAGCGTAAAATTTGGACTAAGCCCTCACTCTATTGATAAAATCTGAGACACTTGGTCAATACATTTCGATCAAAATACATCTAAGCCCACCTACCAGGTGACAAGGTGGTCTCAGTTCAGGCGGGTTCCTATGCTAACCTATTCATGCTGTTGTGCATTTTTCAGGAGCACAGTCCTCGCACATATCGTGTGCTGCCCCTTGTTACCTCCGTGTGCATCTGCAATCGGTGGGAGGAGGGACACACACACCTATATGTACCACCTTAATCAAGGTCACCTATTAGATAGGTGGGGCAAAAGTGCACTTGATTCTGCCCTGATTCTGTACTTTGCAGAAACACCCCATATGTGGTCGTAAACTACTGTTTGGCCAAATGGCAGGACATAGAAGGAGGGGAACGCCTTATGGTTTTTGTAAGGCAGATTTTGCTGGACTGTTTTTTTACACCATGACCCATTTCAAGCCCCCTGACGCACCCCTAGAATTGAAACTCCATAAAAGTGACCCCATATTTGAAACTACGTGACAGGATGGCAGTTTTTTGGGGACTATTTTAGGGTAAATATGATTTTTGGTTGCTATATTTTTTTTATATAAAGTCACAAAATTTTTTATTTTTTATTTCATCTCCATTTGCCAATAACTCTTGTGGAACATCTAAAGGGTTAACAAAGTTTGTAAAATCAGTTTGGAATACCTTGAGGGGTGTAGTTTCTTAGATGGGGTCACTTTTTTTGGAGTTTCTACTCTAGGGTTACATCAGGGGGGCTTCAAATGGTGTAAATAAACCAGTCCATCAAAATCTGCCTTCCAAAAACCATATGGCGTTCCTTTCCTTTTGCGTCCTGACGTGTCCCCGTACAGCAGTTTACGACCACATATGGGGTGTTTCTGCAAACTACAGAATCAGGGCAATAAATATTGAGTTTTGTTTGGCTGTTAACCCTTGCTTTATTACCCGAAAAAATTGATTCAAATGGAAAATTTGCCCAAAAAAAAATCGGTGTTTTGGCACAGTTTTTATTATTATTTTTTTAACACTGTTCATCCGAGGGGTTGGGTCAAAGCTTATTTTTATAGGGCGGATTCTTACGGATGCGGCCATACCTAATAGGTCTACTTTTCAAATTCATTTAGATTTTAGAAACAAAAATAAACTATTTTAGTATCTCCATTGCCTGAGAGCTACAGTTTTTAAATTTTTTGGGCAATTGTCTTAGGTAGGGGCTCATTTTTTGTGGGATGAGATGGCGGTTTTATTGGCACTATTTTGGGGGGCATATGACTTTTTGATCGCTCGTTATTACACTTTTTATGATCTAAGGTGACAAAAAATGGCTTTTTTTACATTTTTTTTTTATCTGAGGGGTTAGGTCAAATGTTATTTTTATAGAGCACATTGTTACGGATGTGGTCAGCATAAGGACATCCCTCTTGTCCTTATATCTGGAGAGAAGTTAAGCTGTTAGAAGCATGCTGATAACCAAAAAATTGTCTATTAACCACTTGGGGTTGGGGTTGGCGCTATATCTGGTGATCCTTTTAAGCTTAGGGGGAACACTGGAGAATGCTACCAGTGTCAACCCTCTTCTACCAGCTTAACTTCTCTCTAGTTCACTTATAGAACTATATATTCACCTGATTATACTAGCTCTATATCACTAAGCAGCCTCCTCACGACCACCGCTATTGATTTATAGGTTTCTCCACAAGCGGTTACATCTTTCGATCTCTATCCAAACCTGGTGGCACCTCTTGCTTTATTCTTCTGACCATTTGGAATGTCATTCCATCTGATCTAAATAAACCTCTACCCCCTTTTTTTTCGCAAGTCCTTATATCTGACCAGCAACAGGATGTCTGACCCCTGGGGATAGGTACCTGGAGGGGGTGGGCAGGGAGGCCACGTTGATTTTTCCGCACGGTCACACAAGCGAATATGGATCTGGCGGAGAGGGCCTGAAACAAGGGAATACTGGTATAAAAGTCATCCATGTACAGGTGGTAACCCTCATCCAGCAGTGGGTGCAAAAGGTGGGGGGACATTCTGGGGGTTCAATACGGGAATCTCATCCCTCGTACACATGAAATTTGTAAGTGTACCCTGAGGCACTCTCACAAATTTTTTACAGCTTCACGCCATACCTCACACGCTTAGAGGGAATATACTGGCGGAAAATGAGTCTCCCCTTGAAAGCAACGAGAGACTCAACCGCGACCTCCCTTCCAGGTATATAGGCCTGCACAAATGTGGCCCCAAAGTGATCGATGACCGGCCGTATTTTATTCAGCTGGTCATAGGCAGGATCACCTCGTGGGGGACATGCTGCATTATCTGCATAATGCAGGCATTTCCGGATGGCCTCAAACCGCGAACGTGTCATGGCAGTACTGTACAGTGGGGTCTGGTAGAGAACGTCCCCCCTCCAGTAATGCCTGACACTGTTTTTTTTGACCAGGCCAATGTGCAGCACAAGGCCCCAAAGCGTCCTCATCTTGGCTCCACTGACCGGAGTCCAGCCACCGGACCTAGCCAAAAAGGAGCCCGGGTGTTGAGCAACGAACTGTTGGGCGTACAGGTTTGTTTGCTCCACCATCAGATTCACAAGTGGGTTACTGAAAAAAAAAAAAAAAAAAGTAAATTTTAGTAAATACCACTGTGGGAATCTGGATTCCTGGATTGCCAACAAATTCAGGAATCACAGGCTCGTATTCCCCTGGGGTGCACCATACTCGTTCACCTGTAGGGGGCTCAGGTGCACTTGGCTGGTGGGCCGGAAAACTAGTACGAGCCCCGGGGCTACTCGTACTAGTGCTGGCCACGGGGTACCTCTGGCTCCGCCTGGCGGTGTCTCTGCAGCCTTGGAGGCTCATCATTATCAGATGATAATGAGGAGGATGTGGATGACAGGAGGAACGTGGAGTCATCCTCATCCTCACCTGCGCTCTCGGCGTCGGAGAGCATCTGGGCGTATGCCTCCTCCACCAAGAACATCCTGCCGGCGATGGGAGTGTGTGTTGTACGAGTGTGTGCATGTAAAATAAACTTTATTGAAGTGTGCGTGTGTGTGGGGCCGGGTGTTCGCGCACTAAAATACCTAAACTAAAAAAAAAAAAATAACAAAAAAAAGGAAAAGTGTAAAAAAATATTTAAACTTGCTGACTAGCAGTACAACACTGATCAGCGGTGGGGTGAACGATGTGCTAACAGTAGCCGATGCTAAGAGGGCCGGCCACAGTCAGTGCACGCAATGCACGCAAAAAAAAAACATTGCACCCCTGGGGGGTCTAGGGTCGCACAACCGAGTGCTGTGGATCCCAGACACCCAGGTGCAAAAAAAAAAGAGAGAGCTGCTTACTGCTGCTGGGGCTTCTAATACTGGGGTGCTGATGGGGTGGTCCTGGGCTCCTGGGGTCCTGCTCCGGGCGAAAGAAGTGGGCTGTGGATGGGAAGGGAGAAGCTCCGGCAGTTTGCATCTGCCTCCGCCCCCCCGAACAGCCAATAAGGGAGGAGATGCCACCAACGGCCAAAAAAATAAGGATGGTGATTGGTGGTGTATTATAACACCAGTGATCACCATCCTGTTCCGGGTCTTCAGGTCACCAGAGACCTGAATGACCCGGAAACTCGGCAAACCACAGGTCTGAATTGACCTGCGGTTTGCTGCGATCGCCGACATGGGGGGTCACAGGACCCCCTGGGCATTGTGCCAAGGTGCCTGCTAAATGATTTTAGCAGGCACCTTGTTCCGATCACCGCCACGTGCGCAGCGGTGATCGGAACTTCACAGGGTGTACATGTACGCCCCTGGTCCTTAAGTACCAGGACACAAGGGCGTACATGTACACCCTGTGTCCTAAAGAGGTTAAAGATGGCGCCCGCTAGCAAATGCAGTGGGTGCCATAGCCACGATAACATCGATCGCACACATTTAACCCCTCAGATTCCTTGGGAAAATGTGCCCACGGCATCTGGGAGCCCAAAACCCAGGATAGTGTGCTCCCGGCTGTGTATCGCTTACCCCTGGTGAGAATCAGGGAGCCGGATGTTGTATGCAGCAGCCTTGGCCCCCCTGAATGATTTGAGGCTACTGCACATAGGTTCCTATGGAGACCCATAGAAACACAGTGAAATTCGCATGAACTTCAATGTTAATGCATTGGAGTCTATCAGAGAAGCAATCTAATGATTGCTTGTTCAAGTTCCCCAGGGGAACTATTAAAGTGTGAAAAAATGTTTTTAAAAATATTTTTAAAAAAAATGTAAAAAAATATAGATTCCTCTTTCCCCAAAATGAAAATAAAATAAACAATGGTAAAAATACATAAACAATGGTGTTGAGCAAGCATGCTCGGCCGAACACTAGTTCGGCTCAGGCATCACGGAGTTCAGCCGAACACCGCGTGTGCTCGAGCGCGATGCTCGAGTTAGTGTATTTAAATTTAATTTAGCCTCTATTGCTATGCAAAAAAAAAAAATCGCTGTACAGTGAAGTTATCCCTCAGTGTGAGTCTGTAGCTTAGGAATCCCTGCTCTGACTCCATATATAGCTATGTCTAATCTAATTTAGCCTCTATTTCAGAAAAGTTTCTGCTGGGATTACCTTCTGCATTAGAGGAAAGCATCTTAACCACTCAGCTATAATAGCTGCATAGCCAGTTACTTAAAAAAAAAGAGAGAGAGAGAGACTTCTACTGTAGAGGAATACTGTAAGCATTCCTATACTGTAGAAGTCTCATAATTTATATATAGTGTAGTGGTTGAAGTTCTGGGATGCAGAAGCTGTAAGTTCAAATCCCGTCACAAACTTTTTCAGAAATAGAGGCTATAGAGGTCCTCCCCGGGGGACCCATGCAGCGCTTAGACTGGGCTGCTGTAAAAAAGCTGTGGCCCAGCCTAAGGCCCCTTGGTGACTGCCGTAAAAAGGCTTATGGGTGGTCACTAAGGGGTTAAAATGCAAGAAAAACTATACACAGGGCTGTGCCTAGCCTTTAATTCTCAATTTAACCTCTCCCTCCAGCCCTAGTGTTATAATGTGTACTGTTATACTGTACATATATAATGCTTACATCCAGTGATGTCTCCTCTGATGTTCTTTTCCCTCTTCTCTTCCCTTCAGACCAGACCACCTCGACGCCTTCTTTCACCCACATCTCGTATCTATTTACCACACAGACATCTTAGATTCATCACTTTTCCATCACTTCCCCCTCCTCATGCCCCAAAGCTGTTATCCTGCTACTAACCCTAATACTGTGCTCCCCTATTCTGGAAAAATTATAGTGCCATACAGATAGTAACCCTAGAGTAAGTGCTCCCTAAAGTCCCACCAATGGTCATAATTTTCTACCAAACTACCCTCATTAGTAATAGTGCCCCCTGAAGTGCCCCAGTAGCAAGAATGCTCCTCAGAACTGCCCTCTTTAGTAGTAATGCCCTCAATATTGTGCCTTATAATAGTAATGCCACCACAGTAACCCCATTAGTAATAATGCACCCATAGTGCCCCCAGTAGAAATAAGGTCCACCTATAGTACCACCAGCAGTAACAAGGTCCCTCTGTAATGCACCCCTTTACATCCCACAGTAGTAATAAAGCAGATTTACAGTATAAGGCCCCCCTACAGAGCCTCCTTTAGTAGCCCTAGTAGTTATATAGCCCTGCTGTAGTGTCCCTTGCATTATAATGCCCCCTGTTGTGCTCACCCTGTATTATATTGCCCCCCCCTCCTCTGTGTAGTACCAGTATGTATAACGTTTCGCCCAGTAGTGTCCCCATTATTACATGCCCCCCTGTAGTGTATGTATAATGCTCTCAACCCCCTATACTATAATGCCCCCCATGGTGCTAGTATGTATAATGCTTTTACCCTCCCCTCTGCAGTGCCCCCTGCAGAAAAAAGACCCCATAATCCCCCTGTAGTAAAATTCTCCTCTGCAATATAATGCACCACTATTGTATAATGTCCCCCTGTAGTATAATTTGCCCCTGTAGTATCATGCCCCCTGCCATATAAAGCACTCCTGTAGTATAATGTGCCCTGTAGTTCCCCTGAGGTATACTGCACCTCGTATAATAAAATGCACCCCTGTAGCCCTCCACTTTTTTTTATATATATATATAATGCTCCCTTCCCATAGTCTCCCACTTAGGATAATACCTCCTAGGGATTTTATATATAATGCTCTTCTCTTCATAGTCCCCCACTTAGTATAATGCCCCCTATGGATTTTATTAGAGATGAGCGAATTTCATGTTATGAAATTCGTTTGCGCTTCGTTTGGTGGTAAAAGCAGAATTGCGTTATGGATTCCGTTACCACGGACCATAACGCAATTTTTTTATGGAATGCATAACTGAATGTTATTCATTCCGTCATAATATAAGTCTATGGGCTGCAAAACAGATCCGTCCCGTTTCCGTTATGCAGGGGAGTCCTGAAATTTGCATTCTAGATTTTATATATAATGCCACGCCCCCCGTAGTCCCCCAGTTAGTAGAATGCTTCCCTACGGATTTTATACACAATGCTCTCCTCCTTATAGTCTCCCACTTAGTAGAATACCCCTCTGTAGGGTTGTATAAATAACGCTTTCCCCGCTTGTGGACCTGTGTTTATCTGTGTGAGTGTGTGTATCTGTGTCAACATCTGCTTATACTGTATTTAGATCAACCACGAAAATGAGTGCAAATTACACCATTAATAAACAATTAAAATGTCGTTTTTATTGATAACCAATGTTAAAAAATGATATACACAGTACAAAAATAATAAAAGGGTGGGGAAAAGAAGACAGATGCACAACACCTCAAATAACAGCTCTCCAAAAGAATGCAACAGTGTATAGACCTATAAAAATAGTGATAACAGGCCCCATATATGCGATATCGCAGCAAGGTCTATATAAAGTGCATATAAGTGCAATGGTATGCCATAAAGTAACCTATGCGTAGAATGAACAGTGAAATAACAACTCTATGTAAAAGATATGTCAATGGCTGCACCCGGTATATAGGATGGAAGGAGGTGACCAGCCACACAGTTTCACCCAAAAAAACCAAAATAAGAAAAAGTAAAAGAAAGTGGCGGCAGCACTCCACAGAGGGGAACAGTAAGTAAAATATAAATTTAATTCAAAACAGGGGCGGTGGCGCCCAATAAAAGCAATAAAACCAAACAAGCAAGGATGATGGTAAATACAACAGTACAAACACATATAATATACAATGGCCTAATGGTAGAGGCAGCTAGGTGATGTATGGCGTCCTGGATATAGTAATAACCGCGGGTAATCCACTGGGCAAATAGGATGGTGAATGGCCCCTCTATCAGCGATATCACTATGTCGATGGCTGTAAGTGCAATATATCTCTCAGCAGCAGTCCGCTAGTTCGCAATGCGCCTCTATCAACAATATCACTGTGATGTTGGCTGTTGGTATAATATATCTCTCAGCAGCAGTCCGCTAGTTCGCAATGCACATTGTATTGGTGTTAGTTCATTGGCTGCTCACACACCGGACAGAGCACTTGGTGTGTGGACCAATGTTCCGGTATAGTGCTGTGGTGCCGTGCCTAGCGCTGCCCTGATGAGCTATGCGGTGCAATGTCACTCAATGCAGACCTCCGGTATTAGTGCATATAATAATCCCAGTAGATGCACACTGGTAAGGCCCCTTACCTTTGCTATTCTGATGTATCTTGAAGCGCTGCTCCTCCAGGTGCACCCGCGGCGTCCCGCGTGGTGTTCGGGTCTAACGCGGCGTCCCACGTGACCCCAGGGAGGAAGTAGACGGGGCTGTCAGTGTGCCTCTGGGTCCTAGTGCTTGGCGTAATAGTGTCTGTATCTCGTACAGATGGTATTCTTCTTATTGGATAATAGCTATTTGGATCCCAATCCTTCTCTTAGAGCATATGAGCATATGTTGAAAATGAAAGTCCCTCTACAGTCGGCCCAAACGCGTTTCGGGGGTAACCCCTTCCTCAGTGGTCATCTGTAGTGGGTTAGCTTGGAACCTTATATAGGTCTGGAATGTTGTGGAGAAAATCCGGACTGGATACATCATTACTGGATGCTCGTTCCACATTTATAAATAGAGATACCATGGGTATAATATATTAAATGAACTGATTGGTATATAGATAAATAGATAACATATAGAGCATTTGTTGATATAAAAATGTATTTATTTAAAAATGTATTTATTTAAAACCTCACATACAAAAATTGGGTTAAAAACCTATGTATCTATTTTTAGGAGTCTATCCATATATTCTACTCTTTCTTCTATGGGATTTGAGTGAGATGATATAGTCAGAATATTCTACAGGAGGACCTGTGATAGATATATGGTCCTATTCTCTGCTAATCTAAATGTAAGCAGGACTCGTCTGCCGGAATGGGATGGCTGGTGAAGTAGTAGGGTGAAGGGCCCGTAGGGAGGAAGGATCAGAGTGTCGGTATACGGCCTGACTGTGATTCTGCATCCCCAACGGGCCATCCCACCCTATAAAAAGCCAAAAATCTCCATCTCGGCATTGAGGCCGCTCGGGAGCATGGTATCAAACTCAAAAATACGTCTCGACTCCTGTCTCGACATATGAGAAATCAAATTGCCTCCCCTCCCTGGTATCCTGATCTTTTCAATTGCCGCGAACCTCAACTTCGAGGGGTCACTATTATGCTCCAGTTTAAAGTGTTTGGATAGTGCATGCAGTTCGTAGCCCTTTTTGATATTGGCCACATGCTCGGCAATTCTCTTTTTTAGAGTTCTCTTGGTGCGTCCTATATATTGCTTCTTACATATACATTCAATAAGATAAATGACTCCCGTTGAGTCACATGTTAAGCACTCTTTTATAGTGTATTTAAAAGCATTGGTGGTGGAACATACAGTCTCTGTCTTTTTTGCAAAATTGGTGATACGACAGTTACTGCATCTTCCACATCTGTAGAAGCCATTAGGCGCCAGCCAGCTGTTACCTCTTTTTGTCCGCATATTTTTTATTGTTGGGGCTATTTTAATCGCTAAATTAGCTGCCCTCCTGTATACAATTTTAGGAGTTGGGCTCAATAGAGGCCCAATCCATTTGTCTTTATGTAGATGTTCCCAGTGCTTGCTAATTATTTTTTCCACCTTTCGATATTGGGAATTGAAAGGTAGAAATAATCTAATAGTATCATCTTTTTCTTTC
Source organism: Bufotes viridis (assembly GCA_033119425.1). Lineage (NCBI taxonomy): Eukaryota > Metazoa > Chordata > Amphibia > Anura > Bufonidae > Bufotes > Bufotes viridis. The sequence goes on from CM065593.1 coordinate 225,212,624, forward strand.
ATGTCTGTCTTCATATCGAAGAATGCTCTCCTATCCATTTTTCTAACTCTCTCTAATGATTTCTCTATTAGACTGGGTGGGTATTGTTTCTCCTCAAATTGTTGTTGTAAATATCGAGCTTCGAGCTTTTTTTGTATGTGAGGTTTTAAATAAATACATTTTTAAATAAATACATTTTTATATCAACAAATGCTCTATATGTTATCTATTTATCTATATACCAATCAGTTCATTTAATATATTATACCCATGGTATCTCTATTTATAAATGTGGAACGAGCATCCAGTAATGATGTATCCAGTCCGGATTTTCTCCACAACATTCCAGACCTATATAAGGTTCCAAGCTAACCCACTACAGATGACCACTGAGGAAGGGGTTACCCCCGAAACGCGTTTGGGCCGACTGTAGAGGGACTTTCATTTTCAACATATGCTCATATGCTCTAAGAGAAGGATTGGGATCCAAATAGCTATTATCCAATAAGAAGAATACCATCTGTACGAGATACAGACACAATTACGCCAAGCACTAGGACCCAGAGGCACACTGACAGCCCCGTCTACTTCCTCCCTGGGGTCACGTGGGACGCCGCGTTAGACCCGAACACCACGCGGGACGCCGCGGGTGCACCTGGAGGAGCAGCGCTTCAAGATACATCAGAATAGCAAAGGTAAGGGGCCTTACCAGTGTGCATCTACTGGGATTATTATATGCACTAATACCGGAGGTCTGCATTAAGTGACATTGCACCGCATAGCTCAGCAGGGCAGCGCTAGGCACGGCACCACAGCACTATACCGGAACATTGGTCCACACACCAAGTGCTCTGTCCGGTGTGTGAGCAGCCAATGAACTAACACCAATACAATGTGCATTGCGAACTAGCGGACTGCTGCTGAGAGATATATTATACCAACAGCCAACATCACAGTGATATTGTTGATAGAGGCGCATTGCGAACTAGCGGACTGCTGCTGAGAGATATATTGCACTTACAGCCATCGACATAGTGATATCGCTGATAGAGGGGCCATTCACCATCCTATTTGCCCAGTGGATTACCCGCGGTTATTACTATATCCAGGACGCCATACATCACCTAGCTGCCTCTACCATTAGGCCATTGTATATTATATGTGTTTGTACTGTTGTATTTACCATCATCCTTGCTTGTTTGGTTTTATTGCTTTTATTGGGCGCCACCGCCCCTGTTTTGAATTAAATTTATATTTTACTTACTGTTCCCCTCTGTGGAGTGCTGCCGCCACTTTCTTTTACTAAATAACAACTCTACATGTCTACATACCGCATGGAATGGCAACATACCGTTTAGAAGAGAGACAGTGAAAGAGGTGATGATGCTCCTCGACGCGCGTTTTGCGTATGATAGCTTCCTCAGGAGGAGTCCGTATACTGTATTTAGTATCCTAAATTTTAATATCTGGGTATGAGTGCAGTGTACAGTAGATATATATATATATAGACGCAACACTTTTGGTTTTGCTCCCATTTTGCATGAGCGGAACTCAAAGATCTAGAACATTTTTTACATACACAAAAGACCCATTACTCTTAAATATTGTTCACAAATCTGTCTAAACCTGTGTTAGTGAGCATTTCTTTGCCCAGCTAATCCATCCCACCTCACAGGTGTGACATATCAAGGAGCTGATTAGACAGTATGAATATTGCACAGGTGTGCCTTAGACTTCCCACAATGAAACCCACAATCCCCCCCTGGATCCCCCCCTTGAGTGTCATGAGCTCCTTCCATTCCCAACCTTCCACCGCTGATTGCAGTAGGTAAAACGCTGTCCATCACTAGCAGCAAGATGGAGAGAGAAGCTCAGGAATATGAGGACTCATCAGCATGCAATGGAGCTGTTATGATGACAAGACAGCATCATCTGGTAATAGATTCCTTTTGCAAAGCTCTTTTTTTCAAAGGCCCGTTTGAAAATTAAAGCTGCAACCTGAATGATTGCTGAGGGCAGCTAGTCCACTTTTGGTTTGCACTAGTTTCCAAAAATCTCCCCCTTAGGCCTCTTGCGCACATAAAAATTTTTCCCGTTTACTTCTGTTTTTTGCGTTCCGCATACAGTCCGCAAATGGAGCCATTGATTTCAATGGATCTGCAAAAAAACGGAAAGTACTCCGTATGCATTCCGTTTCCGTATTTCCGTTCTGTTCAAGGATAGAACATGTCCTATTATTGCCCGCAAATCACGTTCCGTGGTTCCATTCAAGTCAATGGGGCTGTCAAAAAAGCGGAACGGATACGGAACCATCTATTGAAAATTTTCTGACCAGTCCAATTTTTCAATGTAATTACTGTATATGCCATGCTTCCGTTTCCGAGCCGCAAAAAACAGATTATATACGGAAGCCATATGAAAACGGAACCAAACGGAAACGCTACTGAAACAAAAAAACGTAATGGATACGTGGAAAACGGACCACAAAACACTGAAAAGCCATACGGTCGTGTGCAATAGGCCTTAATTTGTATATCCTTGAGGTAAAAATGTAAAGGGACAACACTATTGAAACCTTTAAATATGTTAAGGGTTTAACGCCTTCACAATCCCTGACGTAACTGTACTGTACATCAGTGATGCATGAGGCTCACAAGCTGATCTTGCTGCATACACAGAAAGAGCTGAATTTGTAATACAGCTGATACCTAGCTACAATGACCAAGATCAGAGATAACCATTATAGGGGGTCATTTAACTCTTCAGATGCCGCGGACAATAGTAACTGTGGCTTTTAAGTGGTTGGAGGGAGAGGATGATTGTAGCCCTCATTAGGAAATCATGTAGTTTCGGTTGGTTGCTATGGCAGCCTGGGGCCCTTTGAAGTGGTCCACACCTGCCATAGCAAACTGCCTGTTAAGCCTTGCCCTGCCAGGGCTTAATAGGAAGCTAGAAAAACTCCCATAGACTGAAACAGTATACTGTTTAAGTCTATGGAATAACTGATCAGAGGATTGTATGTTAAAGTCCTCTATAGGGACCAAAAAGTACTGTAAGAAAATAAAAACAATTTTTTTTAAATATTTAAAAAAAAACTAAATATTGCAAATTCAAATTACCCCCTTTTACAATTTACATACAAGAATAAATAAACAATAGAAAGATAAAGATAATTGGTATAACCACATGCAAATATGTCCAAACTATTAAAAAATAAAAATATTTATTGTGAGTGGTAAATTCAGTAATGAAGGAAAAAAACGAAATGTCTGAATTGCCTTAGGGTACTTTCACACTTGCGGCAGGACGGATCCGGCATCGCACGGCAAAGATCGCTGGACTGAAAAGTCGGACATGCAGGACTTTTTTTAGCGCACAGTGATTTTTTTCCTATGTTTTCATACAAGAAATGTAAAATAAATGATACTTTTACATAGTAACATAGTATATAAGACCGAAAGAAGACATCTGTCCATCCAGTTCGGCCTGTTTCCTACAAGTTGATCCAGAGGAAGGCAAAAAACCCCTGTGAGGCAGAAGCCAATTTTCCCCACTTAAGGGGAAAAAAATTCCTTCCCGACTCCAATCAGGCAATCAGAATAACTCCCTGGATCAACGACCCATCTCTAGTAGCTATAACCTATTATTACACTCCAGAAATACATCCAGTCCCCTCTTGAATTCCTTTATTGTACTCACCATCACCACCTCCTCAGGCAGAGAGTTCCATAGTTCCACTGCTCTTACAGTGAAGAATCCTTTTTTATGTTTGTGTACAAACCTTCTTTCCTCCAGACGCAGAGGATGTCCCCTTGTCACAGTCACAGTCCTGGGTATAAATAGATGATGGGAGAGATCTCTGTACAGACTCCTGATATATTTATACATAGTTATTAGATCTCCCTCAGTCGTCTTTTTTCTAAAGTGAATAACCCTAATTTTGATAACCTTTCAGGGTACTGTAGATCCCTCATTCCAGTTATTACTTTAGTTGCCCTCCTCTGAACCCTCTCCAGCTCTGCTATGTCTGCCTTGTTCACAGGAGCCCAGAACTGTACACAGTACTCCATGTGTGGTCTGACTAGTGATTTGTAAAGTGGTAGGACTATGTTCTCATCACGGGCATCTATGCCCCTTTTGATGCAACCCATTATCTTATTGGCCTTGGCAGCAGCTGCCTGACACTGGTTTTTACAGCTTAGTTTGCTGTTTATTAAAATTCCAAGATCCTTTTCCATGTCAGTGTTACCGGGTGTTTTACCATTTAATATGTACGGGTGACTTGCATTATTCCTTCCCATGTGCATAACTTTACATTTGTCAGTGTAAAACCTCATCTGCCATTTCTCTGCCCAAGCCTCCAATCTATCCAGATCCCTCTGTAGCAGAAAACTGTCTTCTTCAGTGTTAATTACTTTACACAGTTTAAAAAAATTAAAAAAAAAAAAAAAAAAAAAAGTTATGGCTCCTGGAAAGCAAACAGAAAAAAATCAAAAATGAAAATTGGCTGAAAAGGTTACATATACTGTAGTTCAGTAATAATGTTTTTAATAAATAATCAATCTTCTGTTTCTATTACAGTTTGTGAATGTGTTATCTGTGTGTGATCTGCACTAATAATTCATTTAAAAAAAAATTCTGTAAATATTTTTTTTTTTTTTACCAACAGATGTAAAATTATGGGACATTGAAAACTTTCTTAAAGAAAATGGTGAGTCTGGAAATACAATCATTTGCATTATTACTACAAAAACTATACCTGCTACAAAATGTCACATTGCTTTCATTAGGACAGTTAAAACCTACAAGCTAACATTAAATTTGAAATGTGAAAACAATGTTTCCTATTAACCTGGTTTGCCCCTTAAAGGGGTTGTCCCACCAGGAAAACCCTTAGGCCCCTTTCACACGAGCGTGTCCGGATTAGGTCCGGATGCGTTGCGGATGCGTTCAGTGAAAACTGTGCGATTTCACAGGCAAAGCCATTCAGTTTTGTCTGCGATTGCGTTCAGTTTTTTCCGCGCGGGTGCAATGCGTTTTGATGCGTTTTTCACGCGCGTGATAAAAAACTGAAGGTGTACAAACAACATCTCCTAGCAACCATTAGTGAAAAACGCAACACACCCGCACTTGCTTGCGGATGCAATGTGTTTTTCACGCAGCCCCATTCATTTCTATGGGGCTAGGGATGTGTGAAAAACGCAGAATATAGAACATGCTGCGATTTTAACGCAACGCACAAGAGATGCGTGAAAAAAAACGCTCATGTACACAGACCAATTGAAATGAATGGGTCAGGATTCAGTGCGGATGCTATGCGTTCACGTCACACATTGCACCTGCGCGGAAAACTCGCTCGTGTGAAAGGGGCCTTACTCTTAGGTCATGGTCACATTGCGGATTTTTGTTATCCAAATGTCAGTAAAATTGATTCGTCGCAAAGCCGAATTTACTTGCGCTCGATGGTAATGAATCTATTTTTCCTGAAATGGCAGTAAATAAACAATACATACTCACCTCATCCATTTGTTTGTGGAGAGGCTGTCGCAGCCATCTTGATTGGAAATACAGCGCAAAATCATTGCGCAGGGTGATATGTAACAGAGCGGTGGCATGGTGACGTTACATGTCGCCCCTCGAGATTTTGCACAGTGTCTTCAATCAAGATGGCCATGACGGCCTCTCCATGAGCAAATGGATAAGGTCAGTATGTTTTTTATTTTTTTTAACCAGATCAGCCCCTGAAAGGCCTCAATTGTAGAATCAGGTGCGATCAGCGATGAACATGGCATCTGAGAGGTTCAATGATGGGGGGCGGCGCAATTGACACTCCCCGTCATTGCGCCCACTACATACAAAGGAATGCACTTTGTGACTAAGTAATTGGTCATGAATCGAATTTCTTTGTGAACTTCTGCGAAGCAGCCAAATCAAATTTTTCATAACTTCACTCATTAGTAGCTAGAATGTTTACACCCATCTGTAGCAGAGATATGGGGCTAAAAGAATCAGGTGTTCTTGGGTCCTTCCCCAGTTTGGGCAATACCACTATTACAGCTTCCCTAAGTGAACCAGGCAATGCTCCCTCCCGCAATGCTCCAGTAAACATCTCCAACATGTGCGATAGTGCAGTATGCCAGACCGACAGGGATATTGTATGTGAGGTCTAAACTGGAGGTGTGGATGCCGGAAGCTGTGTCCTACACCTAATTGCAAAGGTGCCTGGGAAGCCTTTGAGTATGGCCGTTATGCTATCCTTTGACTTGAATTCTTGTAAATATATATTAGTCCTCGAAACTTGCGGTTTGCAGCTTTGTCACTGGTTACCCCCAAGGGGCAAGCTATAGAAGTAGATTTCTCACCTCTAGGCTGAATCCTATAGGCTTTAACCCTGGACTGTGGAGCCATCAGGGAGAGAACAGAGAGGCAGGAGGCCTCCCTCTAGCTTGCAGCTACATCTTGACTGCACACTGACTAAATTTCATGAAAGAACTGACTTACTAGGCCCGAGCTAAGCTATATATACACACTGTCACACTACCCCCATCTAGTGGTCAGACTAGTGTAGTGCAATTCTAATTGGCCTAAATGAAAGGATCTTACATAGAATTACATAGTGACATGGGAGAATATGACATGAGATGAAGTATGACATTCCGACATAATACATGGCAATAAAACAAGTTTGCTGTGCCCACGATCATGAGTGGGACACTGCAATAGGAGGAGACCTTTATACTTTTTTTTTTATAAAAACCCAGGAGGAAATCATCCCATCCTGGGGCTTTCTCATCGGGGAAGGACCACAACACCTCCTCTAACTCCTCCAAAGGGACTTATCCGGAAATTCAGTATTTTCATTAGAGCGTTAAGACAAAGGTATTGCCTGAACATGTTCCTCAATACAAACCCTGTCCAATTGTCATTTGGAACTATAAAGATCTTTATAATACAGATACAATTGTCTAAGAATGGAATAGTCATCCATAACAACCCCCTCTTGTTTTAATTTCCACCATTCTGGATGGGCCCTCTTGCGCCTTCTAACAGACAACCTGCACTCTCCCCTGCCTCAAAGTATTTTTGGCCAAGAAAAAAGCATTTATGGTCTGCCATCTGTAATAAATGGTCTTTTAATTTAGCTTTGGCCTCCTGCCATGCAGCTTCATAAGCACTCGAGGGGGTCACAAACAAATAATTGCTCAATGTCTATTACTTGTGTCTGAAGAGTGTTTGTGAGCTCCTGATAGCGCGATTTGTGGTGGCTAATCCATTGGGTATATAGTACCCGGACATATGTCTTCATGGCTTCCCAGATCAAGCCACATACTAATTAATTTTTTCCTTCCCCCACCTTCCCCATCATTCACTAACTAAAGCCAAAAGGGTTTGCCCCACACTGACCTCCCACCTTCCATTTTCAGTGTTAGGCTATGTAAAGGGAGAATATTAATTATTAATATTTATGCAAATATCAATAATATTCATAAATAGGCGGAGCCATCTACTTATAACTCCACCTATTTATACCTTAATGTATATTCACTATTGCCTAACACTGGTCACTGGCTATCTGCGTGCGCCTTACTTAGCTAGCTACTGCTAGTAAAACACACTACACAGTAGGTACAAATAAAACACAATATATTTATTACTACCTACGGTACAGTGAATAATAACGCATACAATACAGTACATACACAGCACTAAAATACAGTACTAACTACACTACACAATCCCAAGTTCCACCCACAACTCTAGCTAATACAGATCACACACACAATACAGCCGCCCACCCAATCTGGCTCTAGACTCTCCCTAGGGGGAACAAAAGGGGTAGTGAAGGGGTTCGTACTGCTGACCAAAGTTGTGGCATCAGCAGTACGGTCAGCAGTAACCGAGGTTGATCCTGCTGTAGTGCAGGAGTACCAGGGGTTAATGCTGGGGATAAGCATTGGTGGGATGGGGAATGTGGACAGGTGATGCAGGGGGAATAAGGGGTTTATATGGAGGGGAGTTGGGAGTGGGGTGGTGGCTGGGTGAAAGCGTTGGTGGGGTAGTGGCTGGGCGAGGGTTAATAGAAGGAATAACGTTGGTGGGGTAGTAGGGTGCAGAGGGTTAATATCAGGGGCCAAGCATTGGTGGGGTAGTGGGGTATCAGGGGCAATAGGGGTTCTGGCAAGGGAGAGTGTTCATATCGTTGGTGGGATAGTGGGGGAGTGATACTTATGTAATCGCTCGTTGTCCAGGGGCCTGCCGGACATTTATGTCTGGCAGCCTGCACTGCCGCCCCACCCACACAGTGGCGCGCGAGCGCGCACACCTGTGTGGGACACGTGGGTCGGCGCGGTGAGATGACGTCACCGGGCCAGTCCGCGCATACTGCGCGCGCGCGCCGCAGGGCCGCGCCGACTTGCTGACAGGCGGGAGATCCTTTGATCTCCTGCCTGTAGCTCTCTGCATTCCGGACAGCGCGATGGTAATCGCGCTGCCGGAATGCGCATAATAGAGGGAGGGGAGGTTTCTCCTTTCTCTTTATTATGTATAATTATCCCCAGCAGCGCTGGAGATAATTAAAACAAAGGACTCTTTTGTAGTCACCAGGATAACCGGACCTCATCCGGTCATTCTGGTGCCATCAACCAGATTGCATCAGTACGAATGCTTGGGGCACATTCACACCGATGCATCTGGTTACAGGGTCACTTCAGGGGCATTATATCTATTATATATCATATAAAGGGGGACATATAAAGGGGCCATAATAGAGGGGCCAACAAGTAGCACAAAAGGGGGCACATTCCCACAGGGGCAGCAGTGAGCCCCTGGGGAATACTAAGGGCAGATTTGCGCAGATGCTGGGTACATCTGCGCACATCCTCCTATAATGTGCCTATTTATACATATATATTACACATGTATGCGTACACATGCATATATAACTATATATGCATATATTTCAATCCTTCCTTAACAGGCTACTTTCACACGAGCGGTAGCCTTTTCCGGCAGGCTGTTTCGGCGGGGGAACAGACTGCCGAATTCGTGCTACCGCAAGTCCATCATGCCTACGGAAGTCCGCTCCGGCCCCATTCACTATAATCGGGGCGGCCAGACATGCCAAGAGGCAGCCAGACAAAAACAGCAGCATATTGTAGTTTTCTTCCGGCCACCTCTTGGCATGTTTGCTGTGCTGCGGCCAGAGTTCCGGTCCGCCCCCATTATAGTGAATGGGGCTTGAGCAGACTTCCACCGGCACAATGGACTTGTGGTAGCACGAATCCGGCAGGCTGTTCCCCAGCTGGAACAGCCTGCCGGAAAAGGCTACTGCAAGTGTGAAAGTAGCCCTACATGTATTGGTGAAAGATCCAATAAGCTTCTAGGTAGGTATTTCAAATCAGACATATACAATAAAACATCTTAAGACCCTGTTGGTAAATCTATTCTGGATAAGGAGTTATGCAGACCAGAGAAGAATGAGAACAGTCGAGTATGTGGGTGTCTGGCTCCCCATCAAAAAAGTCTTGTTCCTTAAAAAGCTTAGCCAGTGAAGTTTCTTGCAAGTTAGGTGGAATTGCCCCAGAATGGAATTTCTTCTTATATGGATGCAGATAAAGTCACCTAATATCAGAATGGGATCTATGAGACATGCGGCAACAAAATGTCGCAGGAATACAGACGTAGCACATGTATAGCAATTTTTAAAAAAGTACATATTATATACAGAGTCTATACTGTTAGAATGAGAAATAAACGGGATTGCTCTATGAATTAGAATGCTAACATTACATGAGTTGGTAGGCACGAGCAATCCACGGTTCCCGAAGAATGTCTACCATATCCTTAGACATCTCAGATAGGGTCTCAGATAGACATCTCAACCCCACTTGTCTGTCCACAGCACCCTGAACTATACATAAGTAGTGTTGATCGCGAATATTCTAATCGCAAATTTTTATCGCAAATATTGGCACTTGGAGAATTTGCGACTATCTAGAATATAGTGCTATATCTTCGTAATCGCAAATATTCTATTTTTTTTTTCATCAGTACCCATGATCCCTCACTGCTTCTTGCTTGTGGGCCAATGAGAAGGCTGCAATATCTTTGACTTTAGGAGTAGTGTTGATCGTAAATTTTCGTATGGCGAATTTTTACCACAAATTTTCCGATTGCCAATTTTCGCAGTCAAGAAAATAATGACAAGATCACGAATTCTCAAATTATGACGAATATTCGCCCAAATATTTGTGATATATCGTGAATTGGAATATTGCCCCTGCCGCTCATCACTGTACATAAGTTTAAACAAATAACAGAAAACTAATAAGCACAGCTATGCATTTCCCATGCATATTGGGCTGTGAATGAAGATGTAGGAGTCTATGCAGTGTCTGACAGAAAACAGTCTTAGAGATAGTATACAGTCACCATCAAGTTTCTATTCTAGAGTGAGGGATAGTTTAGGCCGGAAAGGCTAGAAAGAAAAAGAATTGTGTAGAATAGGGAAAGGCTGGGCTGAGGCGTGTACCTCCTAGCATAGCGGCAGGAACTCAAAAGCAGCTACCCGCAAGAACCTTTTTTTTTTCCATTTGAACATTTTTTTCCATTTTCTTCTCATGTGTTGGTGTGGGATAAGCTCAAAACAACTATACAACATGTTTTACCATCCAGAGTCTAGATAGAGTTTTAAATCTCAGTGAACACCTGAAATAGTTTGGAATCTGTGACACAACATTTCTAGTTCAAGTTTTTGTTTTTTTTTGAAAAATGGAAATACAAGTGTGCAAAGTGTGTTTTACAATCCAGAGGGTAGTGTTTTAAATATCAGTGAAAACACCATAAATAGTAGTCTTAACTATTTAACAGGGCATCGCCAGGCAGTTTAAGAGTTTTTTGTTTTGTTTTGTTTTGTTGGAAATACAGGCGTGTGACATGTATTTTACAATCCAGGGTAGCGTTTTAAATCTCTGAGGAAAAACATGAAATACTAGTCCCAAATCTGTGTCATGGCATGTTTATACAGTTCAAGGTTTTTCTTTTGGGTTTTTTTTTATGCAAAAAATAGCAATACAAGTGTGCAACAACTGTTTCACAATACAGATGGTAGCATTTGAAATCTCTCAGTGAAAACACACGAAATAGCAGTTCAAGTGTTGGTGTGTGGGGGAAATAATCTCATAGTTGGTAGACAACTTGTGTTTTACACTAGAGCAAGCTTTGTTCTGAATCTGCACATTTGAACACACAAGACATTAGGACCAAATCTGTTAGTGGCGCCAATACTGCATTATTTAAAAAATTACTTGTCAGTAGCAGTGTCTTCAGAGTGTTTATCGAAAGAGAAGGACATTTTATTGCATCTCTCTTTAACCCCTTAGGGCCCAGGCTCATTTTCACCCTAAGGACCAGGCCATTTTTTGCAAATCTGACCAGTGTCACTTTATGTGAATAACTTTAAAACTCTTTTACTTATCTAGGCCATTCTGAGATTGTTTTTTCGTCACATATTGTACTTCATGACAGTGGTAAAATGGAGTAAAAAAAAATAATTTTTATTTATAAAAAATACCAAATTTAACAAAAATTTGGAAAAATTTGCAAATTTCCAAGTTTCAATTTCTCTACTTCTATAATACATACAACCTACAGTCATGTGAAAAAATTAGGACACCCTTTGAAAGCATGTGGTTTTTTGTAACATTTTTAATAAATGGTTATTTCATCTCCGTTTCAACAATACAGAGAGATTAAAGTAATCCGACTAAACAAAGAAAACTGAAGAAAAGTCTTTTCAAGATCTTCTGTAAATGTCATTCTACAAAAATGCCTATTCTAACTGAGGAAAAAGATAGGACACCCTTGCCCCTAATAGCGAGTGTTACCTCCTTTGGCTGAAATAACAGCAGTGAGACGGTTCTTGTAGCCATCTACCAGTCTTCGACATCGGTCTGAGGAAATTTTACCCCACTCCTCAATGCAGAACTTTTTCAGCTGTGAGATGTTTGAGGGGTTTCTTGCACGTACAGCCCTTTTCAAGTCACCCCACAGCATCTCAATGGGATTCAAATCTGGACTTTGACTTGGCCATTCCAGGACTCTCCATTTCTTCTTTTTCAGCCAATCTTTGGTTGATTTACTAGTATGTTTTGGGTCATTGTCATGTTGCATGGTCCAGTTCCGCTTCAGCTTTAATTTTCTAACTGATGGTCTCACATGTTCTTCAAGCACCTTCTGATACACAGTAGAATTCATCGTGGATTCTATGATGGTGAGCTGACCAGGTCCTGCTGCAGCAAAGCAGCCCCAAACCATGACACTTCCACCTCCATGCTTCACAGTTGGTATGAGGTTCTTTTCTTGGAATGCTGTGTTTGGTTTACGCCAAACATGTCCTCTGCTGTTGTGTCCAAATAATTCAATTTTGGACTCATCTGTCCAAAGAACATTATTCCAGAAGTCCTGGTCTTTGTCAACTTTATCTCTGGCAAATGTCAGTCTGGCCTCGATGTTTCTCTTGGAAAGCAAAGGTTTCCTCCTTGCACACCTCCCATGCAAGTTAAACTTGTACAGTCTCTTTCTGATTGTAGAGGCATGTACTTCTACATCAACAGTAGCCAGAGCCTGCTGTAGTTCTCGAGATGACACTTTAGGGTTTTGGAGACCTCTTTTAGCATCTTGCGGTCTGCTCTTGGGGTGAACTTGCTGGGGCGACCAGTCCTGGGCATGTTGGCAGTTGTTTTGAAAGCCCTCCACTTGTAGACTATCTTCCGGACAGTGGAATGGCTGATTTCAAAATCTTTTGAGATCTTTTTAAATCCCTTCCCAGACTCATAGGCTGCTACAATCTTTTTTCTGAAGTCCTCTGACAGCTCTTTTGCTCTCACCATGGTGCTCACTCTCACTTCAACAGTCAGGAGCACACCAAACTAAATGTCTGAGGTTTAAATAGGGCAAGCCTCATTCAACATGCAGAGTAACGATCTACTAATTATGTGCACCTGGTGTGATATACCTGTGTGAGATCTGAGCCAATTTAAGAGGGAATACATGTGAGGGTGTCCTATCTTTTTCCTCAGTTAGAATAGGCATTTTTGTAGAATGACATTTACAGAAGATCTTGAAAAGACTTTTCTTCAGTTTTCTTTGTTTAGTTTTGTTTAGGATTACTTTAATCTCTCTGTATTGTTGAAACGGAGATGAAATAACCATTTATTAAAAATGTCACAAAAAACCACATGCTTTCAAAGGGTGTCCTAATTTTTTCACATGACTGTATACAGTGGTGTATCTTGGTTTTGTGCTGCCCTAGGCGAGACTAAACTCGGGCACCCCCCTAATATAAATTTGACCCACCCCTCCCTTCCGCACGCGCGGGATCTGAGGGGGACAGAGGGAGAGGCAGCGCAGAGGTGAAGTAGGTGGCCCTGAACACAGGGAAGGCGGTGCTGGCCACTGAACGGCCGGGCACCATGGATCCACGGACCTCTCCTTGGGCACCTTAATTCAGTGATTGACAGGTTAATAAAACCTGTTTTTTTAGCAGAATAAAGCCACAAATAGATTTTATAAGGCCACCTTAGGAATCCTAATATAACCCTGGACATATGTTTAGCTCACAGGGGTTGTATCATATCATTCAGAGACACTCCAACAAATAGTAGGAAATTGGAACATTATACCAGTGACATGCACATTGCATCTGCATGATATTAAAGGGATTCTGTCACCACATATAACTTATATGTGGTGACAGAATCCCTTTAATATCATGCAGATGCAATGTGCATGTCACTGGTATAATGTTCCAATTTCCTAGAGTGTCTCTGAATAATTTATAACCCGTCCCCAATACTTATTTAATCGTCCCCCAGGCTCCAGACTGTGACAGTAATTTGAGGGTCCTCATGTTTTAAATGGGTCTAGAGTCAGCACATGCTGCGTAGGACCTGCCGCCCTAGCATTGCCGCCTGCCGTGACTCCACCTCCGTGTGACGTTACGGGACTCACAACGGCAACGCGCGGACGCAGCAGGCGATGTCATGTCGGGGTGAAATAGTTAGGACGGACTAGGAGGAGCAGGAGGAAGTAAGTAATCAAGTACTTCTCTATGTGGGCGGCGCCGGCGATGCCGCTTGCATAGTGAAGGATTGGATCAGGTTCAGACCGGACAAGGACAAGGGAAAAACAAATATTTAACTATCACTAAGGCAAACAAGGCATTTTGCCGCCCCATTAGCAAGTGCCGCCCTAGGCAAATGCCTTGTTTGCCTTGTGATAGATACGCCACTGACTGTATATACACTGGATCAATGCGGGCGACACAATAACCGAACACAAACCTACATGAAAAAAAAATGTGTATGCCCAAATCACAAAAAAGCTGTTCCAAAACTCATTTAATAATCAAATGTATCTTTATTATAAAGATTCAAACATGATCAATAAAAAACATACACATACAATGGAGTCCACAAAATGACAAGGGGACTAATAGAGGAACACTGGGGGGGAGAAAGTATTAGCAGCAATAGGGTCAAAAAAGGTGTGCAAATATGCATTCAAAAACTGGCAGAAAATCAAAGTCCCATCTATATTCCCACACCTTTACTCTTCATTTGTCCAAAGCACTGGTCTAGATCCACAAATAAACATATACCCCGGATCCCATAAAATGAGGGGGAATATCCAGAAGAAAAAAAATCATTGGAAATACACGTCACCCCACAACGGGGGGCCTACGTTGTGCCGAATAGTAAGGAACCAGAACAGTGCTAATGAACAACAGGTACAACAACCTTCTTTAGCGGCTGCACCACCCACCCCAGTGCTCCTCACTTACCCAATGCGTTTCGCCGATGGCTTTTTCAGGGGAAGTTTTTCATGTAGGTTTGTGTTCTATAATACATAGTAATACCGCCAAAAAAAGTTATTAATTTACATTCCCCATATGTCTACTTCATATATGGATCATTTTGGGAATGCAATTTTATTTTGTGGGGAAGTTACAAGGCTTAGAAGTTTAGAAGCAAATGTAGAACATTTTCATAAACCCACTTTTTAGGGACCAGTTCAGGTCTGAGGTCACTTTGTGAGGATTACATAATAGAAACCACCCAAAAATAACACCATACTAGAAACTACACCCCTCAAGGTATTCAAAACTGATTTTACGAATGTTGATCACCCTTTAGGTGTTCCACAAGAGTTACTGGCAAATGGAGATAACATTTCAGAATTTCAAGTAACCAGGCAAGGGTTAGCAGCCAAACAAAACTCAACCAGTCCAGCAAAATCCGCTTCCAAAAACCATATGGGGTTCCCTTCCTTCTACGCCCTTCCATGTTCCCCTACAGAAGTTTACGACTACATATGGGTGTTTCTGCAAACTACAGAATCAGGACAATAAATATTGAGTTTTGTTTGGCTGTTAACCCTTGCTTTGTTACTGGAAAAATTGATTAAAATGGAAAATTTACAAATAAAAAATGCTGCTTTGGGACCGTTTTCATTTTTTGTTATTTACATCGTTGATCTGACAGGTTAGATCGGTTGTTATTTCTATAGAGCAGTAGTAATAAAAACATCATAGTGCCCCCTCTATAGTGCCCCGGTAGTTATAATGCTTCCATATAGAACCTTCAGTAATTATAACACCACTGTAGTTTAAATAACCCCCATCCCCCAATAGTGTGTCCAGTAGTTTAAGTAGATGAGGACAGGCCAGGGGATTATCCTTGGCCCAAGCGCTCTTCTAGTCCAGCAGGCAGTGTCACTGCATCGCTCCTGCTGAAGAGAACACAGAAATCCATTACAACCTGGGCCTTACCTGGACACATAGACAGTAGTCATTATTACTGTGTGTTTACTGGCAGTAGGGAAGCCACTTTCATAACTCCCAAAGGGCCACCATACCAGGGACAATTGAACATGATACTACAAGACACAGAATGGCAACCATATTTTATATGGTGTCAGCCAAATTACACTAGAAATCTTTGATTATTTTACTCAACTCCTTTCCTCGCTGCAGGTCCTTATACAGGTCCTTCATCACGACTTCTGTCGTGATAGGTAGGTAAGCGGGAAAATTGCCAAACACAGGAAAACAAACAGAACAAATGACTAGGCCCAAAAGCTAGGGAGAAAAGTCACCTCCTAGCGATTCCAAAAAGCTTTCCCTAAACTGCTGTGCCGATGTGCATATCCTAATGGTGGATATGCACATGCCCTCGTGCCTAAGACTATACACCCTGAGCAAACCCTAAGCAGTAGGGAAAAGGGAAGAGGCAACCTGCTTCTTCAAACCTGATGGAAGCAAGTGTCTTCCTAGAGGCCTAGATAAGAGACATATAAAGAAATAACGAAGAGGACTTATCTAGCGCAGAGCTGTAGCAGATGATCCACCACACATCCAGAGCTCACAGGAAAGAACTATAACCCACACAGGCCACTAGGAGGAGGGATAAATAGCCTCACTAACAATCAAACGCAGTACACCTGAGGGAAGGTGGTGGATCCAGCTCAAACCAAAACCAAAACAAACAGAGAAGTCAGACATGTGCAGTCAGTCTGACAGACCTCTGCAGACATTCACAGGGCAGGGCGTGACATTCTCCTTTCCACTGATGAGTTCCACCCCCTCCTGCATTTGCAATGGACAGCCTCCCCCTAGGACCCTATATATGGCGCATCCCAGGTGTAGGAATGCTGAGTGGTATAGTGCGGCCTATCTGTATCTTTATGTGTGACCCAGTGCTCCTACCTGGATACCGCTGGACCCCAGGCTCTGGCTCCCAAGCAATAAATAGTTGGAATAATTGAGGAATAAAAGAATAACTTGAGTCCAGACATTGAGATGAAGTTAATGGCAGCTTTAAACTCGCAAGCACACTCAATTCTGCTCTCTTTCTTTTTTACTCTGCTGAACTGACAAGCTTAAATAGTGTCTTTGCTTTCCTCTTGGTGCTGCACTTTCTCTCTGTAGTCTGTCTTATGGTTGGGCCAGGGAACTTTCCTTCTGGCTCCCGAGGCTTCAGGCTTTGGACTCCATGGCCAGCAGAGCTAAGGGTGCTCTGGCAGGCGTGGGCACATCCAGCAGAGATGTGCCCCTGCACACCCTTCCCCTAGCTGGCGGTAAGCTAGACTTGAATTAACTAGTCCCCACTCTCACTTCAGGAAGTCGGATTAGCCCACTTCCCTACAGAAGGGGGTTAGAATGGAATGGAAAGTTCCATTCTATCTAAGTATAGCTCTGCTGTGTTTGCTGCCACCTGCTGGTGAACCAGGCACATTACATTGCCACCTGGAATAAATACTCAAGATGACATGAGGTTAGACCAATAAAGACAGTAGCAGGGTGCAGAAGTGGTAACACCACTCTGGAGTGTTACACATTGATCACATAAAGGTGACATCATCACTGGTCCTTCAGCTCTTGTTAATGGTTAATCAACCATTAGGAGAGCAATCTATGCAGAGGATGTATATACAGTCTTGCAGGGAAGGTCCATTTCGGGCCCCATAGCAGTTGCTACAGCTGCTACTATAGTAGTTCCGCCCCTGGCCAATGCTCTGGGGGTGCCCACTGGTCTTTCTGTATTTGTCCTGCAGTGATGATGTCATCTATTTGATCACTGCAACCAATCACTGGCCTCATGTTCCATTTATGCTATCATTTTATGCTTTATTTTTGGGACTATATGTGTACGGGGATGCCTTACGCCACCTGCACATATTGCAGAATACGTGCGCTTTTTCAGCTCAGCTTTCCGTGCAGAAAAACTGGTAGGAACTTGTGGAATCTGCATCAAAAATCGGAAACATAATTGACATGCTACAGATTTGGAAGTCCGCAATGCAGGTCAATTTCCGCACAGAAAGAAATCTGCAAAGTGTTAATCAGATTTGTGTAATCTAATACACTTTGCTGGTACTGTGCTATGCTGTGGTTTTTCTGCACGGAAATCTGAGCTGAAAAAGCACACACATTCTGCAATATGTGCAGGTGGCGTAAGGCATCCCTGTACACATATAGTCCCAAAAATAAAGCATAAAATGATAGCACTCACTGTTCTGTCTTCTTAGATGTTCACACAGTGTGCAGTCTGACATTCAGCATAAACCATTTTTGTCTTCCAAATAAGAGGACTGTTCTTTGTAGTCTAACTCGTTTTTTTGGACAACAAGTTTTTTTGATTGGCAAAACAGGATTGTTTGGTAAAACTACAAGAATACAAATAGCATGTATACGTATAAAGTATAGATAGCATGTACTGTAACATTTGCATAACACTGAAGCACATGGTAAAATTGCTGCCTATACATAAGATTACATGTCTAACATCTAACAGTTATAACTCCCAGAATAACAATTACAACTGACTGAACAGTTCTGCATAACACAATATCCCAGAAATGAAGGTAGCTCTCTCACCAGAATAGCTTTTACAAGGATGGTGGAGTTTGAGAAGGAGACATGCATAGAACAGCTCTGAACTGTGTCCTGGAGACTGGAGACTTCTTTTTTTCCCAGGATGCTTTGCACTCCCACAATCCTTTGCACCACCCACAATGCAGCAGTCTTTGTAACAAGAAAAACAAAGTATAATACAATTTAACGCCGCTAGATGGTGCTATAACCACACTAGTCACTACAGAAATACCAAAACTATGGCAGACGTGATCTGTAATCACGTTCCCTAACCCTGCTGGGCAGAACACTCACCAAAATCATTCACATCAGTCTAGAAAGTGTATTGATGTGAAACGGCCGTTGCCGCCTATTATGCCTGTGTAAACAATAAATTGCAGAAATGATCAGCACCTGACTTCCAGTTCGTCGGCACGGGAAAGGAATTAATCCGATGGAAATATAGTAAAAAATCCCAGCGGACGCTCTTTGTCTTCAAGACATCTCTTTCTTTATTTCATCAATGCAGATACAAATTGAGGACGCGTATCGGCCCATCCAGCCTTCATCAGCTCATACGCATCCTCAATATGTATCTGCATTGATGAAATAAAGAAAGAGATGTTTTGAAGACAAAGAACGTCCGCTGGGATTTTTTGCTATATTATGCCTGTGCGACGTCCTGCACCTCCACTGCCATTGTACAAGGTATTTTTGTCCGAGAATAAAGACTAATGCGGACGATTTTGATGAGTGCCATCATTTTATGCTTTATTTTTGGGATTATTTAGTGAACTGTCTTTGAGATAGAGCACCGTCAGTCCGCCAGAGGCTCTTATTCCACCAGATTTACTCCTGTTCTGATGGATGTTCCGGTGTCAGGCGGTGACATCAAATTCTTCTCTATGTGTTCTTGTACACATATATAGTTGTGTTCAAAATTATTCAACCCCCTATGCTGTAAAGGGTTTTAGGGAATTTAGTGTACATTTGTAATTGTGTTCAGAATGAAATCTTACAAGGACCTTTTAAAGAACTATATGCAACTAAAATGACATCAATTGTTTTTGTAATACAGTATTAAATATTTTTTTTGTGATTTCTTCATTGACACAATTATTCAACCCCTTAAAGACTACCACTCTTAAGAACAGAGGTTCATTCAAGTGTTTTCGATCAGGTATTGAAAACACCTGTGGATGTCAAGGAGCAGCAATCAAGCATAATAAGCACCAATTAGGCAGATTTAAAATGACTGTGATACTCAGCTCCTTCTAGACATTTACTGGTGTGTTTACAAACATGGTGAAGTCAAGAGAATGGTCCAGGAAGACAAGAGAAGAGGTGATTTCTCTTCACAGATAGGGCAATGGCTATAAGAAGATTGCAAAGATGTTAAACATACCAAGAGACACCATAGGAAGCATCATTCACAAATTCAAGGCAAAGGGTACTGTTGAAACGCTACCTGGTCGTGGCAGAAAGAAGATGCTGACTTCGACTGCTGTGCACTACCTGAAGCGCAAAGTGTTGAAAAGTCCTCTTGTGACTGCTAAGGAACTGAAAAAAGATTTGTCAGATGCGGGTACTGAAGTTTCAGCTCAGACAATAAGGCGCACACTGCGTAATGAAGGCCTCCATGCCAGAACTCCCAGACGCACCCCCTTGCTGTCTCCAAAGAATAAGAAGAGTCGACTGCAGTATGCCAAAAGTCATGTGGACAAACCACAAAAGGTTTGGGATAGTGTTCTGTGGACTGATGAAACAAAATTAGAACTGTTTGGGCCCATGGATCAACGCTATGTTTGGAGGAGGAAGAACAAGGCCTATGAAGAAAAGAACACCTTGCCTACTGTGAAGCATGGCGGGGGCTCAATCATGCTTTGGGGCTGTTTTGCTTCTACAGATACAGGGAAGCTTCAGCGTGTGCAAGGTACTATGAATTCTCTTCAGTACCAGGAGATATTGGATGAAAATGTGATGCAGTCCGTCACAAACCTGAGGCTTGGGAGATGTTGGACCTTTAAACAGGACAATGATCTCAAGCATACCTCTAAGTCCACTAGAGCATGGTTGCAGATTAAAGGCTGGAACATTTTGAAGTGGCCATCGCAGTCACCAGACTTAAATCCGATTGAGAACCTCTGGTGGGACTTAAAGAAAGCAGTTGCAGCGCGCAAGCTTAAGAATGTGACTGAACTGGAGGCTTTTGCCCATGAAGAATGGGCGAAGATACCCGTAGATCGCTGCAAGACACTTGTGTCAAGCTATGCTTCACGTTTAAAAGCTGTTATAACTGGAAAAGGATGTTGTACTAAGTACTAAGATTGAATGTCACTTGGGGGTTGAATAAAACTGATAATGATGTGAGCACAGAAAAGACATTTGTGGTTATTTCATTATAAATGTTATGTTATATTTGTCTGACTTACAAGTGCCTCTTTGATTTAATTGTAAGCAAGATGACTGAAATGATCAAAATCAATGTCAAACTGGCCAAAACACTCAATTTCAGTGGGGGTTGAATAATTTTGAACACAACTGTAGACCAAGAAGATTTGTCATACTGTTTATAAATTTGTAATATTCTGGCCATACTTTCTTGTTTCCTTCAGATGAACTCAGTGGAGATTCCATGGATATTACTACTGAAGATGATGAGTTTATAAAAGTAAGCGATGAGGCAGAACTAGCAGAGGCTGAACGAATGATCGAAGAAGATGATGACATTAAGATTCAAATCAGAAAGGCACGACAGATTGCAGAAATGGCAAAGAAAGAGAGTTTGGTATTTGTTCCTGGCGAGCATGAAACTGAAGATCGTGAAATTGATACAGAAGGCGATGATCAAGATGACTGGCAGGTAAAGAACCCTCTCAAAGTGATAAATACTCACAGGATATTTTTTACGCCTCTCTAAGGGCTCATGCACATGAACGTTGTTTGGTTCTGCATCTGAGCCGCATTTTTTGCGGATCGGTGCGGACCCATTCACTTTATTGGGGCCACAAAAGATGCGGACAGCACTCCATGTTCCATGGGGCTGCAAAAAATATAACATGTCCTATTATTGTCCTTTTTGCATTTGTGGAACGAACACGGGCGGCACCCGTTTTTTGCAGATCCGCCATTTGCGGACTGCAAGACACGGGGCAGTCGTGTGAATGAGCTCTAAGAAAGATATGACTGTAGTTTAAGTGGTTATCCCACAAATTATATATATATATATATATATTGTGGTAAGGTGCAAGGTGTCATATGCGATGGCAGGTACGTGTCACCGAGGTTGCTGGCCTCGGTGAGGTAAGAGCCGGGGTTTTTGGTCTGCAGCAGCTAGTGCTGCTTGACTCTGTTTAAATAGCATGGCTGCAAAGCCGATCCGGGCCGGCTCTTACTGGGAGCAGCTAAAGAGTAGGGTGGGTGGCTGCTCCCCACGGTCCAGTCCATGTTTTCGGCTGGGTATAAAACACAGCCATCAGCTGTGTCTGAGGGTGTGATTGTCCTGGAGCTGCTAATAGTGCTGGGAGCTGAGGGCTGCTTTTTGGGACCTGCGGCTGGAGCCAAGCTGGAGGGCTCAGACCCCTGTGAAACCGAACAGGCTGCCTGAAAAAGCCTGTCTATGGACTTGCTAACACCAAGGAGCTAAGGTGACTCTTCCGTTTATGGACTTTTGTGTGTGTGAACAAACACCAAGCCACCTGTTTTTGTGATGCTCTTTTTGTTGTGTGAATAAAACACGGACATTTAATTTACAAGCTTGAACGTTGCCTCTGTACTGCACCCGCTGGTCCTATCTACCAGAGCGAATCCCCACAATATATATATATATATATATATATATATTTGATGCATACCAGTATCTTAATTATATAAATGCAGAAAAAAACACTGCTGTGCAGTGTAATTTTCAGCACTTTTCACTTTTTTAACTTACCTCTGTAGGTAACTTACTACTGTGGGTGGGAAGAAGCTCATCATTTGTGACAGACACCTGTATCTCCCAGGAATGCATTGCAGTCAGCTATTGTTAAACGGGTATTCTGGAAAGTAAAGGTTAGGATACCAGCTAACTATCAGATCGGTGGGGTCCTACAATAACGAGAACGGGGCCCCGATCTGATAGTTATCCACTATCCCGTCAATAGGAGATAACTTTTACCTACTGGAATACCCATTTAAAGGCAGTGTTTACATATCTAGAGTCAGTCTGATGGGTGTGTGAAGTGTGTTCATGTAATGGATTATAAATGCAGGTGCTAGGCCTGAGGCCTCTTGCACATGACTGTTGTGCTCCCGTGGCCGTATTGCGGGCCGCATACGGCGGTTCCGCAATACACGGGGCTCTGACTGTTTGCACTCCGCATCACAGATGTGGACCCATTCACTTGAATGGGTCTGCAAATCCGGAGATGCGGTGTGGTACAGAACGGAAGCACGGAGCGGAATCCCACAGAATCACTACGGAGTGCTTCCGTGGGGTTCAGATCCGTGCGTCCGTTCCGCAAAAAAATAGAACTTGTTCTATTTTTTTGCAGAACGGACGGATCTTGGACCCATTCAAGTTGAATGGGGCTGGATCCATCCCGGCCGTCGCATGGACATTGCCCATGCATTTGGGACCGCAAATTGCGGTCCCCAATGCATGAAACGGAACCACAATGGCCGTGTGACAGAGGCCTGATTCACAAGTCAGTGTTTCAGTCAGGATGCTGTGTTTTGGGTGCAGCAAAAAAAAAAAGCATGGTATTTTTGCAACAACATATCTGTGTTTATGCTGCATTTTCTACCAGCAAGGGACAACACACAGCAGACTTACATTACATTAATGTAACTCAGTTTTGTAACTAATGCAAGTCAATGTTGCTGTGTGTGAGTTGCCTTTTTTCCCTTTGCTGGAAGGAAACACAGCATAAACAAAGATATGTTGTTGCAAAATTGTTTTTTTTAAGCGTTTTGTTTTATTTTTTTATGTATCCAAAATGCAGCACAGCTGCGAGTGGCAGCATCCTCACTGGTGGTGACTCTCCATATTGCTTCCTTTACTGGCTAGACAAATTTTTATACACTTTTTGTTTCCAAGGTTACGCCCACCCTGCAATCCAGCAGCAGGGCCGTGCTTGCACACTGTAAAAAAAAGCACTGGCCTCTCTGGTGGCCCAGACTATAGGAGCCCACATAGGCCGGCGCCTTTTTTCTATAGTGTGCAAGCACAGCCACTGATGCTGAATTGCAGGGTGGTCATAACCATGGAAACTTGATGTTTATAATGTGATGGAAAAATTTGTCTAGCCAGCAAAGGAAGCAATATGGACAATAACAATACATTAAGTGGCTTGTATTAACTTTCGCTACATGATACATGTAATTTGATGAAGTCAGACAACCTCTCAGACATACCTCTGTGTTGGCTACAGTCCTAGTTTTGACTCCCAATTACTGATGCAATTCACCATTGACCAAACACTGACCAAAAGCTTAATCCCATAAAGGGCTTGTTCACTTTTTTACATTGATGACCTATTTTCAGGTCAGATCAGCTGTTTGAAGAGAAAGCAGCGCTGTTCACTATTTACATCTTCTCGCCACCGCAGTTACAGCGGTGAGCAGATGTAATTTCAACTCCACTGTCCTATTCACTTCAATGGGACAACTCCTTCCTATTGAAATGAAGTAAACAGTGAAGAGAAGGCAGCGCTCATATGAGCACTGCGTTCTCTTCAAGTTGCTGATGATTGGTGGCACAGGGGCGCTTGAATGATCTAATCATGCACGACGCTTGGCTGTGCATGTGCTCCTGAGGCTGCTATTGAGTAATTTTCATTAGCAGCCTTGGTGCTCCAAACCTCTTTCAGATCGTGTCAACCAGCTAGTTATGGCAAGCATGGTTGCCACAATCTGTACCTTGTTTTAACAACTTCTCTTCCCTTTCAGGGGACACCTACTATTACTCTGTTTTAGGCCTCATGCACGCGACCGTGTGCCGGCCGGGCCCATGCTGCAGACCACAAATCGCGGTCTGTAATGCACGGGCACCAACCACGGCACCGCTGCATGTGGCTCACGGACCCATTCACTTTAATGGGGTCCACGATCCCCATCCGACTGTCTGCACCACAAAAAAGTAGTGCACCCTATGGAGTGCTTCCGTGTGCTTTCCGATCCGTGCCTCCGTTCCACACCGTATCTCCCGGATTGCAGACCCATTCACTTGCAGGGTGCACACGGCTGGTGCCCGTGTATTGCGGACCCGCTGTTTGGGGCAACGGCCGTGTGCATGAGGCCTTTGAGCAAGAGCAGCAGCCCAGAAGTGTTTCTAATTGTCATCTATTACAAGATCACAGCTGGCAGGAACGATGTATATTACAGGTCCAGGGCTGTGGAACAAGCCTTGGAACTGTAATAATTCTGTCCCTTCGATGGTTTGGAGCTTCCCTAGCTGTGTAGCTCCAAGGCTGGGCATTCCACAGAGCTTTTTACATAAACTATAAGTAAAGATACAAGGTGGCCATGGCAAGATACAGACGGCCAGTGTCAAGGGGGAACTCCCGCAATCCCAACTGCCTGAGACTACAGCTCTTTCTGACTGTGTGCATACGCGGCCACCACTGATGGATTGCAGTGGTGTGTATAATATATGTATTATATGTGTGTATAATGTGTTTGTGTGTATGTATAATGTATGTTCTGAATAGCTGTGTGTGTGTGTATAATGTGCATACTGCACTGTGTGTGTGTATTTGTACAATGTCATGATCATGGAGAATTAAAAAAAAAAGTACCTACAAAAAATCTAGCAGAACAAGCATGGCAGGATACTACAGAGCAATAACAGCAGACAGATTTCCTTTCATACATTTAATGAGGTGACCACATGCGCCATTGCTGTTTGTTACAGAGGTCAGCAGATGACATACTAAGGTCAACAGGAGCTGATCAAAGCTATTAACTCCCTTTACTTTAGACCACAAAGTTAGTAAGGATGACACTCCCCCTACACACACGCACTTGCAAATTTGTACCTTTGAAACTGGCTGACCATGTGCGCTTGGCATCTGTTTTGGTCCCATGTTCATATGTGCCCGCATTGCTGAGAAAAGTTGTGTTTTAATATATGCAAATGAACCTCTAGGAGAAATGGGGGCATTGCCGCTACACCCAGGCCTCACTTTCTCTGCAACTGTTGCGCCCTCTACACTTTGATAGTCAGGTGCATCTTAACCGCTACAGGACCGCCGCACGCAGGATTGCATCCTGGCGGCGGCCCTGTAGCTCTGATCGGACGCATCGGCGCGTCATCTCGCGAGACGCGAGATGACGCGAGGACGCGCCCGCACATGCGCAATGCGCGCCATCGGCGCGCTCGCATGTAGTTATACTACAGCCTGCCAGCGCCGATCGTGCGCTGGCAGGCTGTATATGGCAGAAAAAATCGCAGATCAGACGTTGTTCTGTGAACAGCGTCTGATCTGCTTGCTGCCCGCTTCTCTGGTGGTCCCTTTGCTTGGGACCACCAGAGAAAAAATATCAAAGTGCACCAATCACCACACAACCCCACCCACCCACCACCCCCTGTCACTGATTAACCCCTGATCTCCCATGTCACCCCCTGATCACCCCCTGTCACCCCCTGTCACTGATCACCCCTGTAAGGCTCATTCAGATGTCCGCATGTGTTTTGCGGATCCACGGATCCGCGGATCCGCAAAACACGGACACCAGCAATGTGCTTTCCGCATTTTGCGGATCCGCACATTGCCAGAACTATATAGAAAATGCCTTTTCTTGTCCGCAATTGCGGACAAGAATAGGACATGTTCTATACTTTTGCGGATCTCCAATTACGGATCCGCAATTACGGATCCGAGCGGGACAAAGTCTGTCCCCATAGAATTGAATGTATCCACATTTCTGTTCCGCAGAATGAGGCCTTAGGGTCCCTTAGCGATCGCAGCTTTATAGCTTTTCCCTCTTTTTTTTTTGCACATTTTTTAGAGATTTTTTCATCCACATTGATCAATGTGAATGGAAAAATCTGTGACGTTCATTTTTTTCTTTCAGCGCAGAGGCTGAACGGAAAAAAAAATTCTCATTACCCGTATGGTCAATATAAGGAGAATCGCAAAAACTCCTAATTCTGGCCATACGTGTAATGATTGCGGAGACCCCTCAAATGCCAGGGCAGTGGAAAAACCTCACAAGTGACCCTATTTTAGAAAGAAGACACCCCAAGGTATTCCGTGAGGGGTATGGTGAGTTCATGCAAAATTTTATTTTTTGTCACAAGTTAGTGGAATGTGAGACTGTAAAAAATAAATAAAAAAATACCATTTCCGCTAACTTGTGCCAAATTTTTTTTCTGTGAACTCGCCATGCCCCTCACGGAATACCTTAGGGTGTCTTCTTTCCACAATGGGGTCACTTGTGGGGTATTTATACTGCCCTGGCATTTTAGGGGTCCTAAAGCGTGAAAATCCAAATGCGTAAAAATGTCCTGTGAAATCCTAAAGGTACTCATTGGTTTTAGGGCCCCTTTGCGCATCTTGGCTGCAAAAAGTGTCACTCATGTGGTATCGCCGTACTCAGGAGAAGTAGGGCAATGTGTTTTGGGGTGTATTTTTATATATACCCATGCTGTGTGTGAGAAATATCGCTGTAAACGACAACTTTTTAAATTTTTTATTCAAAGTTGTCAATTTACAGAGATATTTCTCTCACCCAGCATGGGTATATATAAAAATACACCCCAAAACACATTGCCCTACTTCTCCTGAGTACGGCGATACCACATGAGTGACACTTTTTGCAGCCAAGATGCGCAAAGGGCCCTAAAACCAATGAGTACTTTTAGGAGGGCATTTTTACGCATTTTTCTTCTCACGCTTTAGGGCCCCTAAAATGCCAGGGCAGTATAAATACCCCACATGTGACCCCATTTTGGAAAGAAGACACCTCAAGGTATTCGCTGAGGGGCATAATGAGTCCATGAAAAATTAAACTTTTTGTCAAAAGTTAGCGGAAAGAGAGACTTTGTGAGAAAAACAATAAAAATCAATTTCCACTAACTTGTGCCAAAAAAATCTTCTATGAACTCGCCATGCCCCTCACGGATTACCTTGGGTGTCTTCTTTCAAAATGGGGTCACATGTGGGGTATTTATACTGCCCTGGCATTTTAGGGGCCCTAAAGCGTGAGAAGAAAAATGCGTAAAAATGCCCTCCTAAAGGTACTCATTGGAATTAGGGCCCCTTTGCGCATCTTGGCTGCAAAAAGTGTCACTCATGTGGTATCGCCGTACTCAGGAGAAGTAGGGCAATGTGTTTTGGGGTGTATTTTTACATATACCCATACTGGGTGAGAGAAATATCTCTGTAAATTGACAACTTTGAATAAAAAAATTTAAAAAGTTGTCGTTTACAGCGATATTTCTCACACGCAGCATGGGTATATGTAAAAATACACCACAAAACACATTGCCCTACTTCTCCTGAGTACGGCGATACCACATGTGTGACATTTCTTTGCAGCCAAGATGCGCAAAGGGCCCTAAAACCAATGAGTACCTTTAGGATTTCACAGGCCATTTTTATGCATTTGGATTCTCACACTTTAGGGGCCCCTAAAATGCCAGGTGAGTATAAATACCCCACATGTGACCCCATTTTGGAAAGAAGACACCCGTAGGTATTCTGTGAGCGGCATGGTGAGTCCACAGAATTTTTATTTTTGGCACAAGTCAGCGGAAATTGTTTTTTTTGTTTTTTAATTTTGTTTTTTACAAAGTCTCATATTCCACTAACTTGTGACAAAAATAAAATTTTACATGAACTCACCATACCCTCACAGAATACCTTGGGGTGTCTTCTTTCCAAAATGGGGTCACATGTGGGGTATTTATACTGCCCTGGCATTTTAGGGGCCCCTAAAGCGTGAGAAGAAGTCTGGAATCCAAATGCGTAAAAATGCCCTGTGAAATCCTAAAGGTACTCATTGGTTTTAGGGCCCTTTGCGTACCCAAGCTGCAAAAAGTGGCACACATGTGGTATCGCCGTACTCAGGAGAAGTAGGGCAATGTGTTTTGGGGTGTATTTTTATATATACCCATACTTTGTGTGAAAAATATCTCTGTAAACGACAACTTTTAAAAAAATTTTATACAAAGTTGACAATTTACAGAGATATTTCTCTCATCCAACATGGGTGTATGTAAAAATACACCCTAAAACACATTGCCCTACTTCTCCTGAGTACGGCGATACCACATGAGTGACACTTTTTGCAGCCTGCGCAAAGGGGCCCAAATTCCAACGAGTACCTTTAGGTTTTACATGGCGGCTCACAATTTAGCCCCGCCCAAAATGCCAGAACAGTAAACACACCCCACAAATGACCCCATTTCGGAAAGTAGACACCCCAAGGTATTCACTGAGGGGCATAGTGAGTCCGTCTGAGATTTTTTTTTTTTGCCAGAAGTTATCAGAAATTGAAACTTTTTTTTTTTTTTCTCAGAAAGTGTCATTTTCCGCTAACTTGTGAAAAAAATGAAATGATACATGAACTCACCAAGCCCCTCCGCGAATACTTTGGGGTGTCTTCTTTCTAAAATGGTGTAATTTGGGGGTATTTATACTTTCCTGACATTCTAGCACCTGAAGAAACATGACAGGCGCTCAGAAAGTCAGAGCTGCTTCAAAATGCAGAAATTCACTTTTTTGCACCATAGTTTGTAAACGCTATAACTTTTACCCAAACCAATAAATATACACTTATTGGATTTTTTTATCAAAGACATGTAGAACAATAAATTTAGAGAAAAATTTATATAGAAATGTAGTTTTTTTTGAAAAATTTTACAACAGAAAGTGAAAAATGTCATTTTTTTGCAAAAATTTCGGTAATTTTTGATTAATAGCAAAAAAAGTAAAAATGTCAGCAGCAATGAAATACCACCAAATGAAAGCTCTATTAGTGAGAAGAAAAGGAGGTAAAATTCATTTGGGTGGTAAGTTGCATGACGGAGCAATAAACGGTGAAAGTAGTGTAGTGCGGAATTGTAAAAAGTGGCCTGGTCATTAAGGGTGTTTAAGCTAGGGGGGCTGAAGTGGTTAAAGTCCAAAAATATAGTATTTTTTTTTTGTTTGGAACTATAGAAAAGAGTGATTGTTTTTGTTTATTTTTACACCATTCATGTTTCACGCTAAATATCCTGATAAATTAATTCTTCAGGTTATTAAGGTTGTGTGAATACCTAATATGTATATTTTTATTTAATGGATGCACAAAAAAAGGGTTTTAACCTATTTAATGGTGATATTTTTTTGCGGGGGAGCTTTGTTTAATCTTTTTATTATTTTATCATATTATATTTAACTTTTTGCGACAATAGTTTTTTACTTGGTTTTTCAAGTACAAAACAATGCATCCAGTTGACAATGTTTCCAAACATCACATATATTGAATATTCCAAAGTCAGTAGGTGAGTATATATTCTAACACAAGTGGTCTTTCATTTGACAATAGGGTAACCTCTCAGCTTAACGACACACACAAACATTAAATGAATAGATTTAATATACCCGGACAAAGCCGGGTCCTTCAGCTAATATATATATATATATATATATATATAGGACTATAGGTGTTATCATTTCAATCCTGCCTGTAATGATATACAGATAACTAGCCTTACCTTCCAGTGCAAGTACATACTTATCTTGTATTCTGGATGAAGCAGATGCCCTATCAGAATGTCACTGTCCTATGCAACCATGTACTCACCCCATGTAGAATTGAGTCATCTCAGACCCACAAAAGCAATTCTTGTCCTCAATTTATTTACTTGTTGACTTCTTCCTATTTAATATAGAACTTAAGCCCAAATATCTAACTGCTTTACTCACATTTACAGATGCCACAGAGGTGCCAGGTCCGGGAGAAAAGCTTAAAACCTAAATGGGGCCTTTGATTTGGGCAGTAATGGCTGCATCAGTCAGCAAGTAAAGTTGTGCATATTTGGTATCATTATACTCAGGAGAGCTAGATGATTATTTTTTATGGTAAATTTAATTAGTTATACCAAGTACATTAGATTACAAAGATAAAGAAGTGAGGAACATTTCTTTTTTCCAGAGGAGGACCCAGTCCTCGATAGCTTTGCAGTGTTCCCAAGCGTCAGTGGCGTGGTCTGTCACTCTCTAGAGCACCATGGGGTTAAGAAAGTCTGTCTTCCTGTTCTTACCGGGTGGTTCACTTCTACTGGGTGGCGGAGTAGGATCTCCAGCTGCCCCCACCACACCAGCCGGCATGGGGCTTGCGGGCACCTCTTTCCCCGATCCCTGGACAATTTGAGAGAGAGCTGGCCCCTCCTTCTAGTTTAGTGTGTCCTAAGTCCTTGTGCACTGCCTTGTGGACATAAATGTTTAGCTACCAGTTCAGTCATCAAGGTGACAAAACATTATACGACTTGGTGCTTGGAAGGGAATACAGTATGAAGCCACCCTTCTACTTGCAGGCTTTTATTGCATTGTGGTGGGATTACAGAGTAAAGACACCCCCATGTTTTTTTGGTATTTATGGCCAGAGTACTCAATAGGAAGTCAGGAATAATTGCTTGATGCACACATTTTGGTTCTCTGGTTTATACCGAGAGGGAGAACTGTGAATAGACTCCCTACTCATACGGGCAGAGACCTAGTGGTAGCTGTTGCTATATCCGTCAGTAATAGAAAATAGTGTCATGCAGCACTTTAATTTCCCTTGGGTACCCTTGGAGAACTTTCTAAGCACAAGCCGAGGACGGCTTGCCTTTCAGTAAGGGAGAATGTAATGCCCCAGAGTGGCATTACCACTCCTACGCCCAGCTCCTTTCTGTGTGTGCTGGTACGGTGTAATTCTGTGTATTTTGTCCAGGTCCTCCACACTGTGCATTTCCTATGTTTAAATTGTTAATGTTCATGTAGTGTAGCTGGTCTACCAGCAGATGGCAGCACTTATGGCAGAGCTATCCTACAGAGAATGTAACTTGTCTTTCCATTCTAGCCCTCTCTAAAGAGGGAGGAATTTTTAGTTAGTAAAGGTCAGACTAGAGTACCCCCTGCAAGTGGAAGGTTATGTGCAAGCCAGCAGAGCACACCTGCAGCTCTGTTGGGCATAGAGACCCAGGCTGAAAGCCTCACAAGCCCGGAGTAAAGTTCCCTGGATAAAAATAAAGACAGAGTCAGACTACAGAAAGCTTAGTACAGCAGAAAGGAAAAGATTCTATTTAATCCTGATAGCACAGCAGCGCTACAGAAAGACCGATATAACAGACCGAATGTGTTTGCCTGCTAGAACTTATGCCATAGCCTGATGGTAACCAAGATAAAGTTGGGGGATTGTTCCTTGATGAAAGTTTATGCAAGTAAAGCTGTTAACTACTTCAATACAAGTCTGGACTCCATTTATTCTATAAATCCCTCAACTATTCACCCTATTTGCACTGCTTCGGATGACTACGTCTGGGGTTCCATGATATCTAGGTAGGATCTAGGTAGGATCACCGTGACAAGTACACAGCCCCAACACCTAAAGGGACATTTTAGACAACTCTTACACCACTCTGGCAATCCTACACCTGGGTACCACCATCACTTTCTACTTAAGGGAACCCTGTGTAATGCCGCCGTCCCGTGCACTTCAGGTTCAGCGGCGGCTTCCTTGCGTTCCACTGTGGAACGCGGAAGCCGCTCGAGTTCAGGCTCAGGAAGCGGCAGCTGCGTTCCACGCTGGAAGGCGGAAGTCGCTCTATACGAACAGCGGCTCCTCCCCATAACCAGACGCTATTTAAGTGAGCCAGGGAGACAACATAGCGTTGCGAAATTGAGGGTTACACGCCTGTAACCTCCTGAACCTGCTACTCTGTTGGATGCCACTGGAATCCCTGGACCTGCCGTCGTCCCCCTGTGAACTGGGTTCCCTCGGACTCCTCGCTATCCACCTACACGCAAGTACTGCTCCGGTTGGAGCTCTGCTCCTTGCAATACAGCTCCTCATTTGATGTTTGGACTGATCTAAGCTTAGCGGTAACCACGTCCTGGGATCCCCTAGCTACAATCCGCAACTACTCAAGTAGTCCTGCCAGTACGCAGGATATGGATGAATAACCTTCTGTTTGCCACTGTTCCTTTGACTTGGGCTGTGATGTTTTGAGTCTCAAACACGCCGTTCAGATTGCGAGTGACGAGAGACTCAACCCTGAGTAGCCTCTCTCTTCCAAATACCCTCTGCAGTTGTGATCCAGACACACCGTAGCTCAGGTGGGCGTGACACCCTGTCGCTCGTTGCTGAAATGTAACTGGTGTCACAACAAAAAACTCTTTGTCTTTAAGGGACCCCTGGTAGTAGCCCGCCCGTTGCATATTCACCACAAAAAAGAAACATTAAAATATTGGTGGAATATGAAATGAAAAAGAATATTCAAATTTAAAATGCATTAGTCGAAAACACTGTAATGGTGGTTCTGAAAGGGTAGCATCAGACTGAAGTTCCTTGGGCCCACCAGGGGAAATTATTCGGTGGGCCTATGCACTGTGTATACAGGACATGTCAACTAAGTAATTTTTGTTATCAATGAACATGCAGACCTTACCATCAAAATGTTCAATAAAAGATATGGTTCATAGGTGGACATCGACTGAAAAGGGCCCTTATGCAAGAAAAGTATGTGGGCACTTTTTATAATGGCAAGTTTTTTGAGAGTGAGGTGCTCCTCATAGAACTTCTTTCTAACAAGTTGTAATCCACGAGTAACAGTTATGACAATAGGTAACAGTCTTACATGCAATGAAGTACACATTAGGAGGCATTGGCATTGGTGTTTTCATGCTAATATGTTTATAAGCCTTTTTTCTGCTGCACAGGCTACACACATGGTATGTCCACCTGTGATCTTGTTATTGATTCACTCTAGAGCAGGGTTCACAGCCTGCGGGCCATATGCGGCCCCCAGAGCCATGAGATCAGCTGTGTTTATGCCCTGAGCGCTGTACAACGCAGCATTACAGCTCCTGCTCCTGGAGCAGGATGGGTTCCCAGCTGTCAGTGATAGCGGGGGAGCAGAGGAGAAGGCAGAAGCAGTTTCTAGCCTGCTTGGGGGCAGAGGAGTGCAGAGCTGCAGGGTTAGTAGACCTTGATCAGCGCTGCCTGTTTACATAGCCCCCACAACAGGCTGGTTGCCCCTGTAACTGGGGCTCCTTTGGATGCCCCAGTGGAAATAGTGCGAAAAACGTCTGTCATTGTCTCCCATAGGTGTTTCAGTGGCCTCTTGGGGACAAATTATGTGGAAACAATATATATAGGGAGGCTGTGGCGGGCATCAGAAGCGTCGCGGGTGCCGGGAGCAAATACAACCGGTGTGAGGGGCCCAGGCATTAGAGGGGGCATTATAGGGTTTGGATTCAGGCCTGGTCATTAAAGTGCTTTCTCCGCTAAAAAAGTAAGGGAAAATGCTTACTGGTTATTGCATGGAACAAGTGGATTGGCAGAAAGTGGTAATAACCAGTGAGAGCTGTCCTCTGCAGTGAAGGAAAGCACTGATTTATGAAAAGGCGGCAGGGTGGAAGGAACTTTCGCCATTTTTCTGGTAAAAATGATTTTTTTTTAACAAGTTTCTGCAGCATGGCCCCTAAAACAGAACATTCATACTTACCTGCTCCCTGACTCTCCAGTCCTCCACACTGCCCCCGCTTCCTCCATCTTCCGGTCACTTCTAATCAATGATTGCCTTCAGTGGTGACATGCTGCTTGTGGCCACATCACTGCTGAAGCCAGTTATTGGCTGGAGAAATGCATGTGACTATGCCCATGCACTGCCAGATGAAAAGGTTGCAACAGGCAATAGAAGATGACTGGGAGCAGATAAGTATAACTCTTTGGTTTCATGCTGCAGGAACTTGTTAAAAAATCATTTTTGCTGGGAAATCCCTGTAAGCCCCGATCACACTGCATGATATCCGGAACAATTACTGGGAACAAGTCTTCATTGGAGAGATCATTCCTGATAACTGGCAGGTATAATCGTGCTGCCAATCAGCTGTTAAACCAGGAATCACTCGTTTTTTGGCTGATATGTATATTTTATCAGGATGACAGATGTATCAGCAGCACATCTCTCTGTGTAATCAGGGATAGGCTACCAGTGAAGGAGGAATGACTTTGCTAGTAATCATTCCTCCCCAGTCACTTTGCATTGACCTGTGTAATAGGCCGATGCAAATAGCCGGCGATCGACATTTCTTTTATTTGCGGTCCCTTGAAATAGAGTGATGTGACAATGCAGCCCTCAGACCCCAAAAGGTTGTTCACCCCTGCTATAGAGGTTAGCTCTAGCTTCTGTGGACCTTAGGAACCCTGTTTTATTAGAGGTCAATTATTTTATTTGAGCCTGGGCCCAACCAAAGATTCTCTGGTATTTAAGTGAGTCTGTCCAACCCTGTGAAAGGGTTTACATGTGCCGACCAGAAAATTGAGTGTTGAGAAGGAAGCGTTCCTTCCTGACATTCAACTGCTTGTTCGGTGAAGGAGACCATTGGTTTTACATGCAGTGATCTCCTTCACAGTACGTGGATGAGAGATCGCTACTGCACTGTTTCTGGGCAGCAGATTGCTGTTTAGATAGTATGATCTGCTGCCCAGAAATGATAATTGGAGTGCCTGCACGAATGACAGGATCACCCAATGAACGAGCATAATTAGGAGGGTAGATTGTTGTGAATGAGCATTTGCAGAAACCTGGATTCCCAATAAATCCACCTTTACATGGACACACTTCACGCCCCCATCAGAATCTCATGATTTCCTAAGTCATCACCTCTGTTGTTTTGTTACATCTATAGTAAATGCCTCTGTTTTACTACTCTCGCTTACCTTAAAGGGGTTCTCCGGGGATACTGATTTTTTTTAGCAAGTGCCCACAAACCTTCCTCTGTAAACAAAAGATGTGTACTTACCAGCTCCCCACCACTCCTTTGCAATGCCTCCACTGTGTCCATGTTCGGGTCCCCAGCTTGTTTTCTTCCAGTGCTGTATGTGCAATATCACAGAGCAGGGGTTATCTTCAAATGGTTTGTTATGTATTGTAATGGATGAGCCCTAACTCCGACACAGCCCTGGCAGGAGACTGGGTGGGGAATTTAGGATCTTCCTCCAGCTCAGTTAGTGAACCTAGACTGAAATTCAAAGAAGAAGAAAGCTTTCTCTTGTGTTCCTTCTTATTGGGCCTCAAGTTCCAGAGAATAACAGATCTCTTAAAATAGTAAAACATAATAGAAACTATATAAATTTGGTATCGCCATAATGTTACTTACCCGCAGAATAAGTTTGTCATGTCATTTTTAATGCATAGTAAAAAAAAAAAAAAGAAAAACTGTGGCCACAATGTTGTTGCTGACCACCTACCCCAGTTGGAGTTGCCAAAGGGATGTTTGTTGCTTGATGTAATTTAGCAACTGCTAGCCTGTGTGACTACTCTCACCCAGGCTGATCAGCTCCAACACTGCATGGCAGCACTTGACTTAACAAGTGATAGGAAGGAGGGGGCATGGGAGTAATGCTGTGCCCTTCTGCTGTTGGGGACAGGAGCATGTCCATGGAAGAGGAGGTGTGTGGTGTGGGAGCCAGAGAAATGCTTCTGTCTTCTAATGCTTCCCGCAGTGTTAAACAAAAAACCTGCCAGATAGGAGATACTAATGCAGAGCTAGAAGCAGCTTGGCTTAGCTCTCGCACGTTTGGGCCTAATACACCCACAGTGTCAGTGGTATCACCACCTCCTGAATCAGATATGGCCCTGGCAGTTCTTTGGGAGGTATGTCACCTCTGCTCTTTATTACAGCTACCGCCACCACCCTCTATCTTCATATAACCATTTTCATTTTCGCAGTGTTAGGCAGCTGCTTAGGAGAAGCCATGCTTTTGGGACAAGGTTAGAGGAGTCTGGGTATTTATAGTGCTTTGAAATTTGCATCACATGGCCTTTCCTAACGATGAATGTGAACAAGCCTTAACCGTAACAGGTTATTTAAGGTCTGAGACCTCGATCAAAGTTGAGTGCTCAAATCTCGTTGGGTTTCAATACTTTTGCAAGGTACTCTTTTATTTTGTTCACTCTAAAATTGCACTAAACCAAAATAATACACTAATTCTGATTAAACTGTTGAAAAGTGTATTTCATCTTTAACTTTTTGCCTTTTGGACATCATTTCATCTTCAACTTGCTTAACTGTTCACAATTACAGTAATTTTGACCATGGGTTCCCAAATTTTTGCATGCCACTCTATACTTCAAGGGCATTGCTAGGGTCTCAAAAGGTCCGTGCAAAAATCACAATGCATATTTGCCACGTTCTCAAAGTATCCGCCCTGCTCCCCACATACACACATCCTAGCGCTAAACACATATTTTACTTGCTGCATTGCTGCATGGAAACTTCTAAGCATACTGGACTATACAGCACCACATCTCTATTACATCCAGAGCCTTATAGGTGAGGTATCCTCTGATACAGTATAGACAGTTTCTTTCCTCATCTACTCCATTTGACCCATGACAACTTCTTTCAGCAGTGTCTCATCTCTGCAGAGTTCACCAAAAAGACAACTTACGTTCCTCAATCATCTATTATCATCCTCCTCCTATCCTGCTGCCTCAACAATATTATCTTGCTGCTGACCCCAATACTGTGCCCGCTGTGCTCCCCAATGCCTCTAAATACTACACTGCAGAAATTATACTGCCATGCAGATTAGTCCCCCTATAGTGATATAAAAGCAATACTAATAGCAACAATTCTCTCCCAGAGTGCCTTTATTACTAATAGTGACCCCCTACAATGCAAAGTATTAATAAGGCCCCGCTGTAGTTCCTCCAGTAGTATTAAGGCACTTTTAAAGTGTCCGTAGTAGTTATAATGTCTCCTATAGGACCCCAGTGGTTACTGTCTAATGTCCCCTATAATGCCCCAGTGGTTACTATCTAATGTTCCCTATAGTGTCCTAGTAGATATGATGCCCCCTGTAATGCCCCATATAGTGTCCTAGTAGTTTAAATGTCCCCTTATAGTGGTTCCAGTAGCTATAGTGCTCCCTGTGGTGGCCCCGCCAGTTTTAATGCGGCACTATAGTTCCCTAGTAATTAAAATGCCCCCTATAGTGCCTCAGTAGTTTTGATGCCCCCAGTAATGCCCCAATATGCTCACCTATAGTGCCCTGAGCCTTTACAAAGCCCCCACTATAGACACACACAAAAAATACTCACCTGACTTCCCACTGCCTGAGGCCCAAGTTACCGATTTCTGGATTCAGGAGGCCGCTGTAAGTATGGACCGTTCCATAGTGGAGGCAGGCTGAGAGCACTTGTGGAAGGTTATTTATTCGCAGACAATCCTTTCATGGCAAGCACTGAATATAGCAGCTATACTTTTTTAAAGTATAACTGTCAAATTTTTTTTTTTTTTACTATTGGATTTTGGTGATTAATATCACCTTGTTGGCCCTGTTTTAATTTCTGATTATTTAATAAATAACCCCTAAAAGTATCCAGTATTGGCTATTGTTACCTGAGATAAAATCAGGTTGCTATGCTCCTTCCGTCTACAAGATGAGAGGACGGAGCACACTGCGTGCACTAGGAACTGATAGTGAGTCAGCATTGTAAGGGAATGTATAAAAAGCCAGGTTCTTCCTGACAGGAGATAACAGTGCTGGGCTGTGTGTGTGAACTTCTCCACATGCCTGTGCTTGGCAGACACTCCCTTAGCAGTTCTGGAGAATGTGGCTGCTCAGTGTATAAATTACAGCCTTATCTGATAAGAGGAGAGCTTGTAGAAGGACTACAGGCTTCAGCCAGACCTGGGAACTTTACTGCAAGACCCCCCTAAACAGAGCTGCCGATTTTCTGCATTTCCAGGACATGCATATATAGCTTTTATAACTTTTTGATACATTTCTGACAATTAGTGTATAACAATATTTTCCAGCTATTAAATACAAAAGTACTTACAGGAATTTAGAAAATGTCAGGAATTTCAGAAATTGTATTCCAATAATTATGGTTTAGGTTCCATCTTCCAAGTATCCTTGTATTTTTCATGATAGTAAGAAAATGCCACTTTTACTACGGTGAATTTATTATTACTAAATTATTGGCCATTTATATAGGAGTTGAAGTTAAAGCTGGAGTCGGAATGTGATAAAATGCATCAGAGTCAGAGCTTACAGACTCCACAGCCCTGATTTTAAGAAATGCTTGCCAAGGCAACATTACTAACCTTCCCCGACAAATACTGTTATCTCTCTCCCCTAAAACCCTGCTGCAATATTACCCAGGACATAAATTTACCAAGATTGCACTTAGTTTTTTTTTCTCCTAGGAACACTTCAGCTTTGACAGGGTGTGAAGGTAGGGAATAGTGGAGCCCTGAACTCACTGCATCACTGTCCCTACCTGATTGCACAACCCGTCCTGAAGTGATGGCCCACAACTGGCAAACAGTCCCTTCCTGACTTGGTCCTATGCCCTATGAGGGAAAATATGAATAGAGAAAATAATTAACATAATGACAGACAGGCAAAAACAGGACTGGATCAGAGCCCAGAAGCAAAGTCAAAATCAGGCCAAGCCAGAGTGATACATCAGAACCAAGACAAGATACAAACACAAATACCAGATGGGGACAGAGCCATGAGATCACATTATGCAATATACAGCAGTCAGGAGCAAGGTCAGAGACAATCCAGAAGTCTGAGTACCAGAGATCCAAACAACAGTACAGAACACACTAGTGAGGCTTAGAAAACCAATCAGCAGCCAGCAGTTGCCTGTTTAATTCTCCCTCTGGCAGAGAACAGGTGACGCTGGAGCCGCACCTGATTGTTTCAAAGCCTCTGCTCCCTTATAGGCCTAGCATCTTCCATTTCAGTGCGACTTGTTGCAACAGCAACAACACAATGCCGCCATGGAGGGACGGGACCTTCCATGGGAGCACCGCCAGTGAGTTCATGACACAGGACATGGGCTAGTGGGATGTGTTTTGTTACGGGGTGGGGTTTGTTGGGGCATGCTTGTCATGGAGCATGTTCTGCTCTGTTGTATGTTAGCAGGGTATAGGTGAGCTGTCCACAGTCATGTCAGCCCTGGCATACTGCTTATTAGGGATAATACTACTAGCCCTCCCCACAAACACTCTCACACCTCCCCCTACAACCTTGAATCAATATTGTCTAGGACAAAAATGTACCTATTGAAAAATAGGGACTGTCCTGGCAGATTTGCTGCAGTGATATGATAGGCACTGCCCTGGCAGATTTGCTGCATTGATATGATAACAGAACTAAACTCTGTAAATAGTTATGGTGACTTAACCAAGCCTAAGGTTACCTAACAGAATCAAACTCAGTACATAGATATGGTAACAGAGCTAAGATCACTACCTTGATACAGTAACAGAACGTTGAGTACTGCATAGATATAACAGAACCAAGCTTAGTACAAACAGAAC
This sequence comes from Bufotes viridis, assembly GCA_033119425.1. Classification (NCBI taxonomy): domain Eukaryota; kingdom Metazoa; phylum Chordata; class Amphibia; order Anura; family Bufonidae; genus Bufotes; species Bufotes viridis. The sequence goes on from CM065593.1 coordinate 225,252,542, forward strand.
CAAGCTCAGTGTATAGATACAGCAACAGAACTAAGTTCAGTACATAGATACAGTAATATAAGTTACTAAATGTCTAAATAAGGCTGTGCTGTGAAAAATTTGCCCACCCTCTAAAGCAACACGTGCTAATGTTTTTCTTAGGAAACACTACAATTGCATGCACATTGCACCTTGTGTATATAGTCCCAATCTAAGGCCCGTTTTGCATCCCATTTGGGAGACCACCTCTCCCATTTTTCTTTTTAGATCAATAGAAGGATCAAATTTAGGTTCCAAGATGGTGATAAACCTTTCTTACTTGCACTGGTTTCCAATTATCATTTTGATCTAAAAAAAAAAGTTTATGGTTAGACATAATTGTGATGTAAAAACAGACTAATAAATGATAGTGCCAAAAATAGTTTTTATTTCTACATAATCAGAGTATGTTCACATGGCTAATTCCACTGATTCAGCTAATTCCACTGATCCTGCAGAGGAAAACAGGTGTTTTTTCACTGCTAAATCTACATTAAAAACTCCTCCAGCAGTTTTGTCATTGCATTTAAAAAATTCAACCTTTTGCACACAGTGTAAAATGGTAGAGGTTTTTTCAATAGCCGATTTTAAAAACAATTGTGAAGTAACGTTACTTCTAAGAAGCAGATTTGATTGTGGATTCCATGGAAGTCAATGGGGAAGCAGGAAAACTTCTAAAAATTCTAAAACTCTTGTAACTCCTCCAAAACCACCACCAACTTACAAATGTGCCACCAAAACAACCTGTTTTCAGCTACTGAACTGCAATTAATTTTTCTGCTGTAGATTTTAGTTGTGTGAACATACCTTCGGGCATGCCTTTGCACCCATACCTCTTCACATCCAGGCACATTTTAAAACTCATACTTCTATACACATAGGCATGAGTTTATACTTATACTTCTAAATACACATTCACACTTAAAAACAGAGGCATTCTTTTTCACTCATACTTTAAATCCAATGCACACAGGGGAGATGTTACAAATATAGCACTGCTCTACACAAAAGTACTGACAGCCTTTTCTCCATCTACTCACTAGGAGTTCATTGGACAATTTAAAAACAAAAACACAACAAACCTGGAGGTCTCAAATTCAATATATGTGAGAGCCTTCATCCACAACTCAAAGCATAATGTAGCGGAAGAGGTCAATTATACAAATGCATATGGTGTATAATGGTACTAAAAAGAAAATACCTAATCAATATAATTAAATGTTCACTGATCCCTAAAGTATATGGATACCAAAATCAATAAATGGATACAACAAAAAACTCATATCAAATGTGATATTACATGATCAAAGATCAATAGTGCTAATATGTAAAATATACACAGTGGAAAAAAGGTACCATACTATTATTATAAAGCAGGGACCTCTTTCAGAGTGCTCTGGGGCCGAACTCCACATGTATCACTGCCACAAGTCATACAGCGTTATCAGGGGTGAGATAGAATCACTTGAGACACATTAAAGCAGTGATGGGCAACGTGCGGCTCTCCAGCTGTTGCAGAACTACAACTCCCAGCATGCAAAGCCTGTCTATAGCTATCAGCCTACTGCAGGGCATGGTGGGAGTTGTAGTTTAGCAACAGCTGGAGAGCCGCACGTTGCCCATCACTGCATTAAAGCAGCCATTTGCTCCAAGCTCCAACACTCTATCTAAGGGCTCATTCACACGGAAGCTATGCACTGCGCCTCCACTTAAACTAGAAAGTGCTAACCTAACTTCAAAGGACAGGTGCACTTGTCTAAATGTTGAGAAAGCCATTTGATCAGCACATGGAACGTCATGTCCCATCAGTTTACACTGCATTGTCAAGGTCACTTAACTAGGGGTCAGAAAAGGGAGTTGTATTATAATAACATAATTATGTCTGTATAAATTTATATGACTGCATAACTCCTTCAAAGAATAACTGTCATTTCATTTTTTTGTTTCATAAATTACTAGTATTGGCCAAATAGAGAAAAATTTGTAATATATCTTATCAGAGAATAATGCTTCTCCTCTTAATAGGCTTCTTTCCTGCTCCCCCTCCGCTCTTCTAAATGTCAATTCACTGCTTAGATTCGTCTTCAGTGAAAACAATTGAAGATGGGCTGCCTGCTCACTGAAGAATTAGATTGTATAGAAGTCTATGGAGAGGGGAGGGGGTAAGGAGAGGGGGGCTGCTACATAAAGGCACAAGCTGAAAGACTTGAAAGGGTCTTGTACGTGATTTACCGTCATATTTCACTGCTGAATTCAAACTTAAATTGCTCATGGCTTGGTTTGAGATACACCACTGTGCTCCTTAATTGCTCCAGAATTTGGTGCCAAGTAGGTGGTCTAAACTTAGACTAGACAGTCTAAAGAGGTGCCAGATTTATCAATCAACATCAGCCACTGTTATAAATCTAGCAATTTATTCTTCTAAACAGCACCGGGATTGTGCCATCAACGGCCGCCTGTGGAATCTTCCTGACCTAGGTCATACATCTGGGGTCGGAAGTTGCTGCTCCTCACCAGAGGTGTTACCACACGCGTTCTTCTGAACGCGTGACTTTAACTATTGTTCTCCCATGAACTTATATTGTGTGTTCTTTTTCCCTTTTTGGGTTTTGACGGTTTGTTGTCCCCTGATGAGTCTAACCGTCTATGCAGGTTTGGTATGACGAAACGCGTTGGGACGCCACCACCTCCCCAATCTTTTTTCCTGCATCCCTTTGTAATTGTTGAGGCCACACGCCGCCATCCGGCTTTTTTACCTCTGGGACTGACTTAGGTTGCCTTTTACAGTTTACCGGTCCTCTCTCCCCCATCCCGCTACTTCATCAGGGGCAGCGTGTGTAGGGCTAGGTTCCAGCATTGGGCCACCCCTTGCGGGGTTTTTTGGACCTGGTGATAGCCTACCTAGGGCGGTTCAGGCCAAGCAGGGTATGATTAGGGTTTTCCCTTACCATCTCCCTACCCTTGTACATACCCTGACCATTTGACCAACTCTTTCACTGTTTTACCCATTTCCGCACATGGGGATTTAGAGTTGGATCAAAGACCCGGTATAGCACGTGATTGACCATAGTTTGGGTGATCACTTGTGCTTATCTTTTGTTTGTACGCATTTGTGTTTAGTGTTTGTCCTTTTGATTTATAGGGGAGCTCTCCACCTTGGAGCTATTTTTAACCTACTTCATTAAAAGTGATGTTTTATATAATACTATTACTCCCGTCTAATATTGTTGTTTTTTTGTGGGACAAGTTTTACTTTCTAATGGCATTTATGGTTGCATACAATGTAGTGGAAAGCATGAAAATATTCCAAATGGGGTGTTTTTACAGCATTTCCTATGCAGTAAAAATGACATGTTACTTTCATTCTACTGGTCAGTATGATTACAACTAGGCTAGAGCAAATCGACTTTCAGATCACAGATCCGAAGTCGATTCATACAAATACTTCGATTTTAATGCTGTTTCCATACAGCATTAAAATGTATTGGCTCCGTGGAGCTAAAGTTCTGCTCGCCCGAATGTGTGCGAGGCTTCAGTGAATTCCTACTGTCAGGGGCGTAACTACCATAGCGGCAGGCCAGGTGACTGCTATGGGGCCCAGGGCAAGAGGGGGCCCAGTCTTAGTTGGGATTATCTCCTCTTCTGCTGGAGGTGAAAACTTGGTCAGGACTCCACCCTCTAAAGGAACAACTTTTAGCAAATGAGGCAGTGGAAAAATGGCCCAATGGTCATTGAAAGGGTCCTGGCAGAAACCCTTATGTCCTGTGTGGGGGGCCTGGTTTGATCCTTGCTATGGAGCCCTTACTTCTCTATGTACGCCACTGCCTACTGTATTCATATTGGCATATTTAAAACCAATTTAAAATAGCAATCCAAAGTGGGCTGTAGTACAGAGGTACCAGCCAGTACCAAAGCCCACTTCGGATTGCTATTAAATTGTTTTTAAATAGACAGATATGAATACATTAAGAACAAACTTTGGCTCAACGGAGCCAATACATTTTAATGCTGTACAGAAACAGCGTTAAAATAGAAGTATTTGAATGAATTGACTTCAGATCTATGATCCGAAGATTGATTCGCTAAAGCCTAATTACAAAGAAGAAACCACATATGTATAGTTTTTCCTGTGTTTTTAATGCTGAAAAAAATAAAAACTTTGAAAAAAACTTTTTCTTTGCATCAGCAATGATATTTATTTTTTAAATTGTTTATGTATTTTTCTTTTAATTTGGGGGAAAGGAAGGTGAGTTCATTTTTATGTTTTTGTTTTTAAAAATATTTTTAAAAACATTTTTCTGTTTCTTTTTTTTACTCTTTTTAATAGTTCTCCTAGGAAACTATAATAAGTAATTATTAGATTGCTTCTCTCATAGACTCCAATGCATTAGCAGGAGTCTTCATAGGAACTAATTTTCAGCAGCCTCGTATCACTCAGGAGTAGAGTTGAGCGAACGTGTATTTTAAGTTCGGCGTCCAAAGTTCGGGTTGGGGTTATCGAAGAATCCCGTTATGGATTCCGCTACCACGGACCATAACGGCATTTGAAATCCATAAGGCGATTCTTCAATGAACCCGAACCTTGGACAACACTAAGGACCTGGGGTGGCGTCACCGTCATGTGATCAGTGCAGGGGCGTGGCTCAGTACTGATCCACGCCCCCTGCACTGATCACATGACGGTGACGTCACCCCAGGTCCTTAGTGTTGTCCAAGGTTCGGGTTCATTGAAGAATCCCCTTATGGATTTCAAATGCCGTTATGGTCCGTGGTGCCTGCTGTTTGAAAATGCCGCATATACAAATATATATGTCCATGGTCAGGACTTTAAATATGATGCCCGCTCGTGAGTGCAGCAGGTGCCATATTTAAAGTCCCGACCGCCGTTGTATCCTTGTTCACAAAATGGACAAGAATAGGAGATGTTCTATTTTTTTTGCGGGGCCGCAGAATGGACTTATGGTAGGTGGACAGCATAAGGGTGTGCTGCATCTATTGTGGCCTCACTGAGATATTTGGGTCCACATCCGATCCACAAAAAATGTAGATCGGATGTGGACTAAAACTACAGCCCTGGCGTCCTGGTACTTAAGGAACAAGGGCGTACCTGTATATTTCCTGTACAAGGGCGTACCTGTGAATTTCCAATCACCACCTCGCAGGTGGCAGTGATGGAAACAAGGTGCCTGCTAAAATCATTCAGCAGGCACCTTGTTACAATGCCCACGGGGGTCCTGTGACGCCCCCCCCCCCCATGTCGGTGATCACAGCAAACCGCAGGTCAATTCAGACCTGCGGTTTGCAACGCTTTTTAGGCCCCTTTCACACGGGCGAGTTTTCCGCGCGGGTGCAATGCGTGAGGAGGACGCATTGCACCCGCACTGAATCCGGACCCATTCATTTCTATGGGGCTGTGCACATGAGCAGTGATTTTCACGCATCACTTCTGCGTTGCGTGAAAATCGCAGCATGTTCTATATTCTGCGTTTTTCACGCAGCGCAGGCCCCATAGAAGTGAATGGGGATGCGGGAAAATCGCAAGCATCCGCAACCAAGTGCGGATGCGTTGCGATTTTCCCGCATTGTTGCTTAGCAGCGGGACCCAATCTCTATTATTTCCCCTTATAACATGGTTATAAGGGAAATAATAGCATTCTTAATAAAGAATGCATTGTTAAATGATGAGGAAGGGGTTAAAAATAATAAAAGTTAACTTACCTTAGCCACTTGATCGCGTGAGTCGCGATCTGTCCTCTCTTTCCCTGCAGCATCGATGATCTAAAGGACCTGTGATGACGTCACATCACATGGCCCAATCACCTGCTCCATCACTATGGTGATGGAGCATGTGATGGTCCATGTGACCATGTGACATCATCCAAGGTCCTTAATCACTATCCTCAGGCTGTGAATAGTGCTTAAGGACCTTGGATGATGTCACGTGGTCACATGGACCAATCACATGCTCCATCACCATAGTGATGGAGCAGGTGATGGGCCATGTGATGCTGTGACATCATTACAGGTCCTTTACATCTTTCAAGCTAACGGAGAGGAGGCCGGGCTTCGCGATCAAATGGACCAGGTAAGTTATGATTAGTTTATTATTTTTAACCCATTCTGCACTGGGTTCAACATTAGGGAGATGGCCAAGGGTATTATTTAACATTATAACTATGTTATAATGTGAAATAATACCAGCGGGACAATTTCTGACCCAAACATGCACTTCTGTGAAGAAGTGCAGGTTCGGGTCTGGGTACCAAAAGTGCCGATTTTTCTCCCGCGCGTGCAAAACGCATGACAGCGCTTTGCACTCGCAGGGAAAAATCGCGGCAATTCCCGCAACGCACCCGCACTGTTTGACGGAGTGCACCCGCAACGCCCGTCTGAAAGAGGCCTTACAGTTTCTGAGCCCGATCAGAAACTTAAAAGTTGCAGTTTTTTTGTTTTTTATTGCCCCTTTGTAGCCCTCTTACTGATTGGCAGGTGGGCTGTGCAGGGGGGGTGGCGGCGGCATTGATGTGCGGCGTGGGAGGCGGGCGGTGTGGCAGGCAGGATCGCGATTCCCCGCCCGCCTCCTCTCTAAACACATTGCTGACACACTGCTAAAAACGGCTGGCATCTGTGCTTGTACAGATGCCAGCTGTTTAACCCCTTCCATACCGCGGTCTGTATGGACCGATGTATGGAAGGGGTTAACAGGTGCTGTGCCCTTGCAGCCCACAATTCTTGAAGGGAGCACAGAGGGAGGGGGCTCCCCTCCCTCCCAATCATTCGCTGCTCTGTTCTGGCAGCGGGTGATGGTCACCATGGCAATAGGACGCCTTCAGATGCATTCTGCTTGCCATGGTAATGGCATGCAGTACAAATATGACCATGCCATTTATCAACACATGCATGTAATTGGAGGTAACCTTTTTTAACAAACTAATTTTTTGAGGAGAGATTTATGTTAATAATATGTACGTACAGATTGGTAACTTACATACGCATAACACAGTAAATGTATGATTTGTTACAGATACCTGCAAAAATGAAAAAAAAAATGAAGAATCAGATAAAGCAGGAGCTCAAAGCGACAAGTCACATGAACGAAAAAGATTGCGAGCTGATAGTGGATCTTTGGCAGCTCCCCCTTAGAAACCGCTGGGAAGTTTACAGGTCCATTAATATTGTTTTGCATTTTAGTTGAGAGGTTTAATATCACTATGTGCCACCTAAGGACTTGTTCACATCTGAATTGGAACCTCCGTTCAGGTGATTAATGACAGATTTCGTCAAACACAGTGGAGAGAAACATCTTTCATGCAGGATTTTTTTCTCTGCTGAAAATGTAGAATCCCAAATTAAAATCAAATGGACTCCATTATAGTCAATTAGATCTTTTTGTTGTTCTACTTCTTTACTAGGACAAAACAACAATGCCGATGTGAACTCAGCCTTAGGGCCCTTGCACACGACCGTATGCCCTCCGAGATATACGGTCCGTGAGCCGGCCATATATCCCGGATTGGCATTGATCGTGCGCACGGGAGCACACAGCATCATAGATTACAATGATGCTGTGCACGTCGGGCCACCCGCGGGGCTATTGTCCCGCTCTCATAAGATCGTATGATTGCGGGACAATAGCCCCACTGGCAGCCCAAAGTCCACAGCATCATTGTAATCTATCATGCTGTGTGCTCCTGTGCGCACGATCAGTTCTGCTTCGGGACATATGGCCCGCTCACGGACCGTATATCTCGGAGGGCATATGGTCGTGTGCAAGGGCCCTTAAGGTACATTCAAACAAACGTATATATTATGCTGTCAGCAAAATGCCGTCCGTATTTTTTGCAGATCCATAGAATACCGTGCATTTACAGCCAAGAATAGGACATGTTCTAACTTTTGCAGAAGGGACATATGAATGCGGAAAGCACACAGATGTCTTCCACTTTCCGTTCTTGGCTGAAAATGCGGACAACTGATCCACTGAAGTAAAAAAATGTGGATGTCACACAAATGGTAATTGCGTTTTGCAGATCCGCGTTTTGGGGACCGCAAAAACATACAGTGATGTAAATTTAACCTTAAGCAGAATTCACGCGAACATGTCCACTTTGCAGACCACAAACCGTGGATCAAAACACCAGCAACCGTCAGTGCACACCTCGCATCATGGTGCAGACCACAGACCTGGAAACACAGAAGCCTTCCGTTTGCTTCCGGGTCTGTACCTCTGCCAGACAAAAGACAGGACATGTCTTTAGCCGCATCTTGCAGATCACAGACCCATTGAATTCAGTAGGTCCGCACCGTGATGCAAAGTGCACATGGCTGGTGCAAAACGGACACGGTCGTGTGAATGCGGCCTTAGTAGAAAATTTTTTCACATATCTAATGTTATATTGTTGCAGATGCTGGAGATCTAAATATTTGCATGATATTCGTAATGAAGTATTTACAGTAGAAAACCTATACCAGATAGTGGTAAACAGGATGACTGAATTAAGAAACCAAGAGGATCTGCTAATATTAAAAGAGGCGGACATTATTGGCATGACTACCACAGGTTAGATGTAGAATCAGAGTTTATTATGACTTTGTTGCTTTCTTTGTCAAGGTTTAACAAATGAGCTTTAATATTTATATGTATTTCATTTAACTTTAGGTGCAGCCAAGTTTAGAAAGATGCTACAGAATGTCCAACCTAAAATTGTAATAGTAGAAGAAGCAGCTGAAGTTCTGGAGGCTCACATTATTACCACACTTAGTTCCAGCTGTCAACACCTCATACTTATTGGAGACCATCAACAAGTATGTTCTGAAATATTTATAAAGAAATTATAAAGTAGCCAATAATGTATTTAAAACTATAGACATTAGGGTTTATTATGATAATATGATGTAACCTACTAAAAAAAATTCACAGTAGAATAATTTTCATAGCTCATCTATCAGGCTGGATTCAGACAGGCCTTTTTTGTTTCTGGAATTGATATATGAACAAATAGGAAGATATAATTTTCTATTCACATCTGGCATTTTGGGGTTTTGGGATTAGAGCCTTTTTGTGAGGGCATTTTTTTTGTTTGAATTAACTCAAAAGGTTGTTTTAGGAATTACAACTTATCCACATATCATAAAGATAAAATATCTCAAACATTGATTGGAAAAAACAGCAGAAAAGGTGTAAATGCAAAAATGACATCCTTTATCTTTCAAAAAGGCTATCCCAATAAGGCAACCCATTTCCTACTAGCCAGTGTAGAAAGACATCGCAAAAAGGCTGGTTAGCAATTCTTTTTTTTTTTTTTGAACAATAGATTTTTATTAAAAAGATTTTTCAAATATAGTAAAGAACAATGTAGAGAGTTACATCGATATTGCAAGTATCAAGAATATGAGACGATGTTACAATCAGAGTCAGCAATAAAATAGAAAATGGGATACATATCTTAACACTTGTCTAATAAGTAAAATAAGACAATTGAATAACGCTCGTGTCTTTTCCATATATGGATACCAAGTCATGGAAACGGAATAAACATTAAACAGATATAGGTAGATATAGAGACAACCAAGAGAGTCATTTTCAGGCACAATGGGTTATTTAACCATATTTTCCACTTTTCAAGGAATGTAACCTTTCTATTATTTGCGGAGGCCCAAATCCCTTCGTTTATGCATGCAAAATCCAGTGTTCTAGAAATTCTCCTAACATTGGGCATGGAATCAGACTTCCAACCGTTTGAAATTTTCAAACGTGTAGCTGTTAATACATGGAAAATAAAAACCCTATAGATTGGTAGAAATGAGTCTACGCCCTTGGAGAGAAGAGCCTATTGAGGTGATGGTTCTATATGAAAATTACAAACTCTAGACATAAACGAGAAAGCTTCTTGCCATAGTTTGGCCACAATGGGACAACCCCACCACATGTGTATGTAAGTACCATTAGTTTTATGACATCTCCAACATAAAGGGGACATTTCTGCAAAAATGGTACAAAGAGAGAGGGGAGTTTTATACCATCTGCAAAAACTTTTCTAGTATTTTCAAGATGGTCTGCACATCTCGAAAATTTAAACGCTACTGAGAATGACCCCCTCCATTCTTCCGTAGAAAATGTAGATTGGAGGTCCGTATGCCAGAGTTCCAGAATATGGGCAAGGGGATCAGAAGGAGAGATCTTTAAGATCTGATATCCATTTGATATACCCCTGTCCACTGCTCTGGAAGAAAACAACCAGTTTTTCAAAGATATATCAACAGGATTACAAGAGAAAATGTGGGGAGATTGGAAAAGATGTCTGATTTGAAGGAATTTGTAAAATTCTTTGTTGGAGATGTCATATGTTGAATGTAATGTTGAGAAGTCAACCATGACGCCTTTACGCCAAAATTGGGAACACTTTGTTATGCCAGCTTTAATCCAATTTGCTAAAGAGAGATTTGGGATAGCTAGTTCACATAGTTCTATAGGGGCGTCTGAGTAGGAAATAGGTACCCGTTTTTCTGTTCTAGTAATTTGTTTCCAAATGTGTGTGAAGCAGCCTGAACCGTTACAAATTGAGATTCAAGTCTTGTGCCAAAAATACTTTGCTTAGAGGAATCAGATTTCAGTAAGTATCTAAGTTGGTCAAGTATGTTTGCTTTATAATAGTTGGAAATAGAGGGTAGATTTAGGCCTCCTTTATGTAATGGTACATATAGAATATCTGCCTTGACTCTAGGTTTGCGTTTACCCCAGGCATTTCGGTTGATTAGTGATTGTAGTTTACCTAAAAAGTAGTTTGGAACAATAATTGGAACGTTTCTGAAAACATAGAGTATTTTGGGAAGAATTACCATTTTAATTGCCGCTATCTTACCAAGCCATGACAGTGTATGTAATTTAATGTCATTCAGACTGGAGCTTATCTTGTCCAGAAGTGCTAAATAATTAAGGAAAAATAATTTATTAGAGGGGAAGGTTAGATTGATACCCAAATAAGTGAGTGAGTCCTGGGCCCATTGATATTGATGGGATAGGGAAATTCTTAGTTTAATATGGTAAGGTAGTCCTAGATCTAGCATTTGGGATTTACTAGGGTTTATCTTGTAATAGGAAGCGTTCCCGAACCGTGTAATAATATCATTAATGGCAGGAAGAGAATTTAAGGGGTTAGAAGTGATGATAAGGACATCATCAGCAAATAATCCGATTCAGTGGTCCTGGCGTCCTATTTGGATACCTTGGATTAAAGGGGAAGTCCTAACATGCTTGGCAAACGGTTCCATAGAGAGGGCAAAAATCAGGGGGGACATAGGGCAACCCTGTCTGGTCCCGTTCTTAATGTTAAAAGATCTAGACAAAAAACCGGATGTGTACACTGAGGCACAAGGATGAGAATATAGGGCCATAACTGCAGATAAAAATAAGCCTCCAAAACCAAACTTTTTCAATGTTTCTCGGACATAGTCCCACTGAATTCTATTGAACGCCTTCTCAGCGTCCAGGGACAGGAGCAGAGAAGGCGTTCGACGGTCATAGGCCACTTCAATTAAATCAATAAATCTTCTTGTACCATCTGAGGATTGTCTGCCTGCAACAAAACCGAGTTGGTCAGTGTTAACCAGGGAGGGGAGAACGCCAGCCAAGCGATCTGCTAAAATGTTTGCATAGATTTTGATATCAGAGTTAAGAAGAGATATTGGTCTGAAGTTGGCCGGTTTATCACTAGGTTTGCCAGGTTTTGGCAATGTGACTATTAAAGCGTTTAGCATGTCTCTTGGGGCCTCACCTTGGGAAGCAATTAGATTAAATGTTCTGGAAAGGTAGGGGGATAGAATAGGGGAGAATAGTTTAAAGTATTCATTGGATAGCCTGTCTGGGCCCGGGGACTTGTTTGGTTTCAAAGATCGGATTGCTTTCTCAACTTCTGAATTAGTGATACCTTCATTTAAGGAGGAAAGTTGGGGCGCTGGAATAGTGGGGAGGGAGATTCCTGATAAAAAGTCGTTAATAGTTGTCAAGTTAGGATGAGTAACGTTGTCAGAGGACTGAATATTGTAAAGATCTGAGTAGTAATTTGCAAACTCATCTGCAATAAGTTTAGGGTTGATTATCTTATTCCCACCGTTATCATATAGAAATTAAATTTTTGTTTTAGCTTGCCAATACTGATTAGCTTTAAGTTTTCGTAAGTGAAATTGATGTCTTTGGTGCAGATGGATATACAATTTATGCCTAGCAATTTTTAACTCTTCTTTAATAGTAGGGTTCAAGGAGATTTTATGTTTGCGTTCCAGAGTCTTAATTGACTCTAATAAGGCAGAAGTGACCTTTTCCCTTTCCTTTTTTTGAATGGCAGCATGTTTTAATAGGTGGCCCCTAATAAAAGCCTTATGGGCGCACCACAAGGTGGTGTCATTTACTGAGTTATTGTCATTAAGGGAAAAGTATTCCTTGAGTGCGTCAGATAAACTGGAGTGTACTGAGTGATTCTGGAGAAGGGAATTATTAACTCTCCATGGGGAGTAGATTTGGTTGGGACAGTTATCTTTTATCGTTAGTGAAATGGGAGCGTGGTCCGACCAGGTGATATTGTAAATAGCGGTCTGTTGTATATGTTGAAGGAGCCATTTATCCACAACAAAAAGATCAATCCTAGAGAAGGAGTCATGAGGGTTAGAAAAAAAAGTGAAGTCTTTTTCATTAGCGTGAAAGACTCTCCATGTATCATAGAGTCCCTCCTGGAAAAGGAAATCTTGTAAGGATGCTTCCTTAGTTGGGCGTAAAGAATGCCCAGTTTTATCTATGTCAGCATTTGGGCAAAGGTTAAAATCACCACAGAGTATTAATGAGCCCTGTTTGTTGTCCTGAGCTAACTGGACAATTTTTTTTAATAAAGCTAAGTTGCCTTTTATTGGGGGCATATAAATTAACAATTGTGTATCGCGAGTTGTTAATATCACAGGTTATGATTATTTCTTCGTCAGAAATAGTATTAAGACATTGAAAAGAGATAGTATTTCTGAAACCAATCATCACTCCTCTCTTCTTGTCCTGTGCAGGAGCAAAAAAGAGGGAAGGGAAGGATTTATGTTTCATTCTCCTATTATCAGATACATTAAGATGTGTCTCCTGTACACATACTACATCACATATTTGTTTTTTGACCTCAGACCAAAACATGGACCTTTTGAATGGACTATTTAACCCTTTTACATTGTAGGACAGGATTTTAATCCCCATAATGAAAAATGATATTGTTGCTAATGTGACAGCTGACCAACATAGAACCTATGTAGGTGTACCTACTGCAAGTGTGAGGTGTATTTACATACATTACTAGGAAGAAATCAGCTTGACAGTATCTTCTTCTTAATATGACGAAGCTTATTCGGATTGTCATCTGTGAGAATCTGAGTAGATGTAATCTCTCTAAACGTAAAACAGACAAAAAAAATAGAAAAGACCAACAGGGCATGAACATAAAATACAGTATGGTCCAACCGGGACCCAACAAGTCCTGAAAGCCTAGAATATGCCTTCTAGGGGGGTGAACAAGTGAAGGATATGAGAGTGAGACAACAGGAGAGCTCAGGACGGGAGAGAAAAAGTGTAGGATCCTTGACTGTAGATCATGGCGAAAAAAAAGTCAGGATGAGATTCAAAAAGTTCAGTCATTTGACAGCCAGTCATGGGTGAGGTTTAGTGGCTTCTTCTTTATTGTGGGTTCTTCTACATTAGCAGAGTCTTTACCAGTGTGGTCACTTGCCGTGACGAGATGTTCCAATTAACCAGAGCGTCAGCAGCTTCTTGGGGTGATGTGAAGATAGAGGTGGAGTTTTGATACCTTACAATTAGTTTAACAGGATAACCCCACTTATAGGAGATGCCATTTTCACGTAGAATTTTAGTAGTTTGCAGAAATTCTCTCCTCCTGGAAAGAGTGGCTGCTGAAAGATCCGTGAATAGAGAAATAGGTTGAAATCTCTCAGGTAATTGGTTTTTGTGTATGGAAGCTTTCATCAAGGCATCTTTTACATGGTAGAAATGGATCCTAGCCAGAACATCCCTAGGAACAGACGCTGGTAGTGACTTTGGCTTTGGAATACGGTGAATTCTGTCAATTATCAGCTCAGAAGCCGGGGTATCTGGCAGATAGGCAACAATAAGGTCTGCAGCAAGTTCACAGAGCTGGAGGTCTGTCACAGTTTCAGGAATATTGCGGAAGCGAACATTGTTTCTGCAATTTTCAGTCTAATAGCTACCATATCATCTTCCATAGCATTATGAACATCAACTAGAGAGTTGTGGGCAGATACAAATTCCTCCATCTTGCTTTCTAGATGAGCCGTTCTATCACCAATAGCAACCAGCTCTGCATGTATGGTGGTAATTGTCTCTTTAAAATCTTTATGAATGGACTTCTTAAGGTCCAGAAGCATCTCCCTCATTATGGAGACAGATAATACAGAGTCACTTGTATTTGAAATAGCATCTGGCGCTGATATGAATGGCGAGGTATGGAGGGAAGATTCACTCACCCTTCTATGGCGTTTTTTGTCTGGCAAGAGCGGGCTGTCCAGTGTTTGTACTGGTTCTGGCAGACCTGGTAGTGTAGGAGGTGAGCGGGAACCTCTGGACCCAGGCAAGGAGTGCGTTGTGTCCTCCTGCTGGCGGGAGTCGGCGTCATCTTGCGCGCCACTCCTGGCTGCAGAGAAGAAGGCTGTCAGTTTCTGTGGGCCTGGAGCCTTTTTCCTTCCTCTGGCCATGGCGGGTGGTGCCCTGACTGAGATCGGACTCCAGGGGTGAGATGCTAAGGGATTAGGTGCCGGTAAACACCGCTGTAAGCTGCTTACTGGAGGATCCTTACAGAGCTTCTCCCTCACACGTCTGCTGCTCTCGGCATCCGGCCAGGCCCCCGCAATTCTTTACTACTGTATATGCATTATGTAATATTTGGGACCATCCACAGCTTCCCCTCGTGATAACAGATGGTTGCTGGGCTAACCTTTTTTTTTTGAGGGAGGGACAAACCCTTTATGGCTTGAAATTAAAATTCTGACAGTCACGATACCTTAATAGTAGGCTTTGTATTAAAGGGGTTTTCTAAGAACTTTTTACTGATGACCTATGCTCTGGATAGGTCTTCAATATCTGATTGATGGGGGTCTGACTTCCAGGGCCAGGCTTCTTTATCGTGGTAAGGCATCTTGTTAATGCACAGGAGAAAAGACCTGTACTTAAAATACATTGAGTACATCATGGTATTATCTGGCAGTGAAGAGCCTCCATACAATCCTCTTTACTACTTCCAGGTGTACCATGATGTAATCCATGCATGCGCAGGAATGAGATGCCTTACTGAGCATGAGTTAAAAATTCTGATCCAGGTTCACGCAGGATACAGGTGCCTGCCCTGTCAGTCTCCAAGGGAAAGGAGCAGCTTAGAAGAGGGATGGAACTTTGGTGCACTCGGGGCTGGGGTCCACCCTCAGTGAGTGCTATGAGTATCTCATTAGTGTATTTCTTTAAAGTGATTTTTCAGCTAAATGCAGCCAAGAATTTCAAAGGCAAATGTACTGTTTTAATTGTCTGTTCAAGCATTCCATGGCACTGTACTTATCTTAATATGCAAATACAAGCTGACAGACTTCCTTTACGTTTCAGGGCATCTACCTTGGAATTCTTACTTTGAAATCAATTTTGGGGGTGACAGTCTTCTTTTTTGTTTTAAAGAAAACGTGCCTATTGTACTAATGTGCATATTCTGTGTAAATAGGATTAAATTATGTGTAAATAGGTCTTTATTTTCTCTTCGATACTGACCAACCTTAATATGATGTATTGTCTCTCTTAGCTCCGTCCAAGTACTACAGTATATGAACTGGCAAAAAACTTTAATTTAGAAGTATCAATGTTTGAAAGACTGATCAGAATGAAAATCCCATATGTACGCTTGGACTACCAGGTAAGACTTTACATTTGATATTGTAGTTAAATTTGCCCCACCTTTGGAGGCATTTTTATTATTATTATTATTATTACATTGTACTTATTTAGAGCTAAAAATATATTTTTTCAATTGGTCTTAATGAAAAATATGGAATCCTTTTTTGTGTACATGACTGAGATGCTGTAGTAGCAGCCGGAGGATTTTCTGTCTTCTCCGTCATTTGGGGAGCTGACGGGACTCCTTATCTCTGCTCTCTGACATTATAAACAGTCATTATAGCTCAGTTCTTATCTTTTTTTGTGTCTATATGTGACTTAAATAAGTGTTTATGACTTCTTAGTAGTTTAGAGATAAGGTTTATTAGATGACCGGCACAAAGTGAAATTGAAAGTACCAGTCACACAGTTTACAATTTATGAAGATTTCAGAATGCCTGTAAAAAGAATTAGTAAAGCTTCTTGCCCTGAAACAAACAAAACTTGTTTGTGTCATTAAAAGTTGTACGCTTCATAAATATGCTGTAAAAATTTCCCCACAATTACATGTCAGACAAGTATTTTGTGGATGTTAGGCTACTTTCACTCTAGCGTTTTGTCTTTCCGTTTGTGAGATCCGTTCAGGGCTCTCACAAGCGGTCCAAAACGGATCAGTTTTGCCCTAATGCATTCTGAATGGAAAACTATCTGCTCAGAATGCATCAGTTTGCCTCCGTTCAGTCACCATTCCACTCTGGAGACGGACACCAAAAAGCTGCCTGGAGCATTTTGGTGTCCGTCTGATGAAACTGAGCCAAACGGATCCGTCCTGGCACACAATGTAAGGCAGGGGTCCTCAAACTTTTTAAACTGGGGGCCACTTCACTGTCCCTCAGACCGTTGGAGGGCCGGACTATATTTTTTAAAGGGGTATTCCCATCTTGGACAATAGGGGAATATCGTTAGGTGCAGGTCCCACCGCTGGGACCCGCACCTATATAGAGAACGGAGCCCCGAAAGTGAATGGGAGTGTACTGCGCATGCACTGCCCATGCTCCCATTCATTTCTATGAGGCTGACTGAAATAGCCGAGCCAGTGCTCGGCCATTTTCGGCAGCCCCATAGAAATTAATGGAGGGTGGCTGCGCATGCGCAGTGCACTCCCCTTCAGTTTTGGGGCTCCGTTCTCTATGTCAGTGCGGGTCCCAGCGGTGGGACCTACACCTATAGGACAATTGGGGCATATTCTACCTAGCGATATGCCCCCATTGTCCAAGATGGGAAAATCCCTTTAACTATGACCAAATTCCTATGCACACTGCACATTTGTTATTTTGAAGTGAAAAAAACAAAAGGTAACAAATACAATATAAATTTGTAAAGTTAAAATAAATCAACAGACTTACCAGTACTTCAATGGGAACTGTGGGCCTGCTTTTGGCTAATGAGATGGTCAATGTCCGGTTCCATATTTGTCACTGCTAGTCATAACAAGTGTGCATCATTTAATCTAGATCTGGTTGGAGATTTCAGATGTTTCATTCTGGAAAAAGTCTGTTCACAGGCATAAGTGCTGCCAAAGATGGTTACCATTTTGAGTGCATGGTTCCTGAGATTAGGATATGTCTCAGAGGGGAGAGATGCATAGAAATTAGGAAGGCTGCTTGACTTGAATGCGTCTTTCATAGAGTCACAATTCTGCAGTTCAGCTAGTTCCATTTGGTAAATTGTATGGACATTTTCAATGTCAACAGAAAATGGGTTACGGAAAAGCTGTATGTCCTGTTCATGGAGATGAAGCTCTTTAAATCTAAATTTGAACTCCTTTTGCAACGTTTCCAGTGAATCCACACATGTTTTGTTTGGGAATGAAACCAATGGTTTTTCCACTAACACGTTTTGAGTTGTGGGGAGATGGCAGAAGTTTTCCTCCTTCACTTGTTTGATGAGGAGGCCTAATTTTACTTCAAATGCTTTCACATGTGATTACATATCACAGATTAGCTTCCCTTTTCCCTGAAGTTGCAGATTGAAACTGTTGAGTAGCTCTGTTATATCTGTCAGAAAGGTAAGGTGCCATTTCCATTCTGCATCATTGAGCTCTGGTACTTCTTCTTTGTTTTTTGAAAGTAGAAAAGCTGAAATCTGTGGAAGTAAGTCATAGAAATGTTTCAAAACTCTCCCTCAACTCAACCAACGTACTTCTGTGTGGTACAGAACATCTTCATAGGCAACATTTAGCTTAGACAGAAATTCCTGAAATTGTCTGTGGTTTAGTGCATGAACTCTAATAAAGTTAACACAAGATACCACAATTTTCATAACAGAGTCCCACTTCAGTGATTTACAACACAGCGCTTGTTGGTGGATGAGGCAGTGTATGGTAATTGGATGAGGATGGTTATGTTTGTCCATCTCTTGTTTAATGTGAGCAATTACTCCTTTCTTAGGCCCCTTTCACACGGGCGAGTTTTCCGCACGGGTGCAATGCGTGAGGAGGACGCCTTGCACCCGCACTGAATCTGGACCCATTCATTTTTTATGGGGCTGTGCACATGAGCGGTGAATTTCACACATCACTTCTGCGTTGCGTGAAAATCGCAGCATGCTCTATATTGTGCGTTTTTCACGCAACGCAGGCCCCATAGAAGTGAATGGGGCTGCGGGAAAATCGCAAGCATCCGCAAGCAAGTGCGGATGCGTTGCGATTTTCCTGCATGGTTGCTTAGCAACAGGACCCGATCTCTATTATTTTCCCTTATAACATGGTTATAAGGGGAAATAATAGCATTCTTAATAAAGAATGCATTGTAAAATAAAGTGGAAGGGGTTAAAAATAATAAAAGTTAACTTACCTTAGCCACTTGATCGCGTAGTCGCGATCTGTCCTTTCTTTCCCTGCATCAGCTAAGATCTACAGGACCTGTGATGACGTCACATCACATGGTCCAATCACATGGTCCATCTTACCATGGTGATGGACCATGTGATTGGACCATGTGATGTGACGTCATCACAGGTCCTGTAGATCTTAGCTGATGCAGGGAAAGAGAGGACAGATCGCGACTACGCGATCAAGTGGCTAAGGTAAGTTAACTTTTATTATTTTTAACCCCTTCCACTTTATTTTACAATGCATTCTTTATTAAGAATGCTATTATTTCCCCTTATAACCATGTTATAAGGGAAAATAATCAATTCTCCAGAATACCCGAAACCGGACTTCAGTGATGAAGTCGGGCTTCGGGTTGGGTACCAAACATGGCGATTTTTCTCACGCGCGTGCAAAACGCGTTACAAACATTTGCACCCGCGCAGGAAAAACGCGCATATTCCCGCAACGCACCCGCCTCTTATCCGGACGTCATGTTTGAAAGAGGCCTTAGACTCCACCATGCTAGGAGCCCCATCAGTTGTCACACTGGCTAGTTTAGCCCAATCCAGCTCCAAACCATTCACAGTTTGGCAAAGGTTTTCATATATATTCGCTCCTGTGGTTGTACCTTTGATGCTTTGCAGTGCAGCAAGCTCTTCTGTGACTTCAAAATAGTAATTCACCCCACGAATGAAAATGAGAAGTTGGGCAGAATCACGAACATCATTGCTTTCGTCGAGTGCCAAGGAAAAATAGCAACGTTTTTTTGCGGAGTTTTGCAAATGCTGATGCAAATTGTCTCCCATTTCTTCAATCCTTTGTGTCACTGTAGGTCCTGAAAGACTCACTGTACTAAATAAATCGGACTTCTCTGGACACATCTCTTTGGCAACAGAAAGAAGGCATTCTTTAACAAATTCTCCCTCCACAAATGGTCTGCCAGTGCGTGCTATTAGCTTGGCAACTTGAAAACTTGCTCGCAGTGATGAAATATTTAGCTGCTTTAGCTGCACAAAAGTATTTTGCTGAGTTGTCAATGTATGTTTCAGTTTTAATATTTAATCTTTTCTCACTTCTCCGACCAAACAATCATATTTATCTTCATCTTGAGTTTGATAGTGGGGACGCAAATTGTATTCTTTGAACACAGCAACTATATTCTGGCATATCAGACACACAGCTTTTTCTTTATACCGCATGAAAAAGTAATCGTAAGTCCACTGTTATTTGAATATCCTACACTCAGAGTCAATTTTTCTTTTTCTTGACATCATTGTTTCCTAGGGATTCAAAATTGCTATTAGTAAAATACCAATGTGTGTGTGTGTGTGTGTGTGTGTGTGTGTGTATATATATATATAGATCCCAGAGAAGAGGCAGCACTCCGGAGTTAAATGGTGATGACCCAATATATTCCAAGGCAACGTTTCATCCTACTCCATGAGGCCTTTGTCAAGCCTCATGGAGTAGGCTGAAACGTTGCCTTGGAATAAATTGGGTCATCACAATTTAACTCAGGAGTGCTGCCTCTTCTCTGGGATCTTTATATGTGGATGATAGTGTTGAGCGAACAGTTCGAAAATCGTTCGGGGCCGTACCGAATTTTGGGGTGTCCGTGACACGGACCCGAACACGGACATTTTCAAAAAAGTTCGGGTTCGGGTCCGGTGTTCGTCGATTTCTTCCCGCTTTCTGAAGGGCTGCATAGCAGCCAATCAGCTAGCGTTTTACTTCTTGCCCTAAGAGCCCATCACAGCCATGCCTACTAATGGCATGGCTGTGATTGGCCAAGTGCAGCATGTGACCCAGCCTCTATTTAAGCTGGAGTCACATAGCGCCGCACGTCACACTGCTCTGACTAGTGTAGGGAGAGGATGCAGCTTCTGTGAGGGCGAGATAGGCAGGGATAAAGAAGTGATTGAATGATCTACCTTTCTACACCTGTGCATCAGAACAACTCAGCTGAGCTGTTCACTGAAAGTCACTATTTTGTTGAGACTGGCCAGAGCGATTTTTACTAGCACATGTAACTGGGCTGACCGGCGGTGGCCATTTTGGGACTTGTGGTGCGCCAGCACAAGCTGCCACAGAGTCTAAACCAAAGCTCCAAAGAAGTGTAAAATCTACACCTGTGAATCAGAACAACAGCGATTCAGCTGCTCCAGTCAAAGTCTATTTTTTTCTGGCTGGGCAGACCGTTTTCTGGCACATATTACTGGGCTGATAGGCGGCGGCCATTTTGGGACTTGTGGTGCTACAGCAAAAGCTGCCACAACGTCCATTAATCTCATGTAATAGTCGATTTTTTTCATAGATATACTACATCAGGGGTTTGGCTGTGCTTGTGTCACCCATACTAACTGCAAAGATATTTAATATATCAGTGGTGAAACTGAAAGTAACCCACTTGGATAGCAAATCCCATGAATGTGCTGTTCCAGCTAGGCTAGCCAGTGCCACTACAGCCGAGTCCAATACTGTCAGCCAGAAATATTTTTTTTTTTTATGTGCCAGAAATATAAATTAACCCCTTAAGGACCGGGGGTTTTGGGATTTTTGCGTTTTTGTTTTGCGCTCCCTGCCTTCCAAAAGCCATAACATTTTTATATTTCCGCTCACATAGCCATATGACGGCTTGTTTTTTGCGGGACAAGTACTTTTTAACGCTACCATTTATTTTTGCATGTGATGTAGTGGGAAACGGGAAAAAAATTCCAAATGGGGTGAAATTGCAAAAAAAAAGCAATTTCACCACAGTTTTACGGGTTTTTAAATTACAACGTTCGATTTGCGATAAAACTGACTGGTTAATTTTATTCTTCAGGTCAGTACGAATCCGGCAATACCTAATATGTATAGTTTTTCTTACGTTTTGATAGTGAAAAAAAATTAAAAGTGGGAATTTTTTATTTCATTTTTTTGTCGCCATGTTTTGACCCCTATAACTTTTTTGTAATTATGCGTACAGAGCAGTGTAGGGGCTCATTTTTTGTGGGCAATCTGAACTTTTAATTGATACCATTATGGGGTGCGTATGATGTTTTGATCACTTTTTATTGATTTTTTTAGGAAATTAGCGTCCAAAAATGGCGAATTAGCCATTTGGACGCTTTCTTCCGTTTTTATGTTTACCGTATGGTGAATATTTTTTAATATTATTATAGTATGGGCGTTTTCGCACATTGCGACACCCATTATGTGTAATTTTTTATTTTTTATTTATTTTATTTTCATTTTGGGGAAAGGGGGTGATTTGAATTTTATATTTTTATATTTTTTTATTTTTAAACTTTTTTTTTTTTTTACCACTTTCTTATAGTTCCCATAGGGAACTATAAGATGCAATCATCAGATTGCTATTTTCATATATTCAATGCAATAGCATTGAAATATATAGAGAAAATCGCATATTTCCTATAGAGCCTATTACAGTCATAGGCTCCATAGGAATACTAAGTAGTAACCTAGGTTTCATTCACAGAAACCTAGGGTACTAAATGCATGCTCGGCTCCCCTTGTGGCCATCAGGGAGCCGAGCAACACCGAAGTGAAACTTTCGGTTTCTTGCGATCAGATGCCGTGGTCAGGATTGACCACGGCATCTGAGGGGTTAAATGTCCGCGATCGGCATCGCTGCCGGTCGCGGACATGAGCTGCGGGTGTCAGCTTGATGAATCAAGCGTTTACCCGCAGCTCATGCGCCCGCTCCGTGCGGGAGCGGGCGCCATCTTTAAAGTCCGGACGAAGGGCGTACATGTCATGCCTTCGTCCTTAAGGGGATTAAAAAAGCTTTCACCGTAATAATAAAATTATTCTGGTGTTAGACCAGAAGAAGCACTCCTGTTGTAATTAATACTGTAAAAAGGCTTAGGCAATATTTCTCCCAGTGTGGGAAATTTATCTAGCAAAACTAGCATTTTAAAAATTCCGGTGTTCTGAAATACCAGCAGTCCTCTTGTAATTAATACACGCAAAAGGCATTATATCGTCCAGTGTTGTAATTTTGGTGAAAAAAGGCCAATTTAATCAATCTGGTGTTAGTTACACCAGAAACAGTAGGCCTCACGTTTTTACTCCTGTAAAAGGAATTAATACCGCAAAAGGCATTACATTGTCCAGTGTTGTAATTTTGGTGAAAAAAGGCCAATTTAATCAATCTGGTGTTTGTTAGACCAGAAACAGTAGGCCTCACGTTTTTACTCCCGTAAAAGGAATTATATCTCCCCGTGTGGGAATCTATGTACCAAAACTAGCATTTTAAAAATTCTGGTGTCCAGTTTGCAGCAGTCTTCTTGTAATTAATACCGCAAAAAGGCATTATTGTCCAGTGTTGTAATTTTGGTGAAAAAAAGGCCAATTTAATTAATCTGGTGTTTGTTAGACCAGAAACAGTAGGCCTCACGTTTTCACTCCTGTAAAAAGGAATTATATCTCCCTGTGTGGGAATCTATGTACCAAAACTAGCATTTTAAAAATTCTGGTGTCCAATTTGCAGCAGTCTTCTTGTAATTAATACCGGAAAAAGGAATTATATCTTCCAGTGTGGGAATTTTGGGGCTAAAAAATAATATATTTTATTGTGGTGCGAGTTGAATCGCAACAATGAGGAAACATTCTATTAAGGGACGAGGACGCGGTCGTGGTGGTGTCCGTGGAGCCTCTGTTGCTGGCAGAGGACGTGGCCGTTCGGCCTCAGGCACACAAAGTAGTGAACCAACTCCCTCAAGTAGCCGGCAGAATTTACAGCGATATTTGGTGGGGCCCAATGCCGTTATGAGGATGGTAAGGCCTGAGCAGGTACAGGCATTAGTCGATTGGGTGGCCGACAGTGCTTCCAGCACGTTCACCACATTGTCTTCCGCCCAGTCTTCTGCGGAAAGCGCACAGGTGGCACCTGAAAACCAAGCCCATCAGTCTGTCACATCACCCCCATGCATATCAGGGAAGCTGGCTGAGCCTCAAATTATGTAGCAGTCTCTTCTTCTGTTTGAAGACTCTGCTCCCACGGTTTTCCAGGGGCGTCCACCTAGCCCTTCCCCAGCGGTGGAAGACATTCCATGCACTGACGCACAACCACTTATGTATCCAGATGATGAGGACATGGGAATACCACGACAGCAGAGTGACCGAGTTTCTGATGATGACGAAACACTGGTGCCCACTGCCGCGTCTTATTGCAGTGTGCAGACTGAACAGGAGGAGGTCAGGGAGGAAGACTGGGTGGAAGACGATGCAGAGGACGATGAGGTCTTAGACCCCACATGGACTGAAGGTCGTGCCGCTGACTTAAATAGTTCAGAGGAAGAGGCAGTGGTGAGACCGAGACAACAGCGAAGCCAAAGAGGAGCAGGGGGCAAAAGCAGAACAGCCGCCGTCCAGAGGTTCGCCTGCTATTGGCCAGCGCCAACAGGGACCCAGCACCCCAAAGGCATCTTCAAGGAGTTCCCTGGCATGGCACTTCTTCAAACAATGTGCTGAGGACAAGACCAGAGTGGTTTGCACGCTGTGCCATCAGACCCTGAGGCGAGGCATTAACGTTCTTAACCTGAGCACCACCTGCATGATCAGGCATCTACATGCAAAGCATGAACTGCAGTGGAGTACACACCTTAAAAACAAGGAACCCGCTCAGGCTCCCCTGCTCCCTCTAGCGCTGCTGCCTCGGCTTCCGCCTCGAGAGGAATGTTGCCACCTGCCGAGCAGCAAACAGAGGATGTGCCACCACCACCACCACCGCCACCGTCACCTAGCGTCTCCACTATTTCACACAGCAGCGTTCAGCTCTCCATCTCTCAAACCTTTGAGAGGAAGCGCAAATTCCCACCTAGTCACCCTCGAGCCCTTGGCCTGAATGCCAGCATTTCTAAACTACTGGCCTTTGAAATGCTGTCATTCCGGCTGGTGGACACAGACAGCTTCAAACAGCTGATGGCCATGGCTGTCCCCCAGTATGTAGTTCCCAGCCGCCACTACTTCTCCAAGACAGCTGTGCCTTCCCTGCACATGCAAGTGTCCGATAAAATCAAGTGTGCACTGCGCAACGCCATTTGTGGCAAGGTCCACCTAACCACAGATACGTGGACCAGTAAGCACGGCCAGGGACGCTATATCTCCCTAACTGCACACTGGGTAAATGTAGTGGCGGCTGGGCCCCAGGCGGAGAGCTCCTTGGCGCACGTCCTTCCGCCGCCAAGGATCACAGGGCATCATTCTTTGCCTCCTGTAGCCTCCTCCTCCTACTCGGCTTCCTCCTCCTCCTCCTCTGCTTCCACCAGCTCATCCAGTCAGCCACACACCTTCACCACCAACTTCAGCACAGCCCGGGGTAAACGTCAGCAGGCCATTCTGAAACTCATATGTTTGGGGACAGGCCCCACACCGCGCAGGAGTTGTGGCGGGGTATTGAACAACAGACCGACCAGTGGTTGCTGCCGGTGGGCCTCAAGCCCGGCCTGGTGGTGTGCGATAATGGGCGAAATCTCGTGGCAGCTCTGGGACTAGCCGGTTTGGCGCACATCCCTTGCCTGGCGCATGTGCTGAATTTGGTGGTGCAAAAGTTAATTCACAACTACCCAGACATGTCAGAGCTGCTGCATAAAGTGCGGGCCGTCTGTGCGCGCTTCGGCGTTCACATCCTGCCGCTGCTCGCCTGTCTGCACTACAGCGGAACTCGGCCTTCCCGCTCACCGCCTAATATGCGACGTGCCCACCCGGTGGAACTCCACCTTGCACATGCTGGAGAGACTGTGCGAGCAGCAGCAGGCCATAGTGGAGTTTCAGCTGCAGCACGCACGGGTCAGTCGCACTGCGGAACAGCACCACTTCACCACCAATGATTGGGCCTCCATGCGAGACCTGTGTGCCCTGTTGCGCTGTTTCGAGTGCGCCACCAACATGGCCAGTGGCGATGCCACTGTTATCAGCATGACAATACCAATTCTATGTCTCCTAGAGAAAACGCTTAGGGCGATGATGGAAGAGGAGGTGGGCCAGGGCCAGGAGGAGGAGGAGGAGGATGACGGGTCGTTTTTAGCACTTTCAGGCCAGTCTGTTAGAAGTGGCTCAGAGGGAGGTTTTTGCAATAGCAGAGGGCAGGTACAAATGTGGCCAGCCAGGGACCACTACTGGAGGACGAGGAGGATGAGGAGGAGGTGGAGGAGGATGAGGATGAAGCAGGTTCACAGCGGGGTGGCACCCAGCACAGCGCAGGCACATCCCTGGTGCGTGGCTGGGGGATACAGAGGATGATGACGATACGCCTCCCACAGAGGACAGCTTGTCCTTACCTCTGGGGAGCCTGGCACACATGAGCGACTACATGCTGCAGTGCCTGCGCAACGACAGCAGAGTTGCCCACATTTTAACGTGTGCTGACTACTGGGTGGCCACCCTGCTGGATCCACGGTACAAAGACAATGTGCCCACTTTACTTCCTGCACTGGAGCGTGATAGGAAGATGCACGAGTACAAGCGCACACTGGTAGACGCGCTCCTGAGAGCATTCCCAACTGTCACAGGGGAACAGGTGGAAAGCCAAGGCCAAGGCAGAGGAGGAGCTAGAGGTCGCCCACGCAGCAGTGTCACGGCCAGCTCCTCTGAGGGCAGGGTTAGCATGGCAGAAATGTGGAAAAGTTTTGTCTCCACGCCACAGCTAACTGCCTCACCACCTGATACAGAACGTGTTAGCAGGAGGCAACATTTCACTAACATGGTTGAACAGTACGTCTGCACACAACTCCACGTACTGACGGATGGTTTGGCCCCATTCAACTTCTGGGTTTCCAAATTGTCCACGTGGCCAGAATTAGCATGTTATGCCTTGGAGGTGCTGGCCTGCCCGGCGGCGAGCGTTTTATCTGAACGTGTATTCAGCACGGCAGGGGGCGTCATTACTGACAAACGCAGCCGCCTGTCCGCAGCCAACGTGGACAAGCTGACGTTTATAAAAATGAACCAGGCATGGATCCCACAAGACCTGACCCTCCCTTGTGCAGAGTAGTCCTTAATAACTGCCTTAAACCATGTTGTCTTGTACTCCTGGCCACTTCTTCATTGAAAAATCAATTTTTGAAATTAAGTAGGATCTTGGGGTGCAACCCAGAGTTGAATGAACCTTCCCTCTGTCTGGGTGCCGGGGCCAAAGTACATGAAAGTGTCCTTCTCCTGTGCTGGGTGATATGAATGTTATACTTGTGCTGTCTGACATGTCTCCTCCGTGTGGCTGCAGGGGTCAAAGTCTCTAAAAGTGCCCTTCTCCTGTGGTGGTTGATGTAAAACTGATGCTTGTTCTATCTGACCTGTCTCCTCTGTGTCGGTGCTAAGGCCTAAGTCACTGAAAGCGGCCTTCTCCTGTGCTGGCTGATATAAATGCCTGAATCTCTGCTGTGGGACCTCTCTCCTCTTTCTGGGTGCAGGGGGTCAAAGAAACAAAAGGTGGCCTACTCCTGTGGTGGTTGACATGATGCCTGATTCTCTGCTGTGGGACCTCTCTCCTCCGTCTGGGTGCAGGGGTCAAAGTCTCTCAAAGTCGCCTTCTCTTGTGCTGGGTGATGTTAAACTGATGCTTGTGCCATCTGACATGGTTGCCGGGGTCCCATTAAATGGTGGCCTACTCCTGTGGTGGGTGATCTAAATGCCTGATTCTCTGCTGTGAAACCTCTCTCCTCCGTCTGGGTGCAGTGGTCAAAGTCTCTCAAAGTGGCCTTCTCTTGTGCTGGGTGATGTGAAACTGTTGCTTGTGCCATCTGACATGTTTGCCGGGGTCCCATTAAATGGTGGCCTACTGCTGTGGTGGGTGATCTAAATGCCTGATTCTCTGCTGTGAAAACCTCTCTCCTCCGTCTGGGTGCAGGGGTCAGAGTCTCTCAAAGTGGCCTTCTCTTGTGCTGGGTGATGTGAAACTGATGCTTGTACCAGCTGACATGGGTGCAGGGGTCAAATTAACTAAATGGTGGCCTACTCCTGTGGTGGGTGATATGATGCCTGAATATGTGCTGTGGGGCCTCTCTCCTCTTTCTGGGTGCAGGGGGTCAAAGTAACTAAAAGTGGCCTTCTCCTGTGCTGGATGGTATAAATGTAATGCTTGTGCTATCTGACATGTCTCCTCTGTCTGGGTGCTAAGGCCTAAGTCACTGAAAGTGGCCTTCTCCTGTGGTGGTTGATATGATGCCAGATTCTCTGCTATGGGACCTCTCTCCTTTGTCTGGATGCTGGGGTCGAAATAATAGTAGCGACCTTCTCCATTGGTGGGTGATTTGAAGCCTGATTCTGTGCTATGGGACCTAACTCCAATTAATATTGGTTAATTTTATTTTATTTTATGTTAAGTCATCATTTCCCTATCTCCATTTGTTTGCAGGGGATTTACCTACATTTTGCTGCCTTTTGCAGCCCTCTAGCCCTTTCCGGGAGTCTTTTACAGCCTTTTTAGTGCCCAAAAGTTCGGGTCCCCATTGACTTCTATGGGGTTCGGGTTCGGGATGAAGTTCGGGTTGAGTTCGGATCACGAACCCGGACATTTTCCGGAAGTTCGGCCGAACCTCTCGAACCCGAACATCCAGGTGTTCGCTCATCTCTAGTGGAGGATTGTCCGTCCTCCTTAGGATTTTGCACCCGCCAAGCCCTTTGGACATGCTGCTGCCTATCTATATATATATATATATATATATATATATATATATATATAAATACACACGTACACCGAGTGTATGAACCCCCACTTGCAGGTCTGTGCCCCCGACGTGGACACTTACCTCTTGCAGGCTTTCCTATGCAGACCAGCTCAGTCCCTGACGGGGTTCTGTTATCTCTCCCTATATAACGGGCCAAATTGATATGTTCTAAATCCGAACACTGAAAAGGAAACGCGTATCAAATCTTAGTTTTTCTACCAAGGAAACCCCTTTAATCAGTAATCTTTTTTACACTTCAGTTGACATTCTGGTTTGGAATGGCTATATAAGCAGGAAGATCCTATTTTATTATCGTGGTTGGCCCATGGAAAGAAAACTGGCAGTTTTCACCATTATATGACCTGTTGAAATGCAGAATGGCACCCTGATATTTCATTATCCAAGTCACTTTGAGGAAGAAATGAGAGCATGCCAACCCAGCCAACTGCCAGCTTTCTTTCCATGGGACAACCATGATACTAAAATAGGATCTTCCTGCTTATATAGCCATTCCAAACCAGAAAGTCAACTCAAGATGAGGAAATAGTAAGTAAATATTCTCTAAAAGACATATTTCCCTGCCCTTTATCCGGACTTCCTGTGACGCAGCTAAATATGAGGTTCCGAAGTTGGTTCTTTGAATATCCTACACTTGGAGTCACTTCTTTTTCTTCACAATAATGTTTCTAGGGATTCCAAATTGCGAGTAGTAAAATACCAATATGTGTGTGTGTGAATATATATATATTGTGGGGGGGTTGCTCTGGTAGACAGCGGTGCGGGTGCAGTATAGAGGCAAAGAGAGTCCAGGTAGTGCAGCAAACAGTGTTTTATTTCACACTTGCATAAACAAAACTCAAAACAGTCACTTAGTGTTACTTCACACACAGCAAAAACTTGAGGCAAAACAAAAGTCCAAGACTGAATCAAATTCACCTGTGTGGTTTAGGTGCGTGTTCACACCTGGCTGTCAGCCCAGCCGCAGGAAAGTCCAACCTCAGGCTTCCAGGCAGACTGCACGCCTCTTTGCAAGCTCTTGCTTCCAGCCCTGAGAGCTCCACGGAACACCAGCAGTTTCCAGGTTAAATCACCTCAAATCCTAGGTGTTAGTTCACACCTGGCTGAATGCTCAGCAACACAAAAAGTCCACTGACCGTCTTTACATGGCCTGCTCTCCTGACACACAGGTCTCAGCTTTTCAGCCCAGCACAGGGCTCAGATCCCAAACACAGAGAGAGCTTTGCATAAACCCAGCTGTCTTTTAAAGGCACCTAGGCATTAACCCAAAAAAAAACGGACCGGCACCTAAAATCCGGTCCAGTATTTGCCCTCACCTGGCTGCAATCAACCCAGCAGCACAGGCTGAGAGGAAAATACCTGTTTTTTTACCACCAAACCTCTCACTGTGTCACAATATATATATATATATATATATATATATATATATAGATATATATATACACACAGTGTATGAACCCCCACTTAAGGCCTCTGCCCCCCGACGTGGACACTTACCTCTTGCAGGCTTTTCTATGCAGACCAGCTCAGTCCCTGATAGGGTTCTGTTATCTCTCCCTATATAACGGGCCTGAAAGGAAATGCGTATCAAATTTTTAAACTTAAAGGAAACCCCTTTCATCCGGAATCTTTTGTACACTTCAGTTGATTTTCTGTTTTTGAATGGCTATATTAGCAGGATGCTATTTTATTATCATGGTTGCCCCATGGAAAGAAAACTGGCAGTTGGTTGGGTTGGCATGCTCTCATTTGTTTCCCTAAGAGACTTGGATAATGAAATATCAGGCTACAAGTCTGCATTTCAATAGGTCAGATTCTGACCTATTGAAATGCAGACTGACACCCTGATATTTCATTATCCAAGTGTCACTCTGACTGACCTGTTGACATGCAGACTGGCAGTTCGTTATCCAAGTCTCTTTGAGTAAGAATTGAGAGCATGCCAACCCACCTAACTGCCCGTTTTTTTCCCCATGATAATAACATAGCATCCTGCCTTTGACATTCAAAACCCATTCATTTCTATGGGGCTGTGCACATGAGCAGTAAATTTCACGCATCACTTCTGCGTTGCGTGAAAATCGCAGCATGCTCCAGTTTCTGCGTTTTTTACACAACGCAGGCCCATAGAAGTGAATGGGGCTGCGGGAAAATCGCAAGCATCTGCAAGCAAGTGCGGATGCGGTGCGATTTTCCCGCATGGTTGCTAGGAGACGATCGGGATGCGTACCCGATCTTTATTATTTTTCCTTATAACATAGTTATAAAGGAAAATAATAGCATTTTCAATAGAGAATGCCAAGTAAAAAGGGCACTAGAGGGTTAAAAATAATAAAAACATAAACTTACCCCCTCCATTTGATCGCGTAACAGCCGGTTACCGGTCTCCTGCTCTGTATTCAGCCGGGAAGGGGGTGAAGGACCTTCCGTGACGTTACTGGGTCACATGGTCCAATCACCTGCTTCCATGGAAGCGCGTGGGAGCGCGCAGTGACGTAATCGCGTACATCATAGGTCATGTTCAGTGAAGATAGAAGAAACTGCTGCAGCGAGGGCAAGTGGATAAGGTGAGGGTTGTTTAAAGCTGGGATCCTACCTGGGGGCATTATTAAAGCTGGGGGCACTATAAAAATATTATTTACACTGTGGGAGACATTATTTTAGCTGGGGCCAAAATAGGGTGCATTATTAAAGCTGGGGACAGTAAAAAAAAAAAAATCCTACCCTATGGGGGAAATTATTTTAGATGGGGGCCTACATGGAGGCATTATTAAAGCTGGGGGCAGCAAAAAAATAAAATAAAAAAATTCCTACACTATGGGGGACATTATTTTAGCTGGGGGCCTACCATCCTGTGGGTGTTCTCAGAAAGGTGGGTCTAGAAATAACTGCCAATCAAATTCATCCATTTTTCTTTAACCGACATGAAAAACGGATGCAAAATGGACATTAAAAACGGACACACGGACAGAAAATAGATGCACACACTGATGCAAAATGGCCATGAAAAACTGACATGTGTGCATGTAGCCTAAGTCAATGGAGTTCATGATCCGTCTTGGCTATATAAGACATAATACAACCGGATCCGCTCATGACGTATGCATGCAGTTGTATTATTGTAACGGAAGCGTTTTTGCAGATCCATGACGGTGTGAAAGTAGCCTTAGGCTACATGCACACGACAGTGAAAAAAAACGTCTGTTAAAAACTGATATTTTTAACGAACGTTTTTTTCACTGATGCCTGTCTGAGAAACGAACGTTAAAAATGGACCCATTCAATTGTATGGGGGCAGTCTGTCAGTGAAAAACGGACAAGATAGCATGTTCATTTTTTGACGTTCGTTTTTCACTGACAGTCAAAAAAACTGTCATGTGAATACATAGACTACAATTGGCTTTAAATTGTCCATTTCATGGCCGTTAAAAAAATGTACATCACATGTCCGTTTTTCACTGTCGTGTGCGTGTAGCCTTAAAGGTGTCTTAGATTATAAAAAATGGGGTAAAGGCAGGCAATGATATAATATAAAAGAAGTATTACTAACCTGTTTAATCTTCTGCTGCTCCAGTATCTATCTTTGTTTACTAGGCTGCTGCAATGATGTCACATCAAAATAAAAACTAGCTGCAATGATGTCAAGTGAAATCAAAAACTAGTGGCCACTGCAGCCAATCACTTACCTCAATTATTTTTATGATCTCATACATTGCCGTTAATGATAGTGGTGCCATTCTCAACTGCAGCACTAATGAGCTGTTACCTGTATGAATATGTGATCACAGAGGCTTTTTGTTGCTTATTTTAGTCTCAGAG
This sequence comes from Bufotes viridis, assembly GCA_033119425.1. Taxonomy (NCBI): domain Eukaryota; kingdom Metazoa; phylum Chordata; class Amphibia; order Anura; family Bufonidae; genus Bufotes; species Bufotes viridis. Next base: position 225,284,856 of record CM065593.1, read on the forward strand.
CTAACATCTGAACACTACATTTAGTCACGGCTTGTTTCACTTCAGCAAAGGATATTTATCATGTAGATAAAGTTAATACAGGGCACCTACTAATGTATTGTTATTGTACATTTGCTGGGTTGATTCATTTTTCCATTGCATTATACACTGCTCGTATCCAGGGGTTACAGTCACCGCTGCAATCCAGCAGTTGTGGTCATGGACACCATAGGAAAAAGTGGTGGGACCATGAGGGCTCGTATAGGCACATATAAGCAGCAGCACTTGTCCCAGCCACCTCATATCTGTGCTTCAGACAAGCAGTGTATAATGTGAAAAAAAGAAAAAAGCCAGCAAAGGAGGCAATATTAAGAATCACAATACATTAGTAACATTTATAAATACATTTTATAAATTTAAAAATTAATTTAGTGACACAAGACAGCTTTTTTAATACAGAAAAAATGACCTTTGAAAATGCCTTGTACAAACTTGCACAAGATACTTAAAGAGGTTTTCAGCTTTTTTCATATTAACCCCTTAGTGACCAGCCTGTTTTGGGCCTTACTGACCAAGCGTTTTTCTTCCTTTTTTCATCGTCGCGTTCCAAGAGCTAACTTTTTTATTTTTCTGTCTATATAGCTTTAAGAGGGCTTGTTTTTTGTGGGACAAGTTGTAGTTTTTAATGGTGCCATTTTGGGGTACACATAACTTTCTGATTAACTTTTATTAACTCCCTCTGGGAGGGAGATGGGAAAAACAGCGATACTGCCACTGCATTTTTAGGTTATAAATTTTACGGCATTCATTTTTCGGTATAAATAACATAATATCTTTATTCTCTTTATTCTTTGGGTCAGTACGATTACAGTGATACAAAATACATAGTTTTTTTTTTACATTTTGCTACTTTTTTGCAATAAAACCCCTTTTTTTTAAGAAAAAGGGGTTTTAAAGAAATGTTCTTGCATTGCCGCTTCCCAAGACCCATAACTTTTTTATTTTTATTTCTATGAAGTTGTGTGGGGGCTTGATTTTTGTAGGACAACTTGTATTTTTTATTGGTATCATTTTGGAGGAAATTGAGCTTTTTGATCGCTTGTTATTATGTTTTTTCAGTGGCAACTAAGTATAATTAGCAATTCTGTCATTTTTTTTTTTTTTTTTTTTACGGCGTTCACTGTAGGGAATATTTTACATGATATTTATGTAGTCCGGGTCGTTACAGTACAAAACAGCAATACCAAACATATGGGGAAGATTTTTTTTTTTTGCAATTTTTTTAATTGAAAAGCGCATTTTCAATGGAAAAAGTGTAATTTTTTTATGGGATTTTTTTAATTAAATAAATTAGGTTTTTTTTAAAAAAAATTTTACCACCTAATAGTCCCAGACTAGACTATAACAGACAGCTTTTTGATTGCGCAGCCTGCTGGGAATTATTGAAGGCTGGTCTTGGGCCTACATCAGACCCCAGGCAGCTTTCACACACATCGGCACCCCGTGATCACATTTGCAGGGTGCCGATGGGAGACAGAGGGAGTCTGCTCTCTCTGTCAACACATTACATGCAGCGGGCGCCATTGCCCGTGGCATGTAAAGTGTTAAACAGCACGGATCGGCACTCCTGCTGGTCTGGGCTGTTAGAGCAGGGCCACGGCTCTCATGTGAGAGCTGGGTCCCCGCTCCCCGTTGCAGGGCACCCATGCAGCGCTTAGACTGGGCCGCCGTAAAAAAGCACAGCCTAAGGCCCCTTAGTGACCGCCGTAAAAACACGTATGGGTGCTCACTAATGGGTTAATAACCTATCCTCAGGATAGGTCATCAATATCAGATTGGCAGCTGTTTGAAGAGAAGGCCACGCTTGTGCGAGCTCTGCCTTATCTTCATTGGTTACACCTGTAATTACACCTGCTCATTATTGCAACTGTGAGTGTATAGGAAGGAGCCTTTCCATAGAAGGGAATAGAACAGTTTAGGTGTAATTACACCTGCTCACCGCTGCAGTTGCAATGGCTGATCGGCGAGAAGGAATCCTGGAGATATGTCATCAATATGAATAAAGCGGACAACCCCTTTAACCACTTACTATAGTGATCAAATATAAAGGTCCACTAGTGAGACTAAAGAAATAGTCAAAAAGTACCTAAAAACTTGTAAAGCAAATGAAAAATACAATAAACCATGATTTAACAAACAGATTAGGATTGGCAATATACTCCCCTTCATAACCAAACACATGATTTTTTATTTTTTTTTAACCGTTCTGTTAGGCTACTTTCGTGCTAGCGTTTTTGCTGGATCCAGCAGGGCTCAGCAAAAACGCTTCCATTACTGATAATACAACCATTTGCATCCGTTATAAATGGATCCGGTTGTATTATCTTTAACATAGCTAAGACGAATCCATTATGAACTCCATTGAAAGTCAATGGGGGACAAATTCGATTTCTATTGTGTCAGATAGTGCCAGAGTTAAACGGATCCGTCCCTATTGACTTGCTTTGTGGGTCATGACGGATCCGTCATGTTCCACATCCCATGACGGAATGCATTTTGGGGTATTCTGTTCTGTTCAGCTATGTCTTGTCCCCATTGACAAAGAATCGGGACAAAACGGAAGTGTTTTTTTTTTTTTTTCCGTTATTGAGACCCTATGATCTCAATACCTGAAAATAGAAATGCTAGTGTGAAAGTAGCCTAATTCAACTCCTTAGCAAACCCTAACATAATAGTACGTCAGCAGGGCATTAGAGGTGTATAGAGTGGGGTCATCAGCTAATCCCACTCTATGGCCCAATTCATACGTCCGCAATCTTCGTCCGCACCCGTTCCGCAAATTTGCGGACCCATTCATTTTTAATGGGGACGTGATGGATGCGGAAAACACACACTGTGCTCTCCGCATCTGCATTTGCGGAGCGCGCTGCCGATCTTCCGGACGGCGGCTCCGCAAAAATATAGAGCATGTCCTATTCTTGCCCGCAATTGTGGACAAGTATAGGCATCTCTATAGGGCTGGTGGCAAGGTGTGTTGCGGATCCGCAAAACACTACGGACGTGTGAATAAGGCCTTAATGCGAGGGATTGGAGATAACTCTAATCCCGGTAATTTAACCCCTAAGATGCAGCTGTCAATAGCAACTACGGCATCTGAGCAGTTAGACAGACAGTGGTGAAGTCACAGGCCTCATATACGTTTCTATGATAGCAGCAGGCTCGCAGGGTTGTCAAAGTAAACTGTTTGTCAAGCTGTGGCATGGCCTGACAGGCAGCCTGGAGAAATCCTATAGACTGCAATAATGTTCTACCTCAGTCTGTGGTACAAAAAGTTTCCCCAGCATGAGGAGTCAACACAGTGTCCCAGTCACAGAGTAGTGAGGGTGGCAACAGCATGAGGAGTCAACACAGTGGCCCAGTCACAGAGTGGTGAGGATGGCAACAGCATGAGAAGTCAACACAGTGGTCCAGTTACAGAGTGGTGAGGGTGGGAATCGCATGAGGAGTTAACACAGTGGCACAGATACATTATGGGGAGGGTAGAAACCGCATTTTCAGTCAAAACGGTGACCCAGTTACTGAGTGGGGCGGTGGCAACAGCATGAAGAGTCAACACAGTGGCCCAGTCATAGAGTGGTGAGGGTAGGAATCGCATGAGGAGTCAACACAGTGGCCCAGTTACAGAGTGGTGAGGATGGGAATCACACAAGTAATCGCATGAGTAGTCAACACAGTGGCCCAGTCACAGAGTGAGCCATGCTAACATCCTCCGGAGGATTAATGAAAGATTCCCACCCCATCGAGTATGACATTTTCCCCCACCACTCCTTGCTGACTGCCTGCTGCCTCTGTGAACCCGTGCACCGCTACTTCTTCCGGACAAGTAGGCTCCTGCGTAGCAAGCGGTCTACCCCAGGCACGTTTGGCTACAGATCTCACACTGCAGCTAACCTGCTGACTCATGACCATGCTACCACCCTGCTGGCTCAGCCACTGCCTCACGTGCAAACTGCCACCCTCTTCTCCTGATGATGAAGCTCCCTCTTCACCCGCCTCCCATGTGCGATAGGCTATGACATCATAATCCACTACTGTCTGCAAGTCACTGATGTCACCCTCACAAGTCTCAGGGTCATGTGCCTGACCGCTCACAACACCAGCTTCCACGTGACTCTCATTGTCGCTACTTGCCCGCCTACCGGAAGAAGCAGTGGATCTCTCCTCCTCGCCTGTCTGTCGGACATACTGTTCTGTAACATTAACTGCAAGGGTAAAAGAGCAATAGTGTCAGGCCGCAATTTCGCACCAACTCCGCAACTACTGATTGACACATCAAATTAAGTGTAAAACAATTTTAGCACCCTAAACTGTGTTGTATCAGGCCGCAGTTTCACACCAACTCCTGAACTACTTATTGACGCATTGAATTAAGTGTAAAAGAATTTAAACACCCTAATATGTGTAGTATCAAACCAGGATTGGGTCAAAAACACAGAACATGGGCAGATCTTTCTATTACGCCTTATCTCTGAGTAGGCTTCACTACTGGTTTTGGCTCACATTTTTTAAATAACTGACCAAATAACTGAATTTTAAACTCTCCTAAAGTGTGTAGAATCAGGCCGCTATTTCACACCAACTCCGCAACTACTGATTGATGCATCGAATTAAGTGTAAAAGAATTTGACCACCCTAAAAGTGTGTAGTGAAGTGTTCTGCTTTAAGCCTGAGAAGTGCGCTTTCTTCATCCATGCAGCATGCCAGACCACACTTTCACTCCAGAATCAAAGTAAATTGGATGTTCTTATATATCAACTAAATTAACCCCAAAACTGTTTGTATCAGACTGCAATTTCACAGCAGAATCAAGGAGAAATGGATGTACTTATATATCAACTAAATACACCCCAAAACTGATTGTATCAGACTGCAATTTCACACTAGAATCAATGAGGAATGGAAGTACTTATATAGAAAATAAAAACACTCCAAAACTGTTTGTAACAGAGCACAATATCACCCCAGAATCAAGAAGTAATGGATGTACCTATATAGAAAAAATAAAAAAAAACTCCAAAACTGTTTTAATCAAATTGCAATTTCACCCCAGAATCAAGGAGGAATATATGTACTTTTATATCAACTAAATACACCCCAAAACTGTTTGTGTCAGACTGCAATTTCACTACAATATCAAGGAGGAAGGGATGTACTTATATATCAACTAAATACACCCTAAAACTGGTTGGATCAGACTGCAATTTCTCTGCAGAATCAAGGAGAAATAGATGTACTTATATATCAACTAAATAGACCCCAAAACTGGTTGTATCAGACTGCAGTTTCACCCCAATAACAGAAGCAATGATTACTGGAATTCTTGATGTATCAAAGAATGCAAACAACCTAAAATCTGTAGTAATAGATCACTTTTAGTAACCCCAATTAATGCTACAAGGTGTAATAAAATAGCCCCTATTACCCAGGCTTTACACTCTTCTATTGGCGCCTGGTCTCTCCCTACAGTTTGGATAATGCCTCCCTATTAGAGTTGAACGAACCCGAACTATATAGTTCGGGTTCTTACAGAACTTTACGGTTTTCCACACCCGAACATTTCCGTAAAACTTTGGGTTCATTGTTCTGCGATTTTTTTTCCCGCTTTTTGAAAGGCTGCAGGGCAGCCAATCAACAAGCGTTTCACTACTTTTTCCTAAGAAGCCATTACAACCATGACCACTATTGGCATGGCTGTGATTGGCTAAGTGCAGCATGTGAACCAGCCTCTACTGTATATAAGCTGGAGTCACGTAGCGCCACATGTCACTCTGCTGCTCTAAGTGTAGGGACAGGTTGCTGCTGCTGCTGTGAGGGAGAGATTAGGGAAGAAATCTGTTGAACTTGGTGGTGTTAAATCTTCAAACTACAGCAATTATTGAGGGTGCTATGCTACATATTTGTACCCAGCCTTGAGCCCAACGATATTGCAAAATAATTTTTAATCCATCTGTTACTGAGGTGGGAGTCGTGGCCATTTTTAGCAAACTGCAGTGTCCTTGGAACTGCATGTCTAATTATTTTTTGGTAGCTCAGTGGAGGAAAAATTACATTTTTCTGGCAGGTCAAGTCCCCCTACATTACCTATTTTAAAATTTTGCGGTGACACAGTGCATTTCTGTAGTTGGGGAATAAAACCGTACTGTCGTACCACAGAGCACGTTTGCATACAACGCTGAAAATCCTATTTTAAAATTTTGCGGTGAAACACTGCATTTCTGTAGTTGGAGGAATAAACCCGTACTGTTGTGCCACAAAGCACCTTTGCATACAATGCTGAAAAAACAGTTTTATAATTTTGCGGTGAAACACTGCATTTCTATAGTTGGAGGAATAAAACCGTACTGTCGTACCACAGAGCACGTTTGCTTACAACGCTGAAAAAACTGTTTTAAAATTTTGCGGTGACATACTGCTTTTCTGTAGTTGGGGGAATAAACTAGTACTTTTGTGCCACAGAGCACGTCTGCATACAACACTGAAAAACCTGTTCTATAATTTTGCGGTGACATACTGCTTTTCTGTAGTTGGGGGAATAAACTAGTACTGTTGTGCCACAGAGCACGTTTGCATACAACGCTAAAAAACCTGTTTTAAAATTTTGCAGTAAAAAACTGCATTTCTGTAGTTGGGGGAATAAACCTGTACTGTTGTGCCACAGAGCACTTTTGCATGCAACGCTGAAAAACCTGTTTTATAATTTTGCGGTGAAGCACTGCATTTCTGTAGTTGGGGGAATTAACCCGTACTGTTGTGCTACAGAGCACGTTTGCATTCAACACTGAAAAACCTGTTTTATAATTTTTGGGGTGACATACTGCTTTTCTGTAGTTTGTTGCAATAAACACTGGTTTTGTGCTACATAGCAGATCTGAGGTCTACCCTGTATTTCAGTCATTTTAAGTAACCTGTGGAACTCCGCATTTACATAGTTGGTTGCAAAGACACCGGTTTTGTGGTAGATAGCACATTTGAGGTGTACGTTGCATTTCTTACAGTCAAATTAAACCGTTAACCTCTGCTGTTACATTGTTGGTTTGAAAAATAAAATTTTTGTTGATAGTGAAGTAATTGTATTGAATTGCTCCGTTACACTGTTGTGTGACCTAAATAAATTTATTCTGTTTATGACATAGGCACTGCCTTACTGTTAGTGAACTTAATTGTTGACTTTTGGCAGTTATATTGACACCTGAGATAAACCATCTGTTAGTTTAGTGGGTGAACGCAAATAATGAGGAGAACATCAAATAAGGGACGTGGACATGGTCTTGGTGGTGTTGGGGGAGCTCCTGTTGCTGGGAGAGGATGTGGCCGTTCTGCGCCAGCTACAGGTCCAAGTGAAACACCTTCCTTCTGCCCCAGAAGTGGAAGACATTGAATGCACTGATGCCCAACCACTTATCTTGCAGGATAAAGACATGGGAATACACCGCAGCACGTCTCTGATGATGACAAAACACAGATGCCAACTGCTTTGGCTTTCTGTAGTGTGCAGACCGACAGGGAGGGCAGGGGTCAAGAATGGGTGGAAGATGGAAGGATGGGTGGAAAAAGTGGAGGATGATGAGGTCCTAGACCCCGACTGGACTCAAGTTCATGCTAGTGACATGTGCAGTTCTGAGGAAGAGGTGGTGGTCGCACAGAAGCAACAGCACAGCAAAAGAGGGAGCAAGGTGCAAAAGAGGAGAGGCCGTCCCCGAAACAGTATGCCTGCTACTGCCCACCGCACCCAGGGCCTTAGCACACTAAAGCCAACTCCAAAGAGTTCATTGGCATGGCAGTTCTTCAGTCAATGTCCTGACGACAAGACACGAGTGGTTTGCACGTTGTGCCTTCAGAGCCTAAAGTGAGGTATAAACGTTCTAAAACTGAGCACCTACATGCAAAGCACGAACTGTAGTGGAGTAAACACCTTAAAAACCAAAAAAGGTCTCAGGCTCCTCCTGTTTCCTCTTCTGCTGCTGTCTCTGCCTCTTTCTCCACCTATGGAGTCACAGTGGCACCTGCCACCCAGCAAACAGAGGATTTGCCACCAACACCACCACCTCCGTCATCATCACCAAGCATCCTTACCATGTCACACGCAAGCGTTCAGCTGTCCATCTCCCAAACACTGTAGAGAAAGAGGAAATACCCACCTACCCACCCTCGATCCCTGGCCCTGAATGCCAGTATTTCAAAATTACTGGCCTTTGAAATGCTGTCATTCTGTCAGGTGGTGAAGGACTGTTTTAAACAGCTGATGGCAGTGGCTGTCCCACAGTACGTCGTTCCCAGCAGCCACTACTTTTCCAGGCGAGCCGTCCCTTCTCTGCACAACCAAGTGGAGGATAAAATTAAGTGTGCACTGTGGCAAGGTCCACATAACCACAGATACATGGACCAGTAAGCACAGGCAGAGACGCTATATCTCCCTAACTGCACACTGGGTAAATGTAGTGGCGGCTGGGCCCGAGGCAGATAGCGGTTTGGCTCATGTACTTCCACCACGAGGATCGCAGGGCATTATTCTTTGCCTCCTGTTGCCTCCTCCTCTTCTACCACCTCCTCATCCGGACAGCGAAAGACCTTCACCACCAACTTCAGCACAGCCAGTGGTAAACGTCAGCAGGCGGTTTTAAAACTCATGTGTTTAGGGGACAAACCCCACACCGCACAGGTGCTGTGGAGGGTCCTAGAAGAACAGACCGATAAGTGGTTGCTGTCAGTGAGACTCAAGCCTGGCCTAGTGGTGTGCGATAATGGACGAAATCTCGTAGCGGCTCTGGGACTAGCCAGTTTGACGGACATCCCTTGCCTGGCGCATGTGCTGAATTTGGTGGTGCAGAAATTCCTTAAAAACTACCCTTAAAACCAAACAAACAAGTGGTCGCGCTGCCTTCAGCTTCCGGCTTCTCAAGCTTAGAAGTACAATCCATGGTGTTCCCAGTGCATCTATAACGCTCCTCCGTCTACAGATGGTTCACTCCTACACTTGACCCTCTGTATATATAGAGAAAATTTCCACACATAGTGAAGTACGCTCATCAAATGTAACGCTTTTTTATTTTCTCATACTCACAAAGGTAACATCACATCAAGCATTAAAATATTATTTCTCCATATGCATCGCCCGACCCGGGTTTCGCCAAGACCAGCTTCGTCAACAGCGACTCACATTTTTTCCACCTGGGTGTGGCTTTTATATCGCAGGTTAGCTCCCTTTTTTTTTCACCTGGGTGTATTTCAGTGATTACAGCCTTATATTTAACACCACCCTTTTTACTCATAAAAACTTTTTTTTCACATAAAACTCCCCTAAAATAAATAAACACCAATAGCCATCCATTCACATTACATAGCTATCAAAAACGCATCCCTTTCTTTTTTCTTATTTTCCAATCAGTGCAGCCGATTTTTATACAAACTTCCTGCTATATATATGCGATCAACCCTATTATTCCTCGAGTAGACCAAATTTTATGTCAAACTCCACATTTAAGCCACAGGGCTGGAGGGACCCTATCTTATAAATCCACTCCACCTTCCTGCGGTTAATGTGGGCAACAGGATCCCCCCCACGCCAATCCCTCACCACTTTTTCTAGACCGGTAAACCACAAACCACTCGGATCTTTGTTATGCGATTTTCTGAAATGCATGGACACACTGTGGGTTTACAGACCTTTTCGGATATTGTTAATATGCTCCTGCACCCGTGTCTTTAACTTCCGTAGTGTTCTCCCCCCATAAAACATGCCACACGGGCACCAAAGCATATAAACTACCCCCATATGTTCACAGCTCATCTCACCCCTGATACTATTTAACTTGCCATCCCTTGCCATCACCTCCTGAATTTTCCTACTTTTTTTGTCTCCCATGGTGCGGTTCCTGTAACCTCCGCAAAAATCGCACCATGTGAACGAATTTTTATCTTTCTTTTCCTTTGAAATAAGGCTGCGCACCAGAGTGTTCCTTAAATTCGGTGCTTTTTTGTGTATAATCTCAGGGTTCCTTGGGATCACATCATCCAATACCGGGTCATTTTTAGCACCCCCAGTTTTTCCGTAACATTTTGGTTAATTGGGCCGTGACCGCGCTGTACTGGGTGAGGAAGGTAAATCTAAAGTCTCTTTCTGTTTTTCGCCTATTTTCCATTTATTTTTTATTGTGGTCAAAATTTCTTTCTACTTCTTCACTTATCTTACTTAATTCATATTTTTCATACCCCTTTTCCTCAAAACACTCTCTGATGATCTTACTCTGTTCCTCATAATCATTTTTGTGTGTACAATTCCTCCTTATACTTGTCAGTTGTCCCTTCGGTATATTTTTTAGCCATCGATCAAGATGGCAGCTCTTTTTATCAATATACCCATTGACATCCGTGGGCTTGAAGTAACATTTTGTTTTTAATTTCCCGGCTTCTAACATAATAGTAAGATCCAGGAAATTAATCTGTTGCTTGCTAATCTCGCTGGAAAAAGACAGATTATACGTATTGGTGTTTAACCCTTCCAAGAAAGTTTTTAATCCTTCTACCTCCCCTTCCCAGAAAATTAAGCAGTCGTCAATAAATCGCTTCCATAAAACAAGCTTCCCCCCTGGTTGCTCTTTACATAGGATCGGCTTAATTTTTTCTTCCTGCCAAACTGACATATAAATATTAGCAAAACTGGGGGCCAATTTCGCCCCCATCGCAGTCCCAACCTCTTGAACATAAAATACACCATCATACCAGAAATAGTTATTACTTAAACAGAAGTCCAAACATTGGCAGACAAATTCCCCTTGCACTTCAGACATATCATTGTATTTTTTCAACTGTTGATGTACCGCTTGTAACCCCAGTTGTTTTGGAATAACGGTATACAAAGAGGCAACATCTGCTGTTGCCAAACAAAAATTATCATTAACAGGTCCATATGTTTTTTTAATATCAAGAACACTACTTGTGTCTTTCAAATATGATGCTGATGACTTTACGTATTTTTGTAAAAAGAAATCAATATACTCAGTCACCAGAGAAGTAAGAGAACTTGATAAAGACCAGAGAGGTCGAAACGTCGCACCTGTGTTTGATGTTGGAATAAAGAATAAGGAACAAGAAGATCAAGGTGTGCTGCGGTTTTCATGTTTGTATGGATTCCAGGTGGATCACAAAGGCATTTATGTATTTTTGGTAACTGGTATATCACTGGTATCTTGGGATTTGGGAAATTTTACCTTCAGATAATCTAGTTCTTTTTTATTTAGAATCCCTTTTTCCAGACCATGTTGTAATAAATCATCCAATTTTGGGGGGGCGTGGCCTGGCAATGGAGGAGTGAGGCAGCACGTCGCTTCAGCTCCCGCTCCTGACATACAGTTTCGACCCTGAAAGTCCACTTTCGCCGACCTGTCGAGCTCGCCATGAGCTCCAGAAGAACCAGAAACACCCCCGTTCCATCGGGGCACTCCGACAGTACACTGTCACAAGATATCGCCAAGTTCCTCTCTTCAGGGCCGCAGCGCTTGCCTCGCGCGCCAAGCTATCAACGCATCCCTTTCTTTTTTCTTATTTTCCAATCAGTGCAGCCGGTTCTCATGCAAAGCTTCCCTGCTATATATATACGATCCAACCTACTTATTCCTCGGAAGGTAGACCGAATTTTCTGTCCAAACTCCACATTTAAGCCACAGGGCTGGAGAGGACCCTATCTTATAAATCCACTCCCACCTTCCTGCCGGTTAATGTGGCAGCAGAGATCCCCCACGCCAATCCCTCACCACTTTTTCTAGACACGGTAAACCACAAACCACTGGGATCTTTGTTATACGATTTTCTGAAATGCATGGACACACTGTGGAGGTTTACAGACCTTTTCGGATGTGTTAATATGCTCCTGCACCCCCGTGTCTTTAACTTCAGCAGTGTTCTCCCCCATAAAACATGCCACCACGGGCACTCAAAGCATATAAACTACCCCCATATGTTCACAGCTCATCACCCCTGATACTATTTAACCTCATGCATCCCTTGCCATCACCTCTGAATTTTCCTACTTTTTGTCTCCCATGGTGCGGTTCCTGCAACCTCCACTAAAAATCGCACCATGTGAGACGAATTCTTATCTTTTCCTTTTCCTTTAAAATAAGGCTGCGCACCAGAGTGTTCCTTAAGTTCGGTGCTTTTTGTGTAGAATCTCAGGGTTCCTTGGGATCACATCATCCAATACCGGGTCATTTTTAGCACCCCAGTTTTCCGTAACATTTTGGTTAATTGGGCCGTTGACCGCAGCTGTACTGGGTGAGGAAGGTAAATCTAAAGTCTCTTTCTGTTTTTCACCTATTTTCCATTTATTTTTATTGTGATCAAAATTTCTTTCTACTTCTTCACTTATCTTACTTAATTCATACTTTTTCATACCCCTTTTCCTCAAAACACTCTCTGATGATCTTACTCTGTTCCTCATAATCATTTTTGTGTGTACAATTCCTCCTTATACTTGTCAGTTGTCTCTTCAGGTATATTTTTAGCCATCGATCAAGATGGCAGCTCTTTATCAATATACCCATTGACATCCGTGGGCTTGAAGTAACATTTTGTTTTTAATTTCCCGGCTTCGAACATAATAGTAAGATCCAGGAAATTAATCTGTTGCTTGCTCATCTCGCTGGAAAAAGACAGATTATATACGTATTGGTGTTTAACCCTTCCAAGAAAGTTTTAATCCTTCTACCTCCTTCCCAGAAAATTAAGCAGTCGTCAATAAATCGGCTTCCATAAAACAAGCTTCCCCCTGGTTGCTCTTTACATAGGATAAACTTAATTTTTTCTTCCTTCCAAACTGACATATAAATATTAGCAAAACTGGGGCCAATTTACGCCCCCATCGCAGTCCCCAACCTCTTGAACATAAAAATACACCATCATACCAGAAATAGTTATTACTTAAACAGAAGTCCAAACATTGGCAGACAAATTCCCTTGCACTTCAGACATATCATTGTATTTTTCAACTGTTGATGTGCCACTTGTAACCCCAGTTGTTTTGGAATAGCGATTATCACGAAAGGCAACATCTGCTGTTGTCAAACAAAAATTATCATTAACAGGTCCATATGTTTTTAATATCAAGAACACTACTTGTGTCTTTCAAATATGACAAATGCTGATGACTTTGCGTATTTTTGTAAAAAGAAATCAATATACTCAGTCACCGGAGAAGTAAAGAGAACTTGATAAAAGACCAGAGAGGTCAGAAGCTTGTCGCACCTGTGTTTGATGTTGGAATAAAGAATAAGGGAACAAGAAGATCAAGGTGTGCTCGCGGTTTTCATGTTTGTATGGATTCAGGTGACTGAGTATATTGATTTCTTTTTACAAAAATACGTAAAGTCATCAGCATCATATTTGAAAGACACAAGTAGTGTTCTTGATATTAAAACATATGGACCTGTTAGTGATAATTTTTGTTTGGCAACAGCAGATGTTGCCTCTTTGTACATCCGTTATTCCAAAACAACTGGGGTTACAAGCGGTACATCAACAGTTGAAAAAATACAATGATATGTCTGAAGTGCAAGGGGAATTTGTCTGCCAATGTTTGGACTTCTGTTTAAGTAATAACTATTTCTGGTATGATGGGTTGTATTTTATGTTCAAGAGAGGTTGGGGACTGCGATAGGGCGAAGTTGGCCCCAGTTTTGCCTAATATTTATATGTCAGTTTGGCAGGAAGAAAAAGTTAGCCGATCCTATGTAAGAGCAACCAGGGAAGCTTGTTTTATGGAAGCGATTTATTGACGACTGCTTAATTTTCTGGGAAGGGGAGTAGAAGGATTAAAAACTTTCTTGGAAGGGTTAAAACACCAATACGTATAATCTGTCTTTTTCCAGCGGAGATTAGCAAGCAACAGATTAATTTCCTGGATCTTACTATTATGTTAGAAGCCGGGAAATTAAAAACAAAATGTTACTTCAAGCCCACGGATGTCAATGGGTATATTGATAAAAGAGCTGCCATCTTGATCGATGGCTAAAAAATATACCGAAGGGACAACTGACAAGTATAAGGAGGAATTGTACACACAAAAATGATTATGAGGAACAGAGTAAGATCATCAGAGAGTGTTTTGAGGAAAAGGGGTATGAAAAATATGAATTAAGTAAGATAAGTGAAGAAGTAGAAAGAAATTTGACCACAATAAAAATAAATGGAAAATAGGCGAAAAACAGAAAGAGACTTTAGATTTACCTTCCTCACCCAGTACAAGCGCGGTCACAGCCCAATTAACCAAAATGTTATGGAAAAACTGAGGGTGCTAAAAATGACCCAGTGTTGGATGATCGTGATCCCAAGGAACCTGAGTTATACACAAAAAAGCACCGAATTTAAGGAACACTCTGGTGCGCAGTCTTATTTCAAAGGAAAAGAAAAGGATAAAAATTACGTTCACATGGTGCGATTTTGCGGAGGTTACAGGAACCGCACCATGGGGAACAAGAAAGTAGGAAAATTCAGGAAGTGATGGCAAGGGATGCATGAGTTAAATAGTATCAGGGTGGAAATGAGCTGTGAACATATGGGGTAGTTTATATGCTTTGGTGCCCGTGTAGCATGTTTTGGGGAGAACCTCTGGAAGTTAAAGACACGGGTGCAGGAGCATATTAACAATATCAAAAGGTCTGTAAACCCACAGTGTGTCCATGCATTTCAGAAAGTCGCATAACAAAGATCCGAGTGGTTTGTGGGTTTACCGGTCTAGAAAAGTGGTGAGGATTGGCGTGGGGGATCCTGTTGCCCACATTAACCGCAGGAAGGTGGAGTGGATCTATAAGATGAGGTCCCTCCAGCCCTGCTAAATGTGGAGTTTGACATAAAATTTGGTCTACTCGAGGAATAATAGGGTTGATCCAGCATATATATAGCAGGAAGTTTGTATAAAAATCAGCTGCACTGATTGGAAAATAAGAAAAAGAAAGGGATGCGTTTGATAGCTATGTAATGTGAATGGATGGCTATTGGTGTTTATTTATTTTAGGGGAGTTTTATGTGAAAAAAAAGTTTTATGAGTATAAAGGGTGGTGTTAAATATAAGGCTGTAATCACTGAAATACACCCAGGTGAAAAAAGGGAGCTAACCTGCGATATAAAAGCCACACCACAGGTGAAAAAATGTGAGTCGCTGTTGACGAAGCTGGTCTTGGCGAAACCCAGGTCGGGCGATGCATATGGAGAAATAATATTTTAATGCTTGATGTGATGTTACCTTTGTGAGTATGAAAATAAAAAGCGTTACATTTGATGAGCGTACTTCACTATGTGTGAAATTTTCTCTATATATACAGAGGGTCAAGTGTAGGAGTGAACCATCTGTAGACGGAGGGCGTTATAGATGCACTGGGAACACCATGGATTGTACTTCTAAGCTTGAGAAGCCGGGAAGCTGAAGGCAGCGCGACCACTTGTTTGTTTGGTTTTTAAGGGTAGTTTTTAAGGAATTTCTGCACCACCAAAGTTCAGCACATGCGCCAGGCAGGGATGTCCGATCAAACTGGCTAGTCCCAGAGCCGCTCACGAGATTTCGTCCATTATCGCACACCACTAGGCCAGGCTTGAGTCTCACTGACAGCAACCACTTATCGGTCTGTTCTTCTAGGACCCTCCACAGCACCTGTGCGGTGTGGGTTTGTCCCCTAAACACATGAGTTTTAAAACCGCCTGCTGACGTTACCACTGAGCTGTGCTGAAGTTGGTGGTGAAGGTCTTTCGCTGTCGGATGAGGAGGTGGTAGAAGAGAGGAGGCAACAGGAGGCAAGAATAATGCCCTGCGATCCTCGTGGTGGAAGTACATGAGCCAAACCGCTATCTGCCTCGGGCCCAGCCGCCACTACATTTACCCAGTGTGCAGTTAGAGAGATAGACGTCTCTGCCTGTGCTTACTGGTCCATGTATCCTGTGGTTATGTGGACCTTGCCACAGTGCACACTTAATTTTATCCTCCACTTGGTTTGTGCAGAGAAGGGACGACTCGCCTGGAAAAGTAGTGGCTGCTGGGAACGGCGTACTGTGGGACAGCCACTGCCATCAGCTGTTTAAAACAGTCCTTCACCACCTGACAGAATGACAGCATTTCCAAGGCCAGTAATTTTTGAAATACTGGCATTCAGGGCCAGGGATCGAGGTGGGTAGGTGGGTATTTCCTCTTTCTCTACAGTGTTTGGGAGATGGACAGCTGAGCAGCTGCGTGTGACATAGTAAGGATGCTTGGTGATGATGACGGAGGTGGTGGTGTTGGTGGCAAATCCTCTGTTTGCTGGGTGGCAGGTGCCACTGTGACTCCATAGGTGGAGAAAGAGGCAGAGACAGCAGCAGAAGAGGAAACAGGAGGAGCCTAGAGACCTTTTTGGTTTTTAAGGTGTTTACTCCACTACAGTTCGTGCTTTGCATGTAGGTGCTCAGTTTTAGAACGTTTTATACCTCACTTTAGGCTCTGAAGGCATGACGATTGCAAACCACTCGTGTCTTGTCGTCAGGACATTGACTTGAAGAACTGCCATGCCAATGAACTCTTTGGAGTTGGCTTTAGTGTGCTAAGGCCCTGAGTGCGGTGGGCAGTAGCAGGCATACTGTTCGGGGCCGGCCTCTCCTCTTTGCACCTTGCTCCCTCTTTTGCTGTGCTGTTGCTTCTGTGCGACCACCACCTCTTCCTCAGAACTGCACATGTCACTAGCATGAACTTGAGTCAGTCGGGGTCTAGGACCTCATCATCCTCCACTTTTTCCACCCATCCTTCCATCTTCCACCCATTCTCGGCCCCTGCCCTCCCTGTCGGTCTGCACACTACAGAAAGCCAAAGCAGTTGGCATCTGTGTTTGTCATCATCAGAGACGTGCTGCGGTGTATTCCCATGTCTTTATCCTGCAAGATAAGTGGTTGAGGCATCAGTGCATTCAATGTCTTCCACTTCTGGGGCAGAAGGAAGGTGTTTCACTTGGACCTGTAGCTGGCGCAGAGCAGCCACATCCTCTCCCAGCAACAGGGCTCCCCCAACACCACCAAGACCATGTCCACGTCCCTTATTTGATGTTCTCCTCATTATTTGCGTTCACCCACTAAACTAACAGATGGTTTATCTCAGGTGTCAATATAACTGCCAAAAGTCAACAATTAAGTTCACTAACAGTAAGGCAGTGCCTATGTCATAAACAGAATAAATTTATTTAGGTCACACAACAGTGTAGCGGAGCAATTCAATACAATTACTTCACTATCAACAAAAATTTTATTTTTCAAACCAACAATGTAACAGCAGAGGTTAACGGTTTAATTTGACTGTAAGAAATGCAACGTACACCTCAAATGTGCTATCTACCACAAAACCGGTGTCTTTGCAGCCAACTATGTAAATGCGGAGTTCCACAGGTTACTTAAAATGACTGAAATACAGGGTAGACCTCAGATCTGCATATGTAGCACAAAACCAGTGTTTATTGCAACAAACTACAGAAAAGCAGTATGTCACCCCAAAAATTATAAAACAGGTTTTTCAGTGTTGAATGCAAGCGTGCTCTGTAGCACAACAGTACGGGTTAATTCCCCAACTACAGAAATGCAGTGCTTCACCGCCAAAATTATAAAACAGGTTTTCAGCGTTGCATGCAAAAGTGCTCTGTGGCACAACAGTACAGGTTTATTCCCCAACTACAGAAATGCAGTTTTTACTGCAAAATTTTAAAACAGGTTTTTAGCGTTGTATGCAAAGCGTGCTCTGTGGCACAACAGTACTAGTTTATTCCCCCAACTACAGAAAAGCAGTATGTCACCGCAAAATTATAGAACAGGTTTTCAGTGTTGTATGCAGACGTGCTCTGTGGCACAAAAGTACTAGTTTATTCCCCAACTACAGAAAAGCAGTATGTCACCGCAAAATTTTAAAACAGTTTTTCAGCGTTGTAAGCAAGCGTGCTCTGTGGTACGACAGTACGGTTTTATTCCCTCAACTATAGAAATGCAGTGTTTCACCGCAAAATTATAAAACTGTTTTTTCAGCATTGTATGCAAAGGTGCTTTGTGGCACAACAGTACGGGTTTATTCCTCCAACTACAGAAATGCAGTGTTTCACATAAAATTTTAAAATAGGATTTTCAGCGTTGTATGCTAAACGTGCTCTGTAGTAACTACGACAATCTGGTTTATTCCCCAACTACAGAAATGCACTGTGTCACGCTAAAATTTTAAAATAGGTAATGTAGGGGACTTGACCTGCCAGAAAAATGTAATTTTTCCTCCACTGAAGCTACCAAAAAATAATTAGACATGCAGTTCCAAGGACACTGCAGTTTGCTAAAAATGGCCACGACTCCCACCTCAGTAACAGATGGATTAAAAATTATTTTGCAATATCGTTGGGCTCAAGGCTGGAGTACAAATATGTAGCATAGCACCCTCAATAATTGCTGTAGTTTGAAGATTTAACACCACCAAGTTCAACAGATTTCTTCCCTAATCTCTCCTCACAGCAGCAGCAGCAGCCTGTCCCTACACTTAGAGCAGCAGAGTGACATGTCGGCGCTACGTGACTCCAGCTTATATACAGTAGAGGCTGGTTCACATGCTGCACTTAGCCAATCACAGCCATGCCAATAGTGGTCATGGTTGTAATGGCTCTTAGGAAAAAGTAGTGAGACAGCTTGTTGATTGGCTGCCCTGCAGCCTTTCAAAAAGCGGGAAAAAAATCGTAGAACAATGAACCCAAAGTTTTACGGAAATGTTCGGGTGTGGAAAACCGTAAAGTTCTGTAAGAACCCGAACTATATAGTTCGGGTTCGTTCAGCTCTAATAGGGAGGCATTATCCAAACTGTAGGGAGAGACCAGGGCGCCAATAGAAGAGTGTAAAGCCTGGGTAATAGGGGCTATTTTATTACACCTTGTAGCATTAATTGGGGTTACTAAAAGTGATCTATTACTACAGATTTTAGGTTGTTTGCATTCTTTGATACATCAAGAATTCCAGTAATCATTGCTTCTGTTATTGGGGGTGAAACTGCAGTCTGATACAACCAGTTTTGGGGTCTATTTAGTTGATATATAAGTACATCTATTTCTCCTTGATTCTGCAGAGAAATTGCAGTCTGATCCAACCAGTTTTAGGGTGTATTTAGTTGATATATAAGTACATCCCTTCCTCCTTGATATTGTAGTGAAATTGCAGTCTGACACAAACAGTTTTGGGGTGTATTTAGTTGATATAAAAGTACATATATTCCTCCTTGATTCTGGGGTGAAATTGCAATTTGATTAAAACAGTTTTGGAGTTTTTATTTTCTATATAGGTACATCCATTACTTCTTGATTCTGGGGTGATATTGTGCTCTGTTACAAACAGTTTTGGAGTGTTTTTATTTTCTATATAAGTACTTCCATTCCTCATTGATTCTAGTGTGAAATTGCAGTCTGATACAATCAGTTTTGGGGTGTATTTAGTTGATATATAAGTACATCCATTTCTCCTTGATTCTGCTGTGAAGTTGCAGTCTGATACAAACAGTTTTGGGGTTAATTTAGTTGATATATAAGAACATCCAATTTACTTTGATTCTGGAGTGAAAGTGTGGTCTGGCATGCTGCATGGATGAAGAAGCGCACTTCTCAGGCTTAAAGCAGAACACTTCACTACACACTTTTAGGGTGGTCAAATTCTTTTACACTTAATTCGATGCATCAATCAGTAGTTGCGGAGTTGGTGTGAAATAGCGGCCTGATTCTACACACTTTAGGAGAGTTTAAAATTCAGTTATTTGGTCAGTTATTTAAAAAATGTAGGCCAAAACCAGTAGTGAAGCCTACTCAGAGATAAGGCGTAATAGAAAGATCTGCCCATGTTCTGTGTTTTTGACCCAATCCTGGTTTGATACTACACATATTAGGGTGTTTAAATTCTTTTACACTTAATTCAATGCGTCAATAAGTAGTTCAGGAGTTGGTGTGAAACTGCGGCCTGATACAACACAGTTTAGGGTGCTAAAATTGTTTTACACTTAATTTGATGTGTCAATCAGTAGTTGCGGAGTTAGTGCGAAGTTGCGGCCTGACACTGTTGCTCTTTTACCCTTGCAGTTAATGTTACAGAACAGTATGTCCGACAGACAGGCGAGGAGGAGAGATCCACTGCTTCTTCCGGTAGGCGGGCAAGTAGCGACAATGAGAGTCACGTGGAAGCTGGTGTTGCTGAGCGGTCAGGCACATGACCCTGAGACTTGTGAGGTGACATCAGTGACTTGCAGACAGTAGTGGATTATGATGTCATAGCCTATCGCACATGGGAGGCGGGTGAAGAGGAGCTTCATCATCAGGAGAAAGAGGGTGGCAGTTTGCACGTGAGGCAGTGGCTGAGCCAGCAGGGTGGTAGCATGGTCATGAGTCAGCAGGTTAGCTGCAGTGTGAGATCTGTAGCCAAACGTGCCTGGGGTGGACCGCTTGCTGCAGGGAGCCTACTTGTCCGGAAGAAGTAGCGGTGCACGGGTTCACAGAGGCAGCAGGCAGTCAGCAAGGAGTGGTGGGGAAAATGTCATACTCGATGGGGTAGGAATCTTTCATTAATCCTCCGGAGGATGTTAGCATAGCTCACTCTGTGACTGGGCCACTGTGTTGACTACTCATGCGATTACTTGTGTGATTCCCATCCTCACCACTCTGTAACTGGGCCACTGTGTTGACTCCTCATGCGATTCCTACCCTCACCACTCTATGACTGGGCCACTGTGTTGACTCTTCATGCTGTTGCCACCGCCCCACTCAGTAACTGGGTCACCGTTTTGACTGAGAAATGCGGTTTCTACCCTCCCCATAATGTATCTGTGCCACTGTGTTAACTCCTCATGCGTTCCCACCCTCACCACTCTGTAACTGGACCACTGTGTTGACTTCTCATGCTGTTGCCATCCTCACCACTCTGTGACTGGGCCACTGTGTTGACTCCTCATGCTGTTGCCACCCTCACTACTCTGTGACTGGGACACTGTGTTGACTCTCCTCATGCTGGGGAAACTTTTTGTACCACAGACTAGAGGTAGAACATTATTGCAGTCTATAGGATTTCTCCAGGCTGCCTGTCCAGGCCATGCCACAGCTTGACAAACAGTTTACTTTGACAACCCGCGAGCCTGCTGCTATCATAGAAAACGTATATGAGGCCTGTGACTTCACCACTGTCTGTCTAACTGCTCAGATGCCGTAGTTGCTATTGACAGCTGCATCTTAGGGGTTAAATTACCGGGATTAGAGTTATCTCAATCCCTCGCATTAAGGCCTTATTCACACGTCCGTAGTGTTTTGCGGATCCGCAACACACCTTGCCACCAGCCCTATAGAGATGCCTATACTTGTCCACAATTGCGGGCAAGAAATAGGACATGCTCTATATTTTTGCGAGCCGCCGTCCGGAAGATCGGCGCGCGCTCACGCAAATGCAGATGTACGGAGAGCACAGTGTGTGTTTTCCGCATCCATCACGTCCCCATTAAAAATGAATGGGTCCGCAAATTTACGGGACGGGTGCGGGCGAATTGCGGACGTATGAAGTGGGCCATAGAGTGGGATTAGCTGATGACCCCACTCTATACACCTCTAATGCCCTGCTGGCGTACTATTATGTTAGGGTTTGCTAAGGAGTTGAATTAGGCTACTTTCACACTAGCATTTCTATTTTCAGGTATTGAGATCATAGGGTCCCAATAACGGAAAAAAAAAACACTTCCGTTTTGTCCGATTCTTTGTCAATGGGGGACAAGACATAGCTGAACAGAACAGAATACCCCAAAATGCATTCCGTCATGGGATGTGGAACATGACGGATCCGTCATGACCCACAAAAGCAAGTCAATAGGGACGGATCCGTTCTAACTCTGGCACTATCTGACACAATAGAAATCGAATTTGTCCCCATTGACTTTCAATGGAGTTCATAATGGATTCGTCTTAGCTATGTTAAAAGATAATACAACCGGATCCATTTATAACGGATGCAAATGGTTGTATTATCCCAGTAATGGAAGCGTTTTTGCTGAGCCCTGCTGGATCCAGCAAAAACGCTAGCACGAAAAGTAGCCTAACAGAACGGTTAAAAAAAAATAAAAAATCATGTGTTTGGTTATGAAGGGAGTATATTGCCAATCCTAATCTGTTTGTTAAATCATGGTTTATTGTATTTTCATTTGCTTTACAAGTTTTTAGGTACTTTTTGACTATTTCTTTAGTCTCACTAGTGGACCTTTATATTTGATCACTATAGTAAGTAGGTTAAAGGGGTTGTCCGCTTTATTCATATTGATGACATATCTCCAGGATTCCTTCTCGCCGATCAGCCATTGCAACTGCAGCGGTGAGCAGAGTGTATTACACCCTAAACTGTTCTATTCCCTTCTATGGAAAGGCTCCTTCCTATACACTCACAGTTGCAATAATGAGCAGGTGTAATTACAGGTGTAACCAATGAAGATAAGGCAGAGCTTCGCACAAGCGTGGCCTTCTCTTCAAACAGCTGCCAATCTGATATTGATGACCTATCCTGAGGATAGGTTATTAGCCATTAGTGAGCACCCATACGTGTTTTTACGGCGGTCACTAAGGGGCCTTAGGCTGTGCTTTTTACGGCCCAGTCTAAGCGCTGCATGGGTGCCCTGCAGCGAGGAGCGGGGACCCAGCTCTCACATGAGACCGTGGCCCTGCTCTAACAGCCCCAGACCAGCAGGAGTGCCGATCCGTGCTGTTTAACACTTTACATGCCACGGGCAATGGCGCCCGCTGCATGTAATGTGTTGACAGAGAGGCAGACTCCCTCTGTCTCCCATCGGCACCCTGCAAATGTGATCACGGGGTGCCGATGTGTCAAAGCTGCCTGGGGTCTGATGTAGGCCCAAGACCAGCCTTCAATAATTCCCAGCAGGCTGCGCAATCAAAAAGCTGTCTGTTATAGTCTAGTCTGGGACTATTAGGTGGTAAAATTTTTTTTAAAAAAAACCTAATTTATTTAATTAAAAAAATCCCATAAAAAAATTACACTTTTTCCATTGAAAATGCGCTTTTCAATTAAAAAAATTGCAAAAAAAAAAAATCTTCCCCATATGTTTGGTATTGCTGTTTTGTACTGTAACGACCCGGACTACATAAATATCATGTAAAATATTCCCTACAGTGAACGCCGTAAAAAAAAAAAAAAAAAAATGACAGAATTGCTAATTATACTTAGTTGCCACTGAAAAAACATAATAACAAGCGATCAAAAAGCTCAATTTCCTCCAAAATGATACCAATAAAAAATACAAGTTGTCCTACAAAAATCAAGCCCCCACACAACTTCATAGAAATAAAAATAAAAAAGTTATGGGTCTTGGGAAGCGGCAATGCAAGAACATTTCTTTTAAAACCCCCTTTTTTCTTAAAAAAAAAGGGGGTTTTATTGCAAAAAAGTAGCAAAATGTAAAAAAAAAACTATGTATTTTGTATCACTGTAATCGTACTGACCCAAAGAATAAAGAGAATAAAGATATTATGTTATTTATACCGAAAAATGAATGCCGTAAAATTTATAACCTAAAAATGCAGTGGCAGTATCGCTGTTTTTCCCATCTCCCTCCCAGAGGGAGTTAATAAAAGTTAATCAGAAAGTTATGTGTACCCCAAAATGGCACCATTAAAAACTACAACTTGTCCCACAAAAAACAAGCCCTCTTAAAGCTATATAGACAGAAAAATAAAAAGTTAGCTCTTGGAACGCGACGATGAAAAAGGAAGAAAAAACGCTTGGTCAGTAAGGCCCAAAACAGGCTGGTCACTAAGGGGTTAATATGAAAAAAGCTGAAAACCTCTTTAAGTATCTTGTGCAAGTTTGTACAAGGCATTTTCAAAGGTCATTTTTCTGTATTAAAAAAGCTGTCTTGTGTCACTAAATTAATTTTAAATTTATAAAATGTATTTATAAATGTTACTAATGTATTGTGATTCTTAATATTGCCTCCTTTGCTGGCTTTTTTCTTTTTCACATTATACACTGCTTGTCTGAAGCACAGATATGAGGTGGCTGGGACAAGTGCTGCTGCTTATATGTGCCTATACTGAGCCCTCATGGTCCCACCACTTTTTCCTATGGTGTCCATGACCACAACTGCTGGATTGCAGCGGTGACTGTAACCCCTGGATACGAGCAGTGTATAATGCAATGGAAAAATGAATCAACCCAGCAAATGTACAATAACAATACAATACATTAGTAGGTGCCCTGTATTAACTTTATCTACATGATAAATATCCTTTGCTGAAGTGAAACAAGCCGTGACTAAATGTAGTGTTCAGATGTTAGCTCTGAGACTAAAATAAGCAACAAAAAGCCTCTGTGATCACATATTCCTTACAGGTAACAGCTCATTAGTGCTGCAGTTGAGAATGGCACCACTATCATTAACGGCAATGTATGAGATCATAAAAATAATTGAGGTAAGTGATTGGCTGCAGTGGCCACTAGTTTTTGATTTCACTTGACATCATTGCAGCTAGTTTTTATTTTGATGTGACATCATTGCAGCAGCCTAGTAAACAAAGATAGATACTGGAGCAGCAGAAGATTAAACAGGTTAGTAATACTTCTTTTATATTATATCATTGCCTGCCTTTACCCCATTTTTATAATCTAAGACACCTTTAAGGCTACCGCACACGCGACAGTGAAAAACGGACATGTGATGTACATTTTTTAACGGCCATGAAATGGACAATTTAAAACCAATTGTAGTCTATGTATTCACATGACAGTTTTTGACTGTCGAGTGAAAAGCGAACGATCAAAAAAATGAACATGCTATCTTGTCCGTTTTTCACTGACAGACTGCCCTATACAATTGAATGGGTCCATTTTTAACGTTCGTTTCTCAGACAGGCATCAGTGAAAAAGCGTTCGTTAAAAATATCAGTTTTTAACAGGCGTTTTTCACTGTCGTGTGCATGTAGCCTAAGGCTACTTTCACACCGTCATGGATCTGCAAAAAACGCTTCCGTTACAATAATACAACTGCATGCATACGTCATGAGCGGATCGGTTGTATTATGTCTTATATAGCCAAGACGGATCATGAACTCCATTGACTTAGGCTACATGCACACATGTCAGTTTTTCATGGCCATTTTGCATCAGTGTGTGCATCTATTTTCTGTCCGTGTGTCCGTTTTTAATGTCCATTTTGCATCCGTTTTTCATGTCGGTTAAAGAAAAATGGATGGATTTGATTGGCAGTTATTTCTAGACCCACCTTTCTGAGAACACCCACAGGATGGTAGGCCCCCAGCTAAAATAATGTCCCCCATAGTGTAGGAATTTTTTTTATTTTATTTTTGCCCTTTAGCTTTAATAATGCCTCCATGTAAGCCCCATCTAAAATAATTTCCCCATAGGGTAGGATTTTTTTTACTGTCCCCAGCTTTAATAATGCACCCTATTTTGGCCCCAGCTAAAATAATGTCTCCCACAGTGTAAATAATATTTTTATAGTGCCCCCAGCTTTAATAATGCCCCCAGGTAGGATCCAGCTTTAAACAACCCTCACCTTATCCACTTGCCCTCGCTGCAGCAGTTTCTTCTATCTTCACTGAACATGACCTATGATGTACGCTTGATTACGTCACTGCGCGCTCCCCAGCGCTTCCATGGAAGCAGGTGATTGGACCATGTGACCCAGTAACGTCCACGGAAGGTCCTTCACCCCCTTCCGGCTGAATACAGAGCAGGAGACCGGTAACCGGCTGTTACGCGATCAAATGGAGGGTAAGTTTATGTTTTATTATTTTTAACCCTCTAGTGCCCTTTTACTTGGCATTCTCTAGTGAAAATGCTATTATTTTCCTTTATAACTATGTTATAAGGAAAAATAATAAAGATCGAGTCGCACTCGATCGTCTCCTAGCAACCATGCGGGAAAATCGCACCGCATCCGCACTTGCTTGCAGATGCTTGCGATTTTCCACAGCAGCTCATTCACTTCTATGGGCCTGCGTTTGTGTAAAAACGCATGAAACTGGAGCATGCTGCGATTTTCACGCAGCCTTAGAAGTGATGCGTGAAATTTACATGCTCATGTGCACAGCCCCATAGAAATGAATGGGTTTTGAATGTCAAAGGCAGGATGCTATGTTATTATCATGGGGAAAAAAACGGGCAGTTAGGTGGGTTGGCATGCTCTCAATTCTTACTCAAAGAGACTTGGATGAGCAGAACTGCCAGTCTGCATGTCAACAGGTCAGTCAGAGTGACACTTGGATAATGAAATATCAGGGTGTCAGTCTGCATTTCAATAGGTCAGAATCTGACCTATTGAAATGCGAACTTGTAGCCTGATATTTCATTATCCAAGTCTCTTAGGGAAACAAATGAGAGCATGCCAACCCAACCAACTGCCAGTTTTTCTTTCCATGGGGACAACCATGATAATAAAATAGCATCCTGCTAATACTAGCCATTCAAAAACAGAAAATCAACTGAAGTGTACAAAGATTCCGGATGAAAGGGGTTTCCTTTAAGTTTAAAAATTTGATACGCATTTCCTTTCAGGCCCGTTATATGGGAGAGATAACAGAACCCTATCAGGGACTGAGCTGGTCTGCATAGAAAAGCCTGCAAGAGGTAAGTGTCCACGTCGGGGGGCAGAGGCCTTAAGTGGGGGTTCATACACTGTGTGTATATATATATCTATATATATATATATATATATATATATATATATTGTGACACAGTGAGAGGTTTGGTGAGTAAAAAAACAGGTATTTTCCTCTCAGCCTGTGCTGCTGGGTTGATTGCAGCCAGGTGAGGCAAATACTGGACCGGATTTTAGGTGCCGGTCCGTTTTTTGGGTTAATGCCTAGGTGCCTTTAAAAGACAGCTGGGTTTATGCAAAGCTCTCTCTGTGCTTGGGATCTGAGCCCTGTGCTGGGCTGAAAAGCTGAGACCTGTGTGTCAGGAGAGCAGGCCATGTAAAGACGGTCAGTGGACTCTTTGTGTTGCTGAGCATTCAGCCAGGTGTGAACTAACACCTAGGATTTGAGTGATTTAACCTGGAAACTGCTGGTGTTCGTGGAGCTCTCAGGGCTGGAAGCAAGAGCTTGCAAAGAGGCGTGCAGTCTGCCTGGAAGCCTGAGGTTGGACTTTCCTGCGGCTGGGCTGACAGCCAGGTGTGAGTCACGCACCTAAACCACACAGGTAAATTTGATTCAGTCTTTGGACTTTTGTTTTTGCCTCAAGTTTTTGCTGTGTGTGAAGTAACTAGT